>JAMPIT010000436.1:0-19385 GCA_026261815.1 Monarcha castaneiventris obscurior | reverse complement strand
TTGGGTTTAGAGCTAAATGTGGGACTGGAGTGATGGCAGGATGTCTTGGGTTGACTGTGATGTGTATCCCCTATCACGGCTCTATGCCAAAAAATTAATTTTGTGCCTTTAAACTGAGCTTGAGAGGGGAGAAAACAACAAATGAACTTTTTAAAGCAAGTTCCCAAGGACACAGAGATAGACACTCCTCTGCGTTCTCTGGCTGCAGGAGCACGGAGGGAGCACCCTTGCCTTTCTCTTCAGCCAGCTCTTTGGGGTTTTTCCTTCCCTTTTTCTCTGGCATGTTTCCTAGGACATTGGTGGGGTTTTTTCCTTTTTTTCTCTTCTGGACTGTTTCAATAACATCAGAACACATCAGGAGAACTTTTCTTCAGGCCCGGAGGGGGCCTAAGGCCACCCCCCATGCCAGCTCCGAGAAGGAGGGACCACACTTATGAGAGGACTCTAATTTCTTCCCATGTTTTCTCGCTACAGTGAGGGGTTTTACTATTTAGCATTATTATCCTTTTCCTGGGTGTTTCTTAATAAATAGGTTTTATCTCTTTCACTTTCCTTCAAGGAAAATTCTTTTTCCCGAACCTGGTGGGGGAAAGGGTGGTTGTAACCTGGTTTTCTCCCAGAGGATATATTGCTAGATTTTGGCCAAAACCGGCACACAGAGGCTGGGGTCAAAGCTGGAGTTAGGGCTTAATTTGGCCCAGGGGTTGGGGTTAGAGTTGGAATTGGGGCTGGGGTTGGAGTTAGGGCTGAATGTGGGAATTGGGTTAAAGCTGAAGCCTGGGGCAGGGGCTGGAATTGCAGCTGGCCTTGCAGGTCAGGCTAAACATGGGATTTGAAGCTGAGGATTTAAGAAGGGCCTGGGATTGGGTCTGGGTCTAGATGAGTATGCGACTGGGATGAGATTAAACACGGGACACACAGTGAGTGTGTCTAAACATGGAGCGAGATTGAGATCACGGTCAGGGTGAGGTTTGGGACTGAGTGCACGCAGAGTGGGACAGCTGAGATGTCACTGCAGGATGTCCCTGGCACCGTCACAGACCCTGTCAGGTAATTCCAAATATGGGGGGCAGCTGGGTGGTCCCAGATCCAGCTGCTCCCACACTGCCCCTCAATACCACGTGAGCATTCCATGAAGGCAGCCCTGAATGTGACCCTTGGGGGCCTGGGATCAGTCTTCACAGCCCTGTGGGAGCAGCTACTGAGATGACGAGAGCTTTCCCTGCCTTATTCCTGTGGAAGGCTGAACCCCAGCTGCCCTTTTCTTCGGGTGCCTCCTCATCTCCTCAGCTGAGGATGGCAAACTCACCAGGAGCAGGAAAAAGCCCATTGCGTGTTTCCTTTTGTCTGCAGCCTGAAACATCCACTCAGAACAGAGCACTTTCTGAAAGCCCTGCTGAATGACATCAGAAGGAGGTTTGTGAGAAAGGCAGGAAATTGTATTTCGTTAGTAAATCAAAGTTGCAAAATTATTTCCTTCTGTCACATTTATTGTCAGTCACTTGGGGTCTGGTTTTCAGATTGTATTGCAGACCTCCTTTCCCTTCTGCCTTTCTTTGCCTGCTCTGTTTCTCTCTCAGTGTCTCTCTTGACCCAGGGCAGCTCCCACCAAAGCCCCTCCCCTGATTTTGTTCCCAATCCACGACCTACAACAACCATGGATGAGGTGATGAAGGCTGGCAGTGAAATGTCATCATAAGATCTTGCTCCACTTGGATTTCAGCTCCCTCCTAAGAGCTTTGCCTTCAAGGGCAGGAACATCTTTTCCTTGCTGGGAACTGCAATTCCAGACCCTTGGAGGGTGTGCCGTGGATCCCAGAGGGGCATTCCCGAGGCTCCCAGGGTGCTGGTCCTGCCGTGCCTCCCACGGGAGCTGTGCAGGGGCAGGGGACAAGGTGCAGCAGCTGTGGGGGCTCCCAGAGCAGACAGCAAAGGTTCCTTTGCTGGACATTTCCCAGCACATTCCCAGCTGGAAGCAAAGGGAGGAAGGAAAGGGAAGCAAGTCCCAGCCAGAACCCCAGAACGATTGGGGTGGGAAGGAACCCTGCCCGTGAGTTACTGGGCAGAAAGGCAAGTGAAGCAAGACCTTACAATGACATTTCACTGCCAGCCTGTGCTGGTGACAGGAGCAAGGTGCCAGTTTAGCACTCTGTGGGTGGGACCAAACTGTGCATTCTACTCCCCTTATCTCATTTCTGATGAGCTGTTTATGATGGGTCGTTTGCAGGAGCTGCCCAGGGCACCCCGGAGCCCTCAGGCTGCTAGCTGGGTGTTAAATGAGATAAGGAAGGAGAGGCAAACCCTGTGAGGCAGGGCAGTGTTTCTTTTTCTTCACACCAATGACTCAGCTGTGATAACTCCCTCCAGGGAAGCACCAGCACAGTCCCACCCAGCCTGAGGGGTCACCTCTGCTAATGGGCCATCATGGACTGAATGGCCCCAGCACAATGGGCAGCTGCAAGGACTGAGACCACCAAGGGGCCCAAAATATCCCATGACTCACAGGATTACATCATTCCATTGTGGGAGGGACTGAGCATTCCCACCTGAACCTGAGCATATAAAATCTTGGGTCTTGGGGCCTTCTGGCAACACTCAACAGATCCAGAGGAGGAGCAGAACTCCAACAGGACTGTGACCACCGCTGGTGACAAGACTGCACCCATCACTTGGACAGGACTGTGGCCACCACTCCGACCAACAGGTTTTGTTTTCTTTCTTTCTTCTTTGTATGTGGGGGACCACGTGGTGCTCAGCACAGGAACTAACAAACACCGTTCTGTTCTTGTCCCAGGGTGCCAGGTTATACTCAGCCTTTGTGGCTTGCTGCTGTATCATTGTATTTCTTGTTATCTCTTTGGTGAATTGTAACTCCCACCTTAATCTCTCTTGGGGCAGTTCAGTGGGGTTCATTTCTCGTGCCAGTTAAAACCAGCACAGTGTTTTAGAGGTTTTTACAGTCATGATACGCCCGGTGAATTCTAGAGATGGACTTTGGCAGGAGGAACTCCCAAGCCAACACACTCACACCATGTTTTTCCCCCCAAACCAGGATTTGCCATTCCCAAACCTTGGCCAGATGGAGGAGCAGGCTGCGGGGAGGAAGAAAATGCTCTGGGACCTCAGGGCAGGTGAGGAGGAAGTCAGTGCCCCTTTCCCCCTCTCTCCTGCTCCATCTCCCAGCCCAGCGTCGCCCCCAGCTGCAGGACAACCCCGCTGCCGACGCCGTCCTGCCGGGGATGGATCGAGGGGATCTCCTTCTTCCTCCCTCTGGCATGGAGGCAAATCCCATCCTCACTTTGTCCTTCCTGCCCCAGACAAGGAGCTGGGGACGGAGACCAGGAAGGACAAATCCCCACGGAAGAACTTCATGGAAGAGGCCGTTCTGAGTGGCTCCACGGGGCAGGAATCCAACAGGGAGGAAAAGCCCCAGAGATCCCGCAGGGGGAGAGGATGCAAATGCAGCCCAGGGAGCTCTGAAGCGGAAAGACCCACCCTGTTCCGGGAAGATGGCCGGAGATCCAGCCAGAGCTTGGACCTGGTGGTCCATGATCAGCTTCAAACTGGGGAGAAGCCCTTCAAGTGTGGGGAATGTGGGAAGAGCTTCAGCCGGAGATCCCACCTGATCCGCCACCAGAGGATCCACACTGGGGAACGGCCCTACGAGTGTGGGGAATGTGGGAAGAACTTCAGACAGAGATCCTGCCTCATAATCCACCAAAGAATTCACACTGGGGAGCGGCCCTATAAGTGTAAGGAATGTGGGAAGAGCTTCAGCCACAGATCCACCCTGATCCACCACCAGCTGATCCACACTGGGGAGAAGCCCTACGAGTGTGGGGAATGTGGGAAGAGCTTCAGCGAGAGCTCCACCCTGATGCACCACCTCAGGATCCACACTGGGGAACGGCCCTATGAGTGCCAGGAATGTGGGAAGAGCTTCAGCCAGAACTCCACCCTGATCCGCCACCAGAGGATCCACACTGGGGAACGGCCCTATGAGTGCCAGGAATGTGGGAAAAGTTTCAGCCGGAGCTCGAACCTGACCTCCCACCAAAGGATCCACACCGGGGAACGGCCCTACGAGTGTGGGGAATGTGGGAAGAGCTTCAGAGAGAGCTCCACCCTGATCCACCACCTGAGGATCCACACTGGGAAACGGCCCTATGAGTGCCAGGAATGTGGGAAGAGCTTCAGCCAGAACTCCAGTCTGATCCGCCACCAGAGGATCCACACTCGGGAACGGCCCTACGAGTGCCAGGAATATGGGAAAAGTTTCAGCCGGAGCTCAAACCAGACCTCCCACCAGAAGACCCACACCGGGGAGAGGCCCTACGAGTGTCAGATTTCAGATCAGCTCCCATCTCCTCCTGCACCAGTGGATTCACACAGAGGAGAGGCCCTTCCTCTGCCTCAACTGCAGGAAGAGCTTCAGGTACAGCTCCCACCTCATCAGGCACTGGCGCATGCACATTGGGGAGCGGCCCTACGAGTGCCCGATGTGTGGGAGGAGCTTCAGCCACAGATACAACCTTATCTGCCACCAGATGTTCCACACTGGGGAGAGGCCCTACGTCTGCCCCATGTGTCGGAGGAGCTTCAGCCACAGATACAACCTTATCTACCACCAGAAGATCCAAACTGGGGAGAGGCCCTAGGAGTGTCCAGTGTGTCACAGGAGCTTCAGCCAGAGATACAATCTTATCTGCCACCAGAAGATCCACACTGGGGTGAGGCCCTACGAGTGTCCCAATTGTGGGAAGAGCTTCCCCAGGAGCTCTCACTTGACCAGACACCAACAGAGCCACCAGTAAGGGAAGCCCTGCGAATGCCCCAAGTGCAGGAAGAGGTTTGGGCACTGTTTCAACTTCATCTCGCAGCAGACGATCCGTGTGCAATGATCCACAGTGACCCATGTTGGGCAGAGACCTGGTGACCCCTGTTCCAGATGATCCCCATTGTGGGGGGGAAATATTTGAGAGATTTATTTCACTTCTCATTCTCGTGCTCTGATTTCATTGCTAATAAATGCAATCCCTGTCCCCAGACTGGGTCTGTTTTTCTGTGCTGGTGATCGGGGCAGGAGCTCTCCTGGTCCTTATCTCAACTCCTGGGCCTTTCCTCAGCCAATCAAAGAAGTCACTAAACAATTTTTAGCCATTCAGAGCTTTCCTGGCTGATGACTCCCCAGGTGCTAGGCACATCTGCAGCCCCCAGAGCTCCTCACCTGGGCCCCCACTCACCCCCAGCACCCCCCGGGAGCAGAATTAAGGGAGAGAGAGGAGGTTTCAGCACTTGCCCAGCGCTGGGGATGGGGCATCTGCAGGCAGCTGGGGCCATACTGGTGGCATTGGTGGTACTGGGGACCCCCTGGCCAAGGGGCTCTCGGGTGAGCTGAGGGGGTGGCAAGAGGGGCTGGGCTATGGTGGGAAAGGTGGGGAGAGCAGGGAAAATGGGTGGTTGGGACCCATAAAATGAGTTGAAGGGGGAGTGGGAACTCCTAAAGCAAGAATGGGAAGGGGGCTGAGGACTGGGGGATGATGGGAGAGGTGTGGGAAAGGTTAAAAAATTGGGAAAAGGGAAGGGTGGGATCCCAAAACTGAGCAGAAGAGGGTCAGGGATTGGGAGGATTGTGTGAAAAGGGCTGGGCTGGGAAAGGGGAAAAGTGGGGACTGGGACCCCCAAACTGATGGGGGCAGGGGCTGGCAACTGGAGATTGATGGGAAAGGAGGGGCGAAAATGGAAAAAGGGTGGAAATGAGAGGGTGGGACTGCAGGAAGGAAGGTCCTATGGCGGCCGTGGAGCAAAGAAATGTGGAGTGGGGATCCGGGGTGGCCCCCTGAGCTCTTGGCTTGCTGTGGGGTGCTGGGGGGGCACCCCCTGACCTGTGTCCTGCATACACAGGTCTCTTCCAGCACATGGTGAAGTCCGAGTGTCACTTCATTAATGGTACCGACCAGGTGAGGTTCATGGTGAGGTTCAGCTACAACCTGGAGCAGCTCCTGCACTTGGACAGCAATGTGGGCTGCTACGTGGGGGACACCGTGCATGGGGAGAAACAGGCCCGGTACTGGAACACCCAAACAGGATTTGTTGAGGAAATACAGGCTGTGGTGGACACAGTGTGCTGACTCAGCTACGGGGTGTTCACCCCGTTCGGCGAGGATCAGGGAGGTGACCGTGGGGCACAGCGTGTCCCCTCAGCCCCTGCCCTGGGAATGACCTCGCAGTCACTCAAAACCTCCCTGGGAACCACCCCAGAGCTTCCTCCTCCTTGTGTCCATCCCTCTGGCCTCTTCCCCTCTCCCTGTGACTCCCGTGGCTCTCCCCTTCAGACCCAGTCCATCCCAGTCTCTCCCAGTGCCACCCCATTCCCTCCCAGTCCCCCTGAGTCCATTCCCGAGCCTGTCCCCTCCCTCCCAGTGCCCTCCCAGTAACTCCCAGTCCGCTTTCCTCTCTCCTAGGGCTTCCCAGTCATCCCAGTGTCTCCCCTTTCTCTCCCAGTGCCCCCCAGCGTGTCTGTCGTACATAAAAACAAGAGGTTTGACTTTCACCTTTATAAAATGATGGGTAATTAAGGTAATTAAATGTTGTTAAAAGTTGATTATGCTGTTAATTAAGTTGAAAGTTAAGAGAATTTGTAATTTTTATTCGTCAATGTTAACTCTTTAACTTTTATCTGCGAGTTAAAAAGAAGGTTTGAACATTATCCTATGAAATATTTTGAACTCTCTTCCAAGCTTAGCTGTGTCCCAAAGGAGAAAAACCCCTCACCTGTGGTAGCCGGTGAACATGTTGGGGTGACTGGAGGGGCTCCCCCCCGGGGTGCCTTGCTCTTTGGGATGGCCCATCCCGGTTTGAATCCCATGGTTGTCTGTCAGCCTGGTCACTCCCCAGAGCTCTCATATTGGTCCCCGCTCCCTGGTCCTGCCTTTGCCCCGGCCCCAGGAAAAACTCTTGAGTTAGCCATGCTGTTTGTATTTGCCTCTACATCCTCCGACAGTTAAGATGAATAAATCCTGCCGGAATGTAAGCAAATGCCCTTCCTGACTCTTTGTCACTGACTTAATACTGAATATGCCCAGGCACCCGTGGGGGCATGCGGGACCCCACGGAGCCAGGCAATTACAGTATTAAATAGCGCCTGAACGTGGGACGGCTTTGGACTGTCCCTAGAGAGCGTCTCCAGCAGAGCTTCGTCACTGGAATGAAAGTTGCCTTTCTGAGCAGCCCAAAGAAATCTCTGAGTTCCATCAGAGGCTCAACAGGGAAGACCAACAATCTTCTGGGGAAAGAGAAGACTGGTCCAAGTCAGTGAACCACCCTCGAGACTTTTATTTGACCCCCGAAGGTAATGGGTCACCTTTGTATCCTTTTCTTTTAATTTCCTTTTATCTCGAGGGTTGGAAAGAGAGGGAGATGGGTACAGAATTCTCTCGTCTCCTGCGGGAAGCCTTTCTCCCAGTTTTAGGAGTCCTTGTTCGTGAGAATTTTCGTTATACCAGGGAAGGTTTAAAACTTTTTATTCAATGGTTATTCAAGCAGTGGCCAATCGAGTATTTAAAATGCTTTGTATGATGGTTGCTTATGTCCGGAAAAGGTCATTTGCTTTATAACTTAGCAAAAGCTATTGATACTTTTGTGAAACAGTTTAAAATGTTAACCCCAGTTTAAAAAACCCTCTGCTGCTTTCCTCCCCCTGTATTCCTATTCCCCCTGCCCTGATTCAAAGGAAATTGGGAGATGGATTCTGCCCAAGTGCACAGAGTTGCTACCGTCTCCCTGCTCTCTCCCGTTCTCCTCTGTTCCCTGCCCGGAGTGGTGATGGCCAGGCCACCCCGAGTTCTGTCCCGGACCCCTTTCCTGTATCCACTTCCCCGGTTTATGCTACTTCAGATTTGCTCCAAGATCGCAATGGCAGCATGGCCCAACCCACGATACCAGCTGCTATTTTTAATTTCAATTTTCCCGGCTCCACTCCCCTCATCCAAAATGGCAGACACCACTTGGCGCCTGTGGCCACAGTGGCCGGCTTTTCGCCCACACACGCTCCCCCTCCCCCTCCTGCTCCTGCTCGTGTTACCATGCGTGGTCTTTGCGCCATCCAGCCCCTCCCACGCATTGATTTGTGTTGCATTGTGTCCCTGTCCCTCCATCAGGAGTCCCCAGCAGCCTCTCAGGAGCTTGGACATAAGCCCCGAGGACCTGCAGCTGCAGAAAAAAGCGGCATTCAAAGACTCCCTAAAAGGCTTGAGACAGCCTAGCAATACTAGAAACAGAGGAGATCTAGTGCCTTTAGAACACAGACTGAAAAGGCGGCAGCAAGTGTGGCAGGTGATAAAGATGCCTGACCCCGCCGCCCTCAGTCTCCCCGGCAGCACCGCAGCCGCGAAGCAGCAGCTGCCAGTCCCCACAAAAAGCCCTAAGGCAGCGAGCAGCACACAGCATGGTCAGCCCAGACAAAAGGCTGCCGACCAATCCCTTCAGGCTGCTGACCGACAGCAGACCTCTCTTCCCCCGTGGCAGCTCCGACGGGGCCCCCCACCACTGCTCCCGAGAGCCCCGGTGCCCTGGGTTGCAGTATATTCTATTCCCATCTTCATGAGCTGCTGAAACCAGGTGTGGTGGTGTTCGCTGCCTCCTCCCTCCCGACTATCTTTTGTCAATGGGCCCATTAACGCTTTGTCCATGATTCATAGATAACTTGCTCCTGGACTATCTTCTGTTAATGGTCCCATCAGTGCCCTGCCTCATGATCCCATTGTAAGATGCTCCGCCCAGGGGGAAGGAGCCAAGCTTTCTCACCTGGATAAATTATCTTCTGTTAATAGCCCCATCAGTGCCCCGCCTCTTGAACTCACCATCCCCTTGTGAGATGCTCCGCCCAGGGGAAGGAGCCAAGCTTTCCCACCTGGATAAATCTGGTTTTTTGGAACAGCCAGCCAGCCACTTCCACTGGTTCTTCCCAGCGGAGCAGCTCTCTTTTCCACTGAAGTCCCAGCGGAGCAGCTTTCTTCTCTACCGGATTCCCAGAAGATAACTACATAGGATCACTGCTTTGATAGAGCCACAACTGCCACTCCAGAAAGACTGCAACCACCATTGAATCGGACTGGTACCACCACCCTGCCTGGCAGGGTGCCAGGTCATACCCTGTCTTTGTCAGGTTAAACCAGTGTTTTCTGTTATATTCCTTTATATATATATTAGTAAAAGAACTGTTATTCCTCTCTCTTATATCTGTGCCTGAAAGCCCCTCAATTTCAAATTTATAATAATTTTTTGGGGGAGGAGGGTTACATTACCCATTCCGGGGGGGGGCTTCTGCCTCCCTTTGATAGACACCTGTCTTTTAAACTGAGACACCCAGTGACTCCGCTTTTCTCCCCTGGGTCCGCTGAGGCTGTGCCTGCCTGCGACCCCCTGCCAGCTCATGCCTGGCTGCCCCTCTCTGCCGAAAAGAGGGCATGCCCAGGCCGGCCTCATGGCCAGCCCAGGGCCGGACCCCGCATGGACGCTCGCTGCGGCTCGCCCCCGTCAGCCACATGGCGCGAGAGTTAAAAGGACAGTACATTCTTGTTTTTAACTTCGTGGACTAGGCTCCCCCCAGTATGGCATCGAGCTGGAGCCAGCTCCCAAATGTACTGGCCGGCCCTGGCCATTTCCTCACGGCCGCGGCACTGCGGGGCCACGCCCAGCCTCTGCCGGCTCCGCCACAGCTTCCTAAATGCCCTGAGGCTGCCAAGTCTCGGCCGCTGCTGCCCTGCTCCTCCAGCTGCAAGAACCCCGCTCAGGTGCTGCCTTTCACCTCAGCCCTGGCCCTGCCCGCATCTCCTGCTCCTGTGCTGCAAGAGAAGCAGAAAAAGAGGGGGGGTTGCAGGAGCCAAGCTGTAGGACTCAGACTATTCCGAAAAAGCTGCGAAAGCATCGTAGAGGAAGCAGTAGACCTGAGCAGCTTGCAGGCACGGCCAGAGGATGCAAAGCAGCAGCCAAGGAAGCAAAACAGTGACTCTTCAGATTCTTGTGCTGAGTGTAAAGACCAAAGGACTGGAGTGAGAAAGCTAAAAGCCACAGATGACACCTGGAAGCTGCCAAAGAAAAACTGCACCAGCCCAGCAAACACCATTGCTGCAGACATAACACAACCCAAGATGAACAGAGTGCAGTCAAAAGATGAAACATCTGTGGCCTGGAAGCGAAGACGACGCAAATTAGCATTGATGACCACAACAGAAACAGATACACACAGTCCCAAGAACCAGAACTGCAAACAAGACTGAGAAAGGCTAAGTTGGACACCTGTGGTGTCTCCCCATATCCTACCCCATTCTGTTACTTCCCAAACAGTTGATATTCCCTACCACCACCCCTCTGCTAGGCTTTTCCCTAGCCCCAGGTTCCCATATCCCTGCAACCCTTATGCCATTCCCCTTTCCCCAAACCTTTAAGAGAAGGGGAGAAGGGAAAGGCCCCCCTCCATTTGAAATTGCAAATTTTTAACTCTGTTTGAAATCCCAACAGAAGCAACTGCCAAAGCCTGTGCCTGCACTCACCATCATGATGTCCAGCATCCAACACCTATCACCCTGCTGTCCCTTGGATGCTCCTGGTACCACCAGCAATGAATGCTTGAACTCTGCTGCAGCCCAAAGAAAACTGTGCTGCTTCAACCTCGCCTCTGCCTGTCAGAGGCATTCCAGCACCCAGAGAGAAAATCCTCTGGAAGATCTGAGGACTTATTAGGATACTGGTTTGAGGGTGTTTCTAATTGTTATTGTTGTTGTATGTATGTTTGGTTTGTTGGGACATTGAGCTTTGGGTGCTTATGATAATTTTTGTTGTTCTGTATATGTTAAGTTTTTGGGATGTTGGGTTTTGAGATCCCCAGGGGAGACCCCTTAGTTTAATACAGAAAGGAGGAGTTGTGGTGGCTGGTTGTAGGAAATACATAAAAAAGGGATTTCTAAGGGTGAGAAACAAAAGCAGGTTTTAAGAATAAAGCAGAAAGATTTTAGGAAACAGCTTCGCCTGAGAAAATATTAAAGAAGATACAATTAAATAGAACAAGGACACGAGAACAAAAGCTCATGGTTCTAGGCCTAGCTGAGAGAACTTTTAGAAGCTGCAAAAAATATGCTTAGCAAGAGAAGATAAAGTTAAGCTTAATAATGGAATATTATGCACTGTTAAATAAGGTATAAAACAAGCAGGTATTGTCTTAACAAATGTTAAGAATGTACGTATAATATAGAAGATTGGTTGAAACAGCTGTCTGTAACCTCTAGAGCAACTGCTATTGGCTGAAAAACTTTTAAGAATGCTCTGTAACCAAGAAATACGGGAGTTTCTGCCGGCAACGTGAGCTTGTATTATCTCTGATGTCTCAGTAAGTCTAAGAGACGATTAAAATAATATTGGCTCACGACGCATCTGTCTGGCCCCCGTCCAGTTTGATTTAGGGGGCAGCCGGTGAACATGTATTGTGTATGGGTGACTGGAGGGGCTCCCCCCGAGGTGCACTGCTCTTTGGGATGGCCTGTCCCAGTTTGAATTCCGCGGTTGTCTGTCAGCCTGGTCACTCCCCCAGAGCTCTCCCATTGCTCCCCGCTCCCTGGTCCTGCCCTTCCCCTGGCCCCGGGAAAAGCCCTGAATTAGCCATGCTGTTGGTATTTGCCTCTACACCCTTCGACAGTGAAGATGCAATAAATGCTCCTGCCAGAAATGCAAGCAAATACCATTCCTGACTCTTTGTCACTGACTTAATACTGAACCAGCCCAGGCACCCATGGGGGCATGCAGGACCCTGCTGCGGCGGCTCAGCCCACTAGTGGGCTTTGGCAGGCAGATGCCCATCACGCTCTCGCCCTCCAATGGGCAAGTGACTCGGAGTCCGATGGGATGTCCGAGGGTGGCACTGCAGTATAAGACACACCTTTCTATCTAGAAAGTTCTCCCCAGGTCATTTTCTCATTAGTTGCTTCGTTATATTCCCTCCTATGCTCTAAAATGATTTATTGTTATGCTTGTCACGTATTGTTATATTATGATCCTATTGGTTGTTACCCCTTGCTCCTCCCCAACTTACTCCAGTATAAAACCTGTTGCATGAACCCTGATCAGTTGGTTCTCTGTCCCTGCCCCTCCGAGGAATAAACCTGCGGAATTCATACAGAAACCCTCTCTCACATCCTTTACTCCCAGGGCTTTGGGGTCTGAGACAGCTGGCCTCTGTGGGCAACGAGCCTGCTCTGTTACCAGCGTGACCCGAACACCGGTGGCCGTGAGCAGTGAGCGATACTGCCAGGCAGCTCGCTGACGCCTGTGCGCAGGAGACCGGGCTCCTGAGGCAACCCCAGCGCGAGAAGCGAGAAGTGGCGCCCGAACTGGGGACCGCTGCCACGACAGGGCCGCTCCCGCAACAAAACCGCTGCTGTGGCGGGGCTGTTGCCGTGACAAACACGGTCCTTTTGGAGAGACTTCCCTGGCAGCATTGCTAGGAGTCAAGTCATCGGCTGCCGCTTCCCCCTCGTCACAGCACGCTCTGTTTTAAAGAGTGGTGATCTGAGGGGCAGACTGACACCCTCCACATTTTTTCCTGCATTTTCTTCTTCGAGGAGGATTGGTCCGGACCCAGAAGACTCGTGCCATGGATTTTATTTCCAGTGACCAGCTTTTGTGAGCCCTTACGGCCTTCACTGGCAAATTTTGCAGTTTCTGCGCTTTTGTGAGGATAAATCACCTCTCCGGTGCCCTTGCCCCTTCCTTCCTGGTCTCTGGGCAGTTTTATTTTGTTTCCCCTTTTACCCACGGTGCGGGGTGGAGTTTTGTGGTGCCTTTTTATTTTATTCACCTAAAAATGGGAAACAAACTCTTGACACCTCAGCAGGAGATTTACTCCAAGTTGGGGACTCCCTAAAGGGGGGTGGATTTAATTTTTCAAAGGGTTTGTTGAAAAAGTTCATACGTTGGCTTTTCTTTTACTTTCCTCAAACCATGCCTGATGACATTAAACATATTTCCTTTTGGAAGGCAGTTGGAGAAAAATTGCTTTTGTTGCAGGGCTGTAGTGACAACTCGGCGAAAAGGTTTTTCCCTCTTTTGAGTTGAATTAAAGACACTTCAGAAAGACAGAGGAAAGTAAAAGAAAACGTTTCTGCTTCTCCCAGTTCTACCTGTCCCCGTGATCCTACGCCCTCTTCCCCAAAACCTTTGTCCCCAAAGCCGAAAAAATCGAAAGGAGAAAAATGCCCTCGGGCTCAGGATCGCCACCCGCCTCCTGTCCCCTCTCGGGTTTTTCGGCTCCCTGATCGTGACAGCCCTGGCCATGCTGCCCCAAATCCTTCCCTAAACCCATTCTCCTGTCCCTCTTCCTGAGTTAATTATCCCGAGTTGCAAAATGGTGCCGACCGCATGGTCGAGATGGCCACTTTTAAGCCACAAAATGGAGCTGGCCGCATGGCTGAGCGTGCCAAAATCCCTTCTTCTTCTTCCCATAATCCCTGGAGTCCTTCTCCCCAGAACCCATTTTTTTGCTCCCTGGAACTTACCGACCCTAACCCCTGCTACCCTCCAGACCCCTCCTCCGTGATGTGTCGTGGGAGTGACCGTAACGCCTCCTTTTCTCCTCCCCCATGTGACCTCACTTTCGATTTTGGTTCCCACGGTCGGGAGACTGAAAGGGAGCCAGGTTCCCACGACTCTCCTTCCATGTGTGGAGACCGGAAGGGAAGCCATCTTTGATTCCGACCCACGGTATGGACAGAACCCTTTTGCTGCTCCTGTGCAATATAACTGGACAGGTCAAAATCCGCAATGGAAACCCCTTGATTATTCAGTTCTTAAAGAGTTATGCAAGGTACAAAAGCAGCATGGAAAGGACCGTGAATATTTCAAAACTCTTTTTAATGCCACATTTACCACTAATGTTTTAGTCCCCCATGACATAAAAAAAATAATGTCATGCCTCCTTTCCTCATCAGAATTTCTTCTATGGGAACTGATGTGGAAAAGGCACCTGACAGGGAGTTACCCTTGCTGATGCGCGATCCAAATAATGCGCAGCTGATGCTTGATCACCTTTTTGGTGAAAATCAATTGGCGAAACCACAAGACCAAGCGCAGCAGATACCAAAACCTGTCCTGGATGTTGTGCAGGGGGCGGCACAGAGGGCAGTGCTCATGCTGCCATCGAAATCTGTTATTACCATCAGTTACACTAATATTAAACAAGCTTCTAATGAGATGTTTATGGATTTCGCTGATCGGCTGAAGGTGGCAATTATTAAACAAATTGACAATCTAATTTTACAAAACCAAATGTTAAGGGAATTGGCTAGATCCAATGCAAATGATGCTTGTAAAAGAATTATTAATGCACTCCCATTTAATCTACCTCCAACCGTTCAACAAATGATTGAAGCTTGTATGAGGCAGATACTCGTGGAGCCGGAACCCTTTAAAAAGAGAGGGGGAGCCCTCATAGGGACCATGTTGGAGGAGAAAAGCAAACCGGCCTTTGCACCTCGACCGAGGTTCATATGTCAAAGATGTGGCAAGAAAGGCCACTCAGCCAAATACTGTCTCGCACCGGCACCCATTCACAATCTCTCTAAGGGCTTTCCTACAGAACACCAGAGGACCGCAGGGTCGAGTCCAGTGAGTGGCCAGCTGGGAAACTGAAAAACCAGCGCGACAGAGCGGCCCCGCGCGATCACACAAATAAGGGAGCCGCAAAAAGACTGACAGGGAACCTGAGCGAAGGTACCCACATGAACATTGCTCAGACCTATTCTGTACCAGTTCTTACCTCAAAAGAGGTCAGAAATTGAACAACTTTTGTGCTGGGAAACACGGAAACCACACCACCGGAAGTTGAAGTAGTCCCAGACTGACTCTGAAGGAAAGTTTAACCTCATTTTAAAATGTTGTTTCCCTCCATTTTTCTTACCAAAGCAGTACCCAATCGCCCAAGCGCTGCTGTACCCTCAAGAGGCGTCTCCATCTCCTCAAGTATTCTGTACTCAGATCATGGGAGACGAGAAGCCCACGGTCAGCTGCAGCCTCCGGCATAACAACTCCAGCGTCCAAGTCCAAGGTATGATGGATACGGGGGCAGACATAACGGTCATTTCTTCCACCGAATGGCCATTACAATGGGAGCTGCAAACCAAGGATGGCCTCGTCTCGGGCACAGGTGGATCTGTACTAGCCCAGAGGAGCCGTGATGTAATTCAAATAGAGGGGCCGGAAGGTCGGGTACCTGTATCCGACCCTTTGTTGTTAATTCCAGTTTTACCTTGTGGGGCAGGGATCTCATGTTGCAGTGGGGTACCTGGATGGAAGTCACATCAATTCCCCGGGATTTTCCCTTGGGGCCACTGCAGAGCACCCCACCCAGTGTTTAAATTGGCAACAGATACACCTGTTCGGGTGGATCAGTGGCCTCTAGAAAGAAAGAAAAATATAAAGAAAAATTAAGTGCGCTCCATGCTCTCGTGGATGAGCAGCTAAGGAAGGAGAACATCGAACCTTCGGATAGTCCCTGGAACTCCCTGGTGTTTGTCATCAAGAAAAAGGGGAGAAACCAGTGGCGGATCCTCCACGATTTGCGTAAAATAAATGAAGTCATTGAGGACATGGGACCCCTGCAACCAGGTATGCCATCTCCCTCTATGCTCCCTAGGGGTTGGAAATTGGCCGGGATAGACATCAAAGATTATTTCTTTCAGATTCCCCTACATCCGACCGACGCACCTAGGTTTGCCTTCTCTGTTCCTTCTTTGAACAGGGAAGCTCCCATGCAACGATACCACTGGAAGGTGTTGCCCCAGGGCATGAAAAATAGTCCAACCATCTGCCAGTGGTACATTGCCCAAGTCCTGTCCCCGATTCCCAAGGCAGCAGAAAAGTCCATCATTCTGCATTATAGGGATGATATTTTAATTTGCTCCCCGAATCAAAATTACCTGGACTGAACGTTGCAAAAGCTGGTGGGCGCTTTGCAATCCAAGGGTTTTGAAATACAAGAAGAAAAGGTTCAGAGAACCAGCCCTTGGAAATATTTGGAACTGCTGGTTTCAGTGAGAACAATTGCACCACAACAAGTAAAAATCATTGATAAACCTAAGACTTGGCAGGAGCTTCATCAGCTGTGTGGTTCCAACAATTGGGTGAGGCCCCTGCTCGGACTAACTACTGAGGACTTGGCACCACTTTTCAACCTTCTGAAAGGTAACAACAACCTCAGTTCTCCTCGAGAGCTGACACCGGAGGCGAGACACTCCATCATCAAAGTACAAGATGCATTATCATCTAGGCAAGCTCATCGTTATGACCCTAATCTCCCATTTCAGTTTATCATTTTGGGGTCAATGCCTCATTTGTATGGGTTGATTTTCCAGTGGGATGAGGTACAGAGGGATCCCCTATTAATAACAGAGTGGGTCCTGTACATTAAACTGAAATTACAGGAAAAGCCACCTGTTCTGATCAAAGACCCTGAGTTACAAAAGGTTCAAGGACCATATCCCCTGCTAACATGGGGCAGAGGATATGGTTGTGTATGCACCCCAGTGGGTCCCAAGTAGATCCCTGGGAAATGGATCAAGCATTATCAGGCTGAGACACACAAACAAAGGAATACAGTGGATTCATCCCTGGTAATAGGGGTGACTTGATTTTATCAGAACAATCAAACTATTGTATGTTTATGTTTTATTTCAGATGGAAAACTTCCATTTTAGAAACTTTTTTGAGTTGGTTTTAATTATCAGCTTGATTGTTTTTGCACTGTCTTGTTTTAAGCATTGTTTTTTAAAAATTACTAAATAAGAAAGGGGGAGATGCTGCAGTGGCTCAGCCCACTACTGGGCTTTGGCAGGCAGATGTCCATCATATCCTTGCCCTCCAATAGGCAAGGGACTTGGAGTCCGAGGGAACGTCCGGGGGTGGCACTGCAGAATAAGCCGCTCCTTTCTATCTAGAAAATTCTCCCCAGGTTACTCTTTTATTGGTTGTTGCTTTATATTCCCTCCTATGCTCTGCAGTGATTTATTGTCACGCTTGTCACATATTGTTATATTGTGATCTTATTGGTTTTTACCCTTTGCTCCTCCCCAACTTATGCCAGTACAAAATCTGCTGTACGAGCCTTAGGGGTTCTGTTAGTTCAGTTCGTTCTGTTAGTTCTGTCTGTTAGTTCTATCTGTGGTTCTACCCCCGTTCATCCGAGGAATAAACCTGCGGATTTGTCATACAGAAATTATCTCTTGCCTCCTTTACTCCCGGTACTTTGGGGTCTGAGACAGCTGGCCTCTGTGGGCAATGAGCCTGCTCTATAACCAGCGAGACCTGAAGATCGGTAGCCGAGAGCAGTGAGAGACACTCCCAGGCAGCTCGCTGACGCCTATATGCAGGAGTCCGCAGCTCCTGAGGCGACCCCAGCGGCGAGAAGACACCTATGAGACAGTGCAAAAACTGCCCCACACAGTAGGAGTTGTCACCAAAGCAGCCGGAGGCTGGCTGAAACAGCTGTTGCAAGAGATGGGACAGTCTAAGTGGGGAGCGTCTCTCATCCAAGATATTGGACTCGTACTACTTTTCCTGTTTTTTCTTTCAATTATTTTCTTTATTATGAAGCGCATTATTTATAATCAACTTCTTAATTCAATTAACAGAAATGGGGGAGGTGTGGGAGGTCCACACCTTGACGTGGCAGCTGCCAGCTATCAAGGTTCCACCTCCTTAATGTGGAGGGAGAGGGAGACTCCTCCTTAGAGGAGGGCTCCCTGGGCGGGACAAGGGTGTGATGCCCTCTCTTTCTTCTAGGAGGAAGGCGTGCCCAGGGCTCTGGACCTACCCACCCTTCCAGAACGTTCTCTTATGTTCAATATGCCGATGGTTGTTGTCCGTTGTACCCTCCCCTCAGCTGTTTTTATTGGATCCCAGATGCCTGTGCCCTCCCCTTGCCTGTTTCCCTATTGGTTGTTCCCCTTGACCCCTCCCAATTCTCGTCTGCCTTAAAACCGTTTGCACACCCTGAGCTCCCCAGAGTTCTCCCTCCGCCTTTCTCCCTCCTGGAACCCTTTGCCTACCCTTCCTAATAAGCAGAGACCACAGGGGAGACCCCCTCCCACAACTCTTTGTCTCCAGGCCTTTTCTTCATCTGTGCCCCATTGACTTCCCACTTCGAGCTGCCCTGCCTTGGCGTGAGCCACCCACGCCTGGCCTTAGAGCAGCGATACTCAGAGTGAGCTCTCAGGCACTTAGGGGCCGGCATCTTGGTCGAGGGTGACCGGGAGAGACAGGCCAATACAACATTCAACCACAGCCTCCAGCAACCGGCTTGAATGAGGCTCTGGGGAGGTTTCATCAGAAAGGGCTTTCAATGGCAACTCTTAATGCTCCAAGACACTTTGGGTTTTTCTTCTGACTTGGATTTCTTGAGGGACTGCTGCTATCTCCTCTTAGGACCTGAGGATCCCAGACTCAAAACACCAAATACACTGCAGGGCTCATTAAAATGAAGAGAAGCCTAAGGAGTCATTTCCTTCCCCTGCCCTTTGTCAAGTCTTCAGTACTTGTACAGCTGATTAGAGAGGGTTGAGGACTGGAGATAAAGGTTCCAAAGACCACTTTGAAGAGCTGATAACAGCATTGTGCAGCTGACACTGATTCAGGATATCCTAAGGAGATCAGGACCAATGGAAAAACAGTCCCCTATGGCCCGACACGGGATGGACAACTCTGCCCATCCCCTCCACCCCCGGCCCTTTTTCTCAGTGGCCACCTGGGACCTGCCTCACTTTCTGTGACATGAGACTTCTCCACTGAATTCTGTAGTGATGTTACAGCTCTTATGACCCAGCTTCCACCTCCTGTCATCCTAGATCTGGCTGCAAAGAGGCATGGAAGGGTTTCTGCTAATTGTAAGAAAATACAGTAATTAAAAGTAATGAAATGAAAACACCTCCCCCTCCAAAAAACCCCAAAGCAAACCAGAACCAAAACCAACAAAATAAACAAGTAAAAAACCCACAAACACCAAACCCCATAGTGAAACATGGTAAATAGTTAAACACAACAAATGACGCCCACATCCTCCACAACCTCTGTAGACGGTGCAGGGAAGTGCTGCACAGGGCCAGGCCGGCCTCGTGCCTTGCCCAGGGACCCCTCACGGCTCCAGGGGTCCCAGCCCCACTGAGGTTTCTGGGAGTGTTGGCTGTCTTTGCCTCGCTGCCCCGCAGCTGCCGGCACACCACGCTGGCCCCTGCATGTCCCACTGCTCGTCCAGGATTCTGTCCCACGTCCGGCACTGCAGGATCTCCACGTGCCTGTTGCACCAGCTCCTGCCACCCATCTGACACAGGGACATGGAAACGGCA
>JAMPIT010000435.1:1122500-1613032 GCA_026261815.1 Monarcha castaneiventris obscurior | reverse complement strand
GAAGGAAGGAAGGAAGGAAGGAAGGAAGGAAGGAAGGAAGGAAGGAAGGAAGGAAGGAAGGAAGGAAGGAAGGAAGGAAGGAAGGAAGGAAGGAAGGAAGGAAGGAAGGAAGGAAGGAAGGAAGGAAGGAAGGAAGGAAGGAAGGAAGGAAAAGAAATAAAAAAATTCTATTCATCTATGATAACTGGAACTGGGTCCAGTCTCTGTTGAAAATGGTTCAGATCTAATGCTTCTTTTCTAAAAAGCAAAGACCACAACTGTAAGAGTTCTGTAAAGTTTCATGGTGGTCTTACTTCTACTGCTTATTAAATTAACCCTTTAATAAGGGGCTGATTAAACATAGATGAGTGAGCAATTTACTGCTTGCAGTAAGCTGCTTCAAACACATTTTACTGCTCTCTAGAATTTAAGCTGTCCTTTTTCCTTTCTTTTCCCCATATGTTCTCTGCTCTGTGATCTTTCTTTAAGTTATTCAAGGATATGAATTCAATTTTGTAAATTAGTGTTCTACAAAGATAAGGCTTGCCTGTGCCTCTCGGCTCCAGAACACAAATCAAAGGAAAACCTTACCCTGGGTGGCCCTAAGCAACACATCAGGTCCAAAAGAGAAAATAAAAATTAACAAAACCCCAGGAAAAAAATGTGATTGCCTCTTTTTTCCCACGGATGGCAAAATAAAAACATTTAGAAATGTGAAGTGTACTCTCCCCTACAGTTGTGGCTTTCTCTGCCAAGAGAAATGTTATCAAGGAAAGTAAATGTCAATAACACAAACCCAACTCTTTATCATGTTTACTATTCATTGAATCAAGTAAGACTCCTCACGGCTTACATTCAGGTTGCATTAAGCTCTTAGTTTCTGTGCCTGTTCTAGTGGTAATGTAATAAAACCTAAATTTCAGTGCTGAAATTCCAATCCACTCCCAGTAACCAAATCCCTGGAAAATCTTTCCTCACCTCCTTCATATATTCTTTATAAAGTAGAGAATATGGAGCACAACCTGTCTCTGCTAGAACATGAAAACAGCCTACAGTTTTAAATTGTATATGGATCTTTGTTAAATAGTACAGGTCCTTCCTTTTGAAGAAATGTAATTGTAAATCGTGTGCAGTTAAAAAGTGATGCACATCAGATAAATGAAAACATTTACTTTACTCACTTTTGATTTGTTAACGTTAAGGAAACTTGCCAGTGTCTCTGGCAGCCACACTCCCAATACTAGAGACTTTCACTCCCGGGACTGAAGTCCCTTCGCAGTGGTCAGCTCCAGTGAGCTGATGGGTGCCCCACTTGCAGTCAGACCAGGTTTCTTTATCGGTTCAGCCTAGGTTTCCCATAGCATAGTCTCAGGTGTCTAGTTCCATAAAGCAATTTATTCATGGCACAGTAATACAGAAACAGATCGAGCTGGTGCTGAGGAGGAGGATCCCCAACAACAGAATCCCTGGGCTTTTATACCCTTGGATTATAATTGCACGCATGTCTAGCTCTTCTTTTAGAGTCTCCCACTCCGCCTCTCTGTCCCAGTGTCCATCCACCTGTCCAGTGCCACCGGTTTTTGTTGTGAGTCTTTATTAACAAATGGATTGGCAGTTCACAGCCTCATGCCTCAGGCTCCCACCCAGAGCTCAACCTGCATCTCAATCTGTCGCTTGCAAACTGAGCTACCTGCCCCTGAGATGTATTCGTTAACAGTTACTTAATTTTGTATGTATTTTAGAGAAATCAGACATTCTGCAATAATGAAGCAACTTCTAACAACAGGGCAGAAGAGGTTAGAACTCAATAATGCTCAGAATATCTTTTGCAGATCTATACTATTATTTTTAAGATAGACAAAAACCTGCCTTTTGTGCTTTTTCATTCTTATTCCTTAATTCCCAGATGTTTTAATTAAAAGCAAGTGAAAATGTAAAAAGTATTTATATTTCTTTATATATATATTTATTTGCAAAAGCATGGTTAATCTAGTTCTAGCTATATCTATCTATAGTTCTATCAGCACTATTACTTCCAGCATTGAACTTCCACAGCTACAAAGATTTCACAAATTTTTGTTGCCTTTGATTACCGAAGATCTGCATTTCTCTGAATAAAAATCTTCTAGATTTGTTTTCTAATTCAATCAGATCCAGAGCTGGACTATCACCACAAGGAAATTTCACTGATTTGTTGTAAAAATGTCCATGGCATACATTTTCTTGTTTAATTTATGTACAGGTAAAGCTGAAACTGAGAAGGAATATAGAATAAATTTTCAGTATTGCAGACTGCGCTAAGTTTGTCAATGAATACATTAAGAAAGCAAATTCTCAAGGACATAGAAAGAAATGTTGACAAAGAAAAGCTTGGCTATAATACTCAGTGTATTTATGACTCATTCTTTTAAATTCATTTGTGCAGCTTTGATGTTAGACTTAAAGATAAATCTGTTTGCTGACTGTTTATTTTTCCTGAAAAAAAAAATTACTTTTTCTTTTTTTAATCTGTTATTGAAACTTACTTAAACTATTCATTACCATTGAGACATGAAGCTCCTAACTGACTTCAGTTGTGTTAGAGAATTGGAGAAGATGGTGGGGAACATATTTGCAGTGTCCTAGCCCATATCCATTATATTTATTGCTTTTTCCAGTGCAGAAATTCCACATTGTAAGAAAGACATTGTGGTGCTGAAGCATGTCCAATGATGACGTGATGTGAGTGGCAGGGGTGGAAAGAGCGTTGCGTCTGTCCCAATAGCATCCCGATCGGAGCAACTCGGGGGGGTGCCGTGTGAATGCACTCCGACACACTCTGACACACCGTAGTTGGTGGATACTCGCAGCCACTCACACACACAGTGCCGGACAGCTCCTGCAGTGTCGTTGGGGACGAAGAGGCAGGAGGGGTCCTTTGTATGGAGTTCCGAGGGGTTTATTGGGATCCCCACTTGAAGGGACCCAGGGACAAAGAACACAAAACACTGAGGGGTCCGGGATTCTATCTGGATCAGCACTGGGGGAGGGCAGAACATCAGAGTCTATCATTTGGGGGCCAGGGGGTGGAGAAGACATGGGGTGACAGGACAGTGACCAGTGGGGAAGGTGAGGGGTGGAACAAGGGACCCAGGAACGAGTGGGGTATCAAGGAAAGGAGAACTATCTAGGACATGGACTTAAAAAGGGTAAAAGGGGGTGGTCTTAGACCTCTGAGCCTGCCCACCAGCGGACCCCCACTGTTTTGGGGCTCTGTGGCTCCTTGGTCATTCCTGCAGTGGACTCAACCACTACAACACAATGACAGGCAGTAAAGCTGGGGAAGGATCTGGAGCACAAGTCTGATGAAGGGTGGCTGAGGGAGCTGGAAGTGTTTAGCCTGGACAAAAGGAGGCTCAGAGAGGGTGGTGTCTCTCTCTAGAACTACCTGAAAGGAGGGACCTCCTGAAACCTCTATCACTAGGAATATTTTAAATTAAATGATCCCTGACATCATACCAGGGAAGTGGAACAAAAAAAAAAATTAAGTAAAGAATCACTTATTACTCTAATCTAAACACAAGTTCAAATTCAGCACTACATACTTTTTATGGGAAGAATTCCAATACCATTAGAAAGTGAACAGAATAGACACCTTGCATGTCAAGATATTAATGCCAATGTGCACCATAGAGTATTTAAGAAGTAAGGGAAGGTTTAATTTGTAAGTATGCAAAAAACCACATGTATTCAACATAAAGATTTAGAGCAGCAGTCAGTATTTTGATAAATAAATGTTTTCAGCATGCAGGCCAGAGACAGAGATTGGAGCAAGGACAAAATATGAGGGGGAAGGTTCAAATTTTTAATCTTAGTTTGAAAGACAGGTGTCTGTCAAGGAAGGTATGAGCCTCCCCTTAAATGGAAAATGCAAACCCCTTCCCTCTGAATTATTACAATTTTGAAATTTCAGGCAAAGATATGAGGGATAGGAATAACAGTTCTTTACTAATATATATATATGTATAACAACACAAACAAACAACAGTAACTGTGGCAGTTACAGCAAACAGAAGCACAAACCCAGTGACAGCCCTCTCTCGGCTGTTGGGCCCTTTCCCTTGGGTGCAGTTCCGCTCACGGCCGGCAGGGGCGCTGGCGGTTCCCGGTGAGCAGGGCTGGTGCGATGGTTCCCCCGCGGCTGCAGGGGGCGCTCCGGAGCGAGCTCGGCAATGGCGGCTCGGGGTCCCGGGAAGGGATGGACAAAAAGCTTCACAAACCCCTGGGCAGCTGATCCCGGTGTCCGGCCGGATCCTCAGGAACAGCAGGCTGGAACAGCAGAGATGAGCACAGACCCCGGGTGGCAGATGAGATGTATCAAACTTCGGTGCTGCAGCAGAAACTCCAGCAGGTCTCAGCCGGCAGAGCATGCGGGCTACGATGTAGCGAAGGCTTGGAGCAGCTGCGAGGCAGAGCAGCCACGGCCAGGCTCCCAGCAGGGCAGGGAAAGGTGGGCTTGGGAATCCCGGGGGTTCTCCCGTAGAAAACAAACAGCCAAGAAAAGCAGAAGCTTTGTAGTGCTGATGGAAACCGTCCACCACGATGGCAGCTGTCTGTCTGCCCTCCGAGAACACCATCCAGCCCCTGGGTGTACCCAACCCCCAGGTGAAAGAAGTGTGGCCAGTTGGACCTTGCCCCTGTGGTCAGGTCTTTTGTTTCTCTTAAGCACCCAGTAATTTGTTGCCCTGGCAACATACATGGGGAAATTCTTCAAGAGAAAAAAGAAAACAGGACAACTCCTAAACCGCAACATAATCATACTCATTTCATACTTTGTTGGGAGAAGGATGCTCACAAACCAGGCTCCTCCTTGTTTGTTTTGTAGAGACTTGCCCCTGTAACCAGGGATTGAAAACAGAACTGAGAGCAGCTCTCCTCAGGATGTGTCAGTGAATCTGAATTTACTCCCTGAAGCTTTTTCTCTCCCACAAACAGTCCACCTGCTTCTTCTTTTTTTCTTTCTCAAGTAGTATAAGATAACAATTTGTTAAAGCAATAAGGTAAACTGGAAGGGTTTGAACAATCAAATGTGCTGTGGTGGCTCAGCCCAGCCCCGGGCTGCTCTCTCCTGATGCCCATCAGTTTCTCGCTATCCAATGGGTGGACGAGCCATCCTCTGACGGTGTATCAGGGGACGAGGATGAGATATAGAGCCACCACCTCTCTCTCTAGAAAATTCTCCCAGTTCTGTAATTTTATTAGCTAAGGCTCTTTGTTCCTACCCCCTAAACTCTGTTCTTGGATATCGCAGTTGTCAGTCCCCGGTCCCTTGCTTTCCCGTTGGTCCCCAGCCGGCACTGTTAGCCACACCTCCTTCCCTTAAAAGTTGTTCCCGAATGGGGGTTAGGGGCTTATGCGTCCCTGACCCATCCTGGCAATAAACCTGTTCCTGGATACCATACGGAAAGCCTCTCCCTGCTTCTTTGTCTCTGCACCTCGGCTCGCCGCTCCACCAGGCAACCTCTCGGGAGGACTGCCCCAGGGGAGTGCAGCACTGACAAGCGGCCGCTTGTGGACTGTGGCAGCAGTCTCACAGCTGAGTCGCCGCAGCTCCCTCATACATCTGCAGCTATCCGGACGAGGGGCTGAGGGGGATGAGCCACAAATGAAATTGGTTTTTGTCTGCAATTTCATTTTCATCTGCTCACTTAGTCATACTTTGACATATAACAATTAATACAAAGAATATGAGCTCAATTTTTTCCCTGATGTCCCATATTCATGACTTTACTTACTTTGCTTAAGAGTGAATCTAGGCGTGGAAAAGAATAAAAGAAAGAAATATGTTAAAAAAATAATCTTTGAAGTATCTTTGGCTATGAGACTATTAAAAAGAAACCAGATGAGAAAACAATGGCAGAAAGAGGATTTTAGAAAGAGAATTACTTTGTCAGCATTCTGCAGCACATCTTAGGTACAATTTTTCAATTAAGTTGGATATACAGTTTTTTAATTGATAATCTTATGCTCATTATTTAATTTGTAATAGACATTATTTAATGGGAAGCAGTACAACACTGGTAGTTGAGCAGCAGCCTCTCAGAGGAAATTCTTAAGTGGGCACGATCCCTTCATTACAGCCACATAAGACCTTCTGAGGATCCGTTCTCCCAGAAGCTACAAAGATCATCTGTCCTAAAGCTAAGTGACATAGCATGTTTATATTCCTACTAGGGTGATGTGCGCTAGCCCGCTGGGTGTGGAGGGCTGCCATGTCCTTCCTGGAGGGCGTCCTGGTTGGGGCTGCTTCCACTAGTATCCCAGATACTCAGCTTCAGCACAACAGTGCCAGGCTCTGCTCACAGAGGCCTCATGCCAACATGAGCCCAGATGGATAACAAGCTGCGTCGCCAGAGATGAAGAGGTGGGAGGTGCCTTTTGTGTAGATTCCAACATGGTTTATTCCAGAACACACGCAGGAGTGTCCAGTGAAAAATGACCCCTATAGAGGAGGGTTCAGGGATTTTATACTTGGGGTTTTTGGGGGGTGGCAGAGCAGCAGAAACCAATCGGGTGAGGGCTAGAGGGAGGAGAGAACCTGGAGTGACAGGGGCACAACAACCCAGGGGACAGGGAACCAATGGGCTGTCAAGGGGCAAAGAAACTTCCAGAACATTATACATATTAACTAGAGGACATGCATATTCAACAGGATATACCTAGAACTAGGCGGAGGGTCAATTGGCCAACCACAAAGCAATAATCTACATCCAACAGGTAAGGGACTGTGGGAACTCTCCATAACCTTGGGGAGATTCTACACTTTGGTGCCAGTCCACCATGAGTCCAATGTTGCCCTAGCCCTTCTTGGCTCCCTGGTAACCTCACCGGCTGCTGCTACCGCCGCCGCACTAGGGAAAAAACCCCCCACATTAAATCCACTTACAGAACAGGTGATCACTATTATAAACAGGAATGCTTCCTTCAGTCATGGGATCAGAACAAAATTGTCTTCTCAAAAGCTGATGGCCCTCAAAAAATTGTTCAAACCAGTGTAACTAGATACATTTAGAGACAGTTGAGATGAGCACCAACAACAGGCTGAACTGATGGAGTTTTGAGCTCTTGAGATGAACACTGCCAAGAGTAACAGCATATACATTCATCTTGCATCCATGCAGTTAGTAATTCCACTGTGAATTTCTTCCATATTCAGGTAGTTCTGATTAAAGGAATTATTTGTGCAAGTAGCTTTTCTCCAATAACAGGAAAGTGTACATTATCTTAGCAGTGCCATGCAAGCCCCTTATCAAGTCTCAGAGCTCATCCACACAAATGAGTGGATATTTGGCTTGAACCAAGTATCTCTGACTAACAGCTACATACACAATACAGACCCTAGGAGCTGTTCAACCTGTTTCTGCATTGCTGTAATAAAAACCTTCCTATTAGGACATAGCAGAATGCAATATTACATCACACAAGCTAGTTTTCAAATATAGTTTCTGCACAAAATGGGAGAACAAAAAAGTCATTTGAGATTTAAAAGGTTCTCAGTCCATATACAGCTACCCGCAGTTGTATTTTTTAGTGAAGCTGGTTTCCACTTTAAAATTTAGCCCAGTAGAAGAAAATCTAATTGTCAATACTTAGCTGCGATATCACTGAATTAATATGCAGAAGCCTTAAAGGAAATAGGCTTCAAATCTCCACTGCTAGTACGCATCCTACTAGGAAGGAGACTGTGTGACCTTTAAAGAGCAAAGAAATGTGCAACTAATTCATACTATCCACTGGGAAAAATTGAGTTGTCTTGACATAATTCTAAGAACAAGACGACCACCATTAAAAGACATACACACGCACACGCACATATATATACATACCTATAACATAAACATTAAACTGTGATTTTCTTGCCTATAGAAAGGTGTGGAAATTTCCTTTGGCTATTACTTTTGGCTTTCCTCTCTCTCATATGAGCCTCATCTATTTCTATCTGTTTCTACATTTGTCAAAAGTGCCTCTCCGGCTGTTTGGAGTACTGCTGACACCAGTAAGTTTCACAATTCTTACAGCCTGGTTTTAAGTTCTGTATTATGTCTGAGATAATTTAAGGAAAATCTATGTAGACAAGTTGATTGCATTATGGGCAGGAAAAAGGAGAAAAAGTAAACATATGAGCATCCCCAGTTCAGAGCTACATGAGCTCTATATTGAAACACATGCTTGAGGTTTTCACAAATCTCAGGAAGAAAATGAATGGATGGATAGTCAAAGCGAAAGGATTAGTTAGAAACACATGTATTTTTTCATCTTTAACACTGAGTACATTTCTCTTTTGTATGTTTAAACATATGAGTACATGAAAAAGAAAAATTCATAATTTATAGCTTTCATAAAAGTTCTACTGCACCCAGTGTAAGGGACAGGCGGACAGAAGATTACGCGATGTAACGGAAGCAGGGACAGCATGGAATCTCCCTCCCCCTTCATCCCACTGATAAGCATCACCTTAGGAATGTAGTCCTCCTAACTCCAGTAGTTTTCCACTCACTGCTAACCCTGGCCATCCCACAATCCCCCTTTCCAGACTAGAGAAGCCCCTAGACTATATAATCCCATGAGATAGGATAATAAAGGCCATTTGACCATCCACCACATTGGTGTCTGTGTGTCCTGGACCGAGTAGCAACGGGGTAGGCCGTGCTGCCGTGCTGATACTTTGAACCAGGTCGCCATGCCTTCATAGCAGAGGGCAACATTTATGGTGCCGAAAGCCCGGGAAAAGAAGGAGGAAAAAGGGAGAAGAAAAGCTCGGACAGCGGGGATCACCTGGACAAATTCAGCGGCCGAGGCAACGAAGTTGTTCTCCGGCGGGGAGGACGCTCCCAAGAGGATCCGCGATCACCATGGAAGCGCTAGCTAAAGTCGTGAGTTCACTCTATAAACAATGGGGAATTAGGTGTAGGCTTAAAGATTTTTATCTCGCTATTGCGAAACTCCTAGAACTTGGAGCGATTGAACGCCCCGTGGAAATTTTGCACCCGGAGGTGTGGGAGAAATGTACTAACGTTCTGGCGGAATACACAAAGTCGTCAGGCAGCGGTAAAAGTCTCAAAGCGTGGGGAAAAGTAGAAACGGCTTTACGCCAAGCGATAGAGGAGCAAGAGACCTGGACTGCCGCGCGTGCATGTTTATTAGCTACCCCTAAGCTAGGGGTGGGGGCAGTGACACAAACAGATCCCAAGAGCGATCCATCAGAGAGCGGGGGTCTGCGGGGACCGGGCGCGTTTCCCTCCTCCCCAAACCCGAATTCAAACGGTCCGGGACCCCCAGGGAACCTGTCGACCCTCTCGCCGAGCCCGCCGGGTCCACCCCCCCCGCGGAACCTTCCCAAACGCCCGCGGTTTCCTCATCCGTCTCTCCGCTGCCGGCCAGCGAATCCATGCTGGAGGCGCAGCAATATGCGAAGTCTTTTTGGGAGGAATTGACAAATGAAGCGAGGGAAAACGAGAAAAGAGATAGGGAAGGGGTGGGGGCGGCCGCTCCCCCGCCATACCCGGCTCAAAATGGCGCAGGCGAGCAAAGAGATGGGCGGGGCCAGGGTCTGACTGGCGGGAACGAACAAAGAGTGGGGGTGTTTGCTGCTGCGCAGGCGTGGGAAGGGGGAGCTGCAAACGCGCTTGCGCGGGAGAGCAGCAGAGGGTGCATGCCCAGCCAAGAGCCGTGCTCAATGCTGTTTCCATCTAAGGGAGAGACCTCCCCTTGCGGGGGGCAGGGCCAGCCCGGGGGGCGGGATCGGCACCACCCCCAGGGGGAGGAGCGGGGCCGGGGCCGCAGGAAAACCCAGGCGATCCCTGAAGTCCTGCGGCAGAGAGGTTCCGGTCTTGAGTCTGACAGCAGCTCCTCCAGCTCTGAGACATCGGAAACTGATGGAGATGCGAGTTCGGAAGAAGTAGAGCAAACACAATTTAAAGCAAAAACAAATAAAGCTATAATACAATACAAATTTACTGACTGGGGAAAAATAAAAATAGCATGTGCCGAGTGGGCCCCCGTGGCGACAGTTCATGCCTTCCCTGTGAGAGTCACTGGGCAAGACGGGAACCAGCAACAGGTTTACAATCCCATTAATCCTAAAGACATACAAACAATAGTCAAAGCGATTTCAGAAAAAGGGATGGACTTTGCCATTGTCTCCACTCTCATAGATGGTCTATTCTGCAATGATAACCTGCTCCCCTTTGACAATATACAAATAGGTCGCATGATTTTTGATGGGGCTGGTATGATAGTTTTTAAACAGGAATGGAGAGACCAATGCACAAACCTTTTAGCTCAGTCTTCCGGAGCAGGGCAACCACTACATGGTTCAAGCCTGTCTAGACTAACAGGAAGACACGATGATATAATCACTCCTCAGCAGCAAGCTGCACAATTACGGGTTGAAGAAATCAGAGCCACAACCCGAGCTGCAAGGGAAGCAATAAGAGCTGCTTCCCGTGTGGTTGCCAGACCTTCCCCGTGGTCCACCATAAAACAGACAGAGAGTGAGAGCTTCACGCAGTTTGTAGACCGCCTACAGGCGGCGGTAGATGCATCTACGCTGCCTGCAGCGGCAAAAGGGCCGGTCGTGATGGACTGTTTGAGACAACAGAGTAACTCCAGAACCAAGGAAATTCTGCGCTCCGTTCCAATTGCAGCCAGCCTGGCTGATATGATAAAGCACGTCGTTAGGGAAGAGCAATTGACTCCCTGCCAGGCGGCCGTACGTGATCTGGCCAATGCAATGGCATGTTTTAAATGTGGTCAGGCAGGCCACATCGCAACGGGCTGTCCCCAGAAATCACAGCCTCCCTCGGCCTCTATCTCAAGCACGCGCGAGAGGACCTTGTTGGGGCTGCGGGAAGAAGGGACATTTCGCTAGGGAATGCAGGTCCCGATCCCAGGGAAACGGAAGAGGGAGGGGGCGTGCGGGCCGCACTCAGCCTCCTCCCGCTGCGCATGCAACACGGCCCATCTATGCCAACCCCCAGTGGGGTGGGGGGCCCCTATTCCCTATGCCCCCGCAGGAGACAGCCAGTCTTGCACCCACACGAACGGTGCAATTGCAGAATTTCGCAACACCGCCAGCAGCACTCTCGCTTCCACCGCAGCCACAAGCCGCGATTGTGCTGCAGGGCCAGCAGGGGGCGCCCCAGGGCAGAGTCCCTGGGTGGCCCTGGCCATGAAAATAGGGAAGGAGCCTCTGACGGTGTGGGGGGTGTGCCGCCTCTATGGCAGTCAGGATCCCCACACCATAGGGCTTCAGTTTTGGGCAGACACGGGCTCAGATTGCACGGTCATTCCCCAGGCGCATTGGCCACAGCACTGGCAATTTAAAGAAGTCCCTCCAGTGAATGGTGTGGGAGGACCGTCCCGGGCGTGGAAAAGCACCCAGTTGGTAGCTATAACACTTCACACAAAAAAAGGACCAGAACAGACAGCGGCAATCTACCCTTACATTCTACAGAACTCTCCACCTTTGATAGGAAGGGATGTCCTTGCTCTGCTGGGAGTTAAAATGACAAATTTATCGTGAAGGCCACTGCAATTCATCCACCGCTGCCAATTAAATTGACTTGGAAATCATCAGAAATCATCTACGTGGAGCAGTGGCCTCTGTCAGAGCCTCGAATGGCAGCTTTGCTAGAAATAGTTAACCGTGAGCTACAAAAGGGTCACATAGAGCCCTCTGTCAGCCCTTGGAACACCCCTGTATTTGTAATCCCCAAAAAGTCTGGAGAAAGCTACCGCCTCATCCACGACCTGAGGGAAGTGAACAAGACAGCCAAACCCATGGGCCCAGTTCAAACACTGCTACCTATGAACTCAGCCGTCCCAGAAGGACAGCCATGCGCAGTGCTGGACATCAAAGACTGTTTCTTTTCGATACCCTTGCACCCTGAGGACAAGGAACGTTTCGCTTTTTCTGTCGTGTCCCCAAATGGCAGCAGACCCAACCTTCGCTTTCAGTGGAAAGTGCTGCCACAGGGCTTTGTACATAGCCCGACCATATGCCAGATCACCGTGGACAAGGCACTGACGCCGTCCGACGCTCCTATCCTGATGCAACTATCATCCAATACATGGATGACATCCTCATCGCTGCACCATCAGCAAACCAAGTGGATTACTTGGTGTCCACAATTACAGAGACCCTCCAAGCAAATGGCTTCGAGATCGCGAGCACAAAGATCAAGAAAGGACCCTGCGTGACCTTCCTGGGAGTGGGGATCACAAATTCCTATGTGACACCCCCCAAGGTGAAGGTCCGCCGAGACATCAAGACACTTCATGACGTGCAGCGCCTCGTGGGATCTCTGCAGTGGCTTCGCAATATCGTCCTGATCCCTCCCGAGGTCATGGACCCTTTATATGACCTCCTGAAAGGAAAGCACCCCTGGGAACCCAAACAATTAACGCCACAAGCAGCGAGTTCCCTTGATTTCATCGAGCATCAGATGTCCACTGGCACTTTGGCCAGGTGGAACCCGAGCATGCCGCTTGATTTATACGTCCACTTCACACCGAAGGGAGGAGTGGGTGCACTGGCTCAAGGACCTTCAGATAAGTCCCGGCCGATCCAATGGGTGGTCCTTGGAAAACCGGCTCGTGCATTCTCCCCAGGAATCGAATGCATCGCTAACCTCATCATGAAGGGCAGAAAGCTTGCCTTGAGACACCTGGGAACCGAGCCGACAAGAATCCACCTCCCCTTCCGCAAGCAGCCAATCATAGAATCAACCACGATACCGGAGTACCTAGCCCTTGCTCTCACAGGCTTCGGAGGAGAAATCTCCTACGCCACCAGACCACCTTGGACCCAGCTACTGGACGTTGTGGACATAGACATGCCACCAAAAGTCACAGACCACCCACTGCCAGGACCGACGGTCTTCACAGATGCTTCTTCCACAACTTCTACTGCAGCAGTGGTGTGGCAGGTGGGAGAACAGTGGCATTGCATCAAGACACGTGATCCTACATTGTCGGTGCAGCAGCTGGAAGCAGCAGCAGTGGTCTTGGCGTGTGGACTCTTCCAGGAGGAACACCTCAACATCGTAACGGACTCTATATTCGTGGCAAGGCTCTGCCTAGCCATGTCAGGACCAGGTGTGTCAACATCTGCAGCAGCCCTAATGGTGGAAAAAGCACTCTCCTCGCGACAGGGCACTGTGTCCGTCATTCATGTCAACAGCCACAATCCAATTAAAGGTTACTTCCAGACCGGCAATGACAAGGCAGATGCCGCAGCAAAGGGAGTGTGGACATTGCAAAAAGCTCGTCAATTGCATGAATCACTCCACATCGGAGCCAAAGCACTGGCGAAGAGATGCGGGATCTCGACAGCGGACGCAAAACATGTAGTGGCCACCTGCCCTCATTGCCAGAAGTCACCCCTATGGTCCAGTGGGATCAACCCGAGAGGTCTCAAGCCCTCAGAGATCTGGCAGTCAGACTTCACTTTATGCCAACTGCTGAAGCCTCGAGCATGGCTTGCAGTGACAGTGGACACTTATAGCGGGATAATTGTGGTCACACAACACCCCAAAACTAACTCTAAAGCCACAATTCAGCACTGGCTGACAGCCATGGCATGGCTTGGCATTCCCAAACAAATTAAAACTGACAATGGTTCCAATTTTACCTCCAAACCAGTGCAGGAATTCGCCTCAAAATGGGACATCACCTTGGTGCAAGGTATCCCGTATAACAGCACCGGGCAGGCCATTGTTGAGCGAGCAAATCAGACCCTGAAAACCAAGTTAGAAGTACTAGCAAAAGCAGAAGGCTTTGAAAATTCCATTCCCTCAGGGCACCAGGCGCGTATACTAGCAACTGCTTTGCTAGCACTGAATCAATTCTGCAGGGGCGATGAAATAAACAGTCCTGCTCAAAAACAGTGGGCCACCCGAGCACTAGAGGAGGGCCCAAAGGTTATAATTAAAAATGAGCTAGGCGAATGGGAACGGGGCTGGAGGTTGGTGCTTACGGGGCGAGGGTATGCAGCTGTTAAAAAGGAAGGCAGAATCAGGTGGTGTCCACTGAAATCAATAAAGCCAGACCTTCAAAAGGAGCAGAATGAGGCTAATGAAAACCGTGAGTTTCTGTTTGCAGGACATGCTCGTGAGACACCTCCGTAATGCGTATACCCCTGTTCCAGAAGAAAGTGACAGACCTCCAAGCCGTCAAGCAGCGCCTAAGAGTTCTGTACCGGCGAGACCCAGACGTCAGCAGTGTTTTTGTATGATTTTGCTGTTGGGGCTTGTTGCCAGAGGACAAGCCAGTCCAAACCATTACTCTCATCAGCCATTCAGGTGGGTCATGCAACACCTGTCAAATGACAAGGTGCTCAGAGAAACCACCACACCAAACACCCCATCCTTTGTGATCCGTGTTACTGATCTATTCCCTGGAAAACCAAAAATAAACCCCTATTCCCCTCATGTTACACATATGCATCTATCCTATTGGTGCCCAGCCTCAAACCCAGGAAAGAAGTACTGCAATTACCTGGGGTGGGGGTATTGTGGATACTGGGGCTGTGAAACCATTGTTACAGATGCCAGACCATCAGGACCTGGGTGGGAGCCTCAAAGACCCGATGAATTTTTACAATTCACCTGGGCACCCACCGGCTGTAAACAACCTGCCATCCTCCAAGAAAAGTTTTATCGAAACCATCATAAATTCACTAAATCCTGGAGGTGCACTGACTATAACATGACCGTTTTGCAGCCAAATCACCCTAGTTGGGCCACAGGCAGGACGTGGACAGTAGTCATTCAAGGGTCAAAAGAGTGGGTGAATGTGAGAATTATCAAGCTTCAGCCACGAGCATCCAGGGCGATCAGGCCCAACAAAGTTATTAAAGATGTGCTGAAAGGGAAAAACACAACCCACTCCAAAGCCTTGCCCACAAAGGTCACTGATACCCTGATCGGTCATGCAGATGCTCCCCAGATAAGTCTAACCGGATCTGACCCAGATCCAGTCTTTCGTATGTTAGAAGCTACCTTTATATCCCTGAATGAATCCAACCCGAACCTAACTAATTCCTGCTGGCTTTGCTATGATGTCAAACCTCCCTTTTACGAAGGAGTTGCTTTAGATATCCCTTTCAGTTACTCCACAGCCGACGCCCCTCACCAGTGCAGGTGGGATACTCCCCGCAGAGGAATCACCCTGAGTCAGGTCACGGGCAAGGGCAGATGTTTTGGCAATGCGACCTTAGCAAAGAAAGGCAACATCTGCACCAAAGTTGCCAAGCCCAACAGAAAGAATAAGTGGGTGGTTCCGTCTGCATCTGGGATGTGGGTTTGTCAGCGATCTGGAGTGAGTCCTTGTGTGTCTCTTGCCAAATTCAATGATTCCACTGACTTCTGTGTTCAAGTTCTAATTGCTCCCAGGGTCATATACCACTCAGATGAAGAGGTGTACAACCTTTTTGAAAAACCCGCCCGACTCCACAAAAGAGAACTGATAACAGGTGTAACAATTGCAATGCTTCTCGGCCTGGGAGCAGCCGGAACGGCCACAGGTATCTCAGCTCTTGCGACCCGACACCAAGGACTGTCTCAGCTACAAATGACTATCAATGAGGACTTGCAGAGGATCGAGAAATCCATCTCCTTTCTAGAGAAATCAGTTTCCTCACTCTCAGAAGTGGTCCTGCAGAACAGGCGAGGACTGGACCTCTTGTTCATGCAACAAGGAGGTTTGTGTGCTGCCTTGAAAGAGGAATGCTGCTTTTACGCCGATCACACAGGAGTTGTCAGAGACTCCATGGCAGAACTTCGAGATAGACTGGCTCAGAGACAGAAAGACAGGGAAGCTCAGCAGAGCTGGTTTGAGTCCTGGTTCAATCAATCACCGTGGCTCACCACACTAATTTCCACCTTGATAGGTCCATTGGCAATGTTGCTTTTAGCTTTTACCCTTGGACCGTGCCTGCTAAACAAACTGGTTTCTTTTATCCAGACCCGTCTGGAACGGGCCAACATTCTGTTTTTAGGCCGCCAACAAATGCTGTAAACCAAACTGTAAACACTGTCAATCGCAAGACCTTTTTAACTCGCCTTGCGAAATCTACTCAGGTGTACCAAACCCCTTTTTCCCTTGTTAAGTTACTACCTCGTACCTCATTTCAGTGCCTATACCTATGACTACCTCATTCATTTATAATAAGAGGGGGGGAAGTGTAAGGGACAGGTGGACGGAAGATTACGCGATGTAACGGAAGCAGGGACAGCATGGAATCTCCCTCCCCCTTCATCCCACTGATAAGCATCACCTTAGGAATGTAGTCCTCCTAACTCCAGTAGTTTTCCACTCACTGCTAACCCTGGCCATCCCACAATCCCCCTTTCCAGACTAGAGAAGCCCCTAGACTATATAATCCCATGAGATAGGATAATAAAGGCCATTTGACCATCCACCACATTGGTGTCTGTGTGTCCTGGACCGAGTAGCAACGGGGTAGGCCGTGCTGCCGTGCTAATACTTTGAACCAGGTCGCCATGCCTTCATAGCAGAGGGGCAACAACCCAGTAAATGTCTTCTGGTATGAAATAATAGTTTTCCAGAATTGTAGATTACTTTTTTCTTATTATTTTTCTCTGAAACTGCAATACCAGTGTACACTGAATTACATAAAATCTTTCCACTTTAACCATGTGGTTTGTCCAATGATAAACCTGCCTACCACTTGGTTCAATTCTACAGTAAGATCAGACAACTAAATGAAATAAGCTTTGTAAAACAGAAATGTGTGTTGGTTTTGCACGGTTTTTGGTAGCAGGGGGGGCCACAGAAGTGGCTTCTTTGAGAAGCTGCTGGAAGCTTCCACCATGTCCAGCAGAGCCAATCCCTGATGGCTCTGAAAATGGACATGCCACTGGCCAAAACTGGCCCAATTAGAGAGGATGGTAACACCTCTGTGATAACATTTTTAAGAAGAAATCAAAACAAAGTGGGGGCACAGTTTTTTCCTAGCCAGAGAAGGGGAGGAAGTGAGAACATGAGGGAAAAGAACAACGGAGACACCAAGGTCAATGGAGAAGGAGGGGGAGTAGGTGCTCCAGGCACTGGAGCTGAGATTCCTCTGCAGGCCATGGTGATGACCATGGTGAAGCAGCTGCGCCCCTGCAGCCCATGGGGATCCATGGGGGATGAAGAGACCCACCCGCAGCCCGTGGGGGAGGTGCCCACGCCAGAGTGGGTGGATGCCCAGAGGAGGCTGTGATCAAATGGGAATGCTGGTAGAGAGAGAGGGCCCCTGCTCCCAGGCTGGAGCAGCCTGTCCTTGGAGCACTGCACCCCATGGAAGAATGACCCACGCCACAGCAGTTTTGGGAGGACTGTTTGCCCGTGGGAGGGACTCACGCTGCAGCAGTTTTGGCAGGACTGCTGCTCGTGAGATTGGAACCACGCTGGAGAAGTTCATGGAGAACTACGTCCCGTGGGAAGGGATCTCACAGTCTCACAGGGGAACAATTTCTCTCCCTGAGCCAAGTGGAAGAAACCTCGGGTAATGAACTGACCAAAACCCCTACACCCTGTCTCCCTGCACTGTCAGTGGGAAGGAGGGAGGGGTTGGTGGGGAAGAAAGGTGGTTTTAAGGGCTTATTTTACTTCTTGTTTTCCTGCTCTGATTTTGTTAGCAATAAATTCACTTTGTACCTCTAAGCTGAGCCTGTTTTGCCCTTGGAGGGTTTTCTCCCAGTCCTTATCTCAACTCATGAACCCTTCATTAAATTTTTCTCTCCTCTGCCCAGCTGTGGCACGGAGGGCTGAGTGAGCGCCTGTCCTGGCTGCCTGGCATTTGGCCGATGTTAAACCATGACACACAGTAACAGCATTACAGGATTAGGCTTTCAAAAAGTTTGTCAGGTGTTCAGCAATGGAATTTAAATGCCGGGGGTCAGTACATCCATGCAGAACAGGTCTCCCTGTGATTGTTAGAGAGCTTTAATAATCCAGTGAACCCACACACTGTCCATTGGCAGCAAGGTTTTTCCACACTTTGCATAGTTCTCTGGATCACTCTTTGTTAGACATGGAGTCTATTTTTAGATAATTCCCATCTAGATCCTAATCAATTTCCTTAACTTTAAATAGGTGTGGAGCTGTTTTTATTGGTCTATATCAGATCCTGGTTTATTACCCAGAATTACAGTGATTTCTTTCAGGCCAAAAAGCCCATTTCATGCATGAATGGCCTTCTGCAGCTACCCTCACACATCTGAAAGACCCAGCTGGGCTTTGAGGCCAAAACTCCCTGTATTGGCAATGCTTTGTCCTGCTATTTACCTCATTAATCATTTTAATATGTAAAATATCTGAAATTTTGAAATTCAGTTTTTATTGGGCTTTCTAGGCTAAAATTTCACAAGCTTCAGGTTTTGTTAATCAAGTTATTCCAGGTGATCTTACTTTTGTTTCTGAAAAATTATACTAGTTTATAAATGTATTCATTTAATTTTACATCTAGCAGCTTGACTGCTGTTTGGAAGAAATAATGAACTACTAGGCAGAAATTTCTTTAGAGAAAACACAGTATTAAGTAGCTACTAAAATAAAGTCCAATGTTAAATTTCTAGGCATTTTTCAAGTAACAGGGTAATGAAGCAAAATACTGAAAGGTATACAGGTATGAATATTATTAAATTGTACTTGGTAACATCTGCATTGCAAAAAGGGATACTGCTTTATTTATTAATTTTATTGGCTTACTGATATGTTATAATTTTGACTTCAGTTAACACTGTATTCTATCACAGCTGGAAAAAGAGATTGACTTCAAGATGCAAAAATCATTGATAGTTTTTTATGTTAAAAAGCACAAAGTAATATTTTATAAATTCCTTATATGACATTGCTTGATGAGTCATGAACTGTGGGACAAAATGCTAAGCCAAACAAGTGCAAATTAAGTTAGTTATAATTCATTTTCTCTGAAAGAGTATAGCATGGTTATATCTTTGGAATTCTGAAATAATTATCTATAATCATGAATGAAAATATGACAATTCAATAACATTCTGTAATATAATACTGCAACCAGTACAAAGTGTCAAGAAGTGAAAGCTTAAATCATATAATGATAACATTTCCTAAACGATTTTAAAACAATAGAACCCTTCAAAAGGAAAGAATTTAAATCATTCCAGAAATAGTAGATTTTTTTGGCAGTCCCACACATATCAAAACTTCAAGTCATACAGTCTGTGCTCTGTCTTGTGAGTAGCACTATCAAAGGGTAATTTAGTAAAAAAAAAAGCCAAAGGAACAAAAAATACAGATGTCTTCAATGAAGATATAGTGAAAACAAACGGTCTGTATAACAGAAACAAATGCAATGTAGGGTCAGAATATCACCTATGCAATTTAAAACTCTTGACTATTTATCTTGATAAGTAGTGCATCATGAGAACTTTAGATGCGCTTGTATGTGATGATGTTTTAATACAAATAATTTCACAAGAATGTTAATAAACCTACAATGCAGATAAATTTCTTCAATTAGATTCCTTGTTAGCATCTGCCAGATTTTTTCCTTATATGTGACTACTCTATCTTAATTTGTTAATGGCATTTTTTTTCCTATGTCTTTTCCTGCTTTCTAAAGTTTAAGGGAGCTGTTTGCTTAAATTAAATTTAATTAATTTGCCTTAAATTAATTTGGCTGCATTTACCAAACCATCTGTTTCGTTACCTTTCAGGCTTTTGGTCATTGCTTCTGTTTAAAAAGAGCTACCAACACTGTAATACAAGGTATTGAATGCAGTACAACAAAATCATGAACTATATAAGTAAAGGTGACATATACTCAGAACTGAAAAAATATTTAGAACTTTTGAACAAAGGTTGTGATTAATATACCAGTGTTTCTGCATGGGTTTCCCAGTTGTTAACATTCCTTAAAAAGGAGAGAAAATAAAGCATCTCTGACTGGGCTAGTGCTTTTCCAAAACAACTATATATAAGATGAAATACAAAGATAGAAAGAGTTTAAAGCTCCATGCTCACTGTAGCTAAGGGAAGATGGATAGACTGATTTTAGAGATTATACAGCTAGAGAAAAGTAAAGATTTAAGGGAGACATTTTTTAGTCTGAAGGACAAAAACTTATGATACAACTCTGCTTTTGCTGGGCACAGTTAGGCTCCTGTCCTGGTTTTGGCCAGAACTTTTTCAGTAGCCAGAAGAGGACCTGGAGGTTATGCTATAGCACCTTATACCATATGCAGGGGGTGGGGGAAGGGGTCCCATCCCTTTGGCAGTGGTGAAGTCAGCGGTGGGGCAGTGCCATGTCCTGCATGCTGAGCGCTCACATTTGAATTGTTTGTTGCTCTTGTGAATTCTGCTGTTAATATTGTTATTGTTACTGGTTGTTTCTTATCTTATTGCTCTTTCTAGTCAATTTTTCTTACCTCAGCCTGTGATATTTACCTTTTGTGCCTCCAATTTTCCTCTCCAGCCTGCTGGGGAGGGAGGAGTGAGCAAGCAGCACCTGGTTTAGAGCGTTTCAGTGGGAACAGTAAATTAGGGAATACCACTCCTAAACCACAACAGCTCCTGAAATTTCTCTGCACCATAGACTTAATGACAGACAAGAGCAAGAGGCAAGGATGCTAGCAAACTCCTGTCACTCTGCAACAATGTAGAAAAACAATTCACTAAAACTTTCCTGTTTTTAGGAATACTTTGCATATATTTTATATTGCTCATTTTTAAAAGATGACTGTAAAGCCTATTAGCACTTTAAAATGGAGACAGAGGGGGAGCAGAAGCATGTTGGTAATATCATAGCATCACCTGCTCTCCTGCCCGATCTAGCACCTCATCCAGTGTAAAGTTCAGATAGATATAAGGAACATTTGAAGCAAAACTTCTGGCTCAATCATTTATATTCAAGTCCTGGCAGAACAAACTCTGCCCCAAGCAAGGTCTCAGTCATCCAGGTTTCACCTGTACTGCTGCTGAAGAGGTGCAGCTATCCTTTAATCCAGAATGTACAGTACCTATTTTAATGGGAGAAGTACTCCAAACTTCATCCAAAGCCCATGGAAGTAAACAGCATTTCTGTTATTCAAAAGGGCATTACACAAATATGTTAAAGAGAGAAAGTAAAAGAGGATGATAAACTCAAGGAAAGTTAATGACTCCACCTAAGCAAGAAAGAAAAGTAGAGGAGAGTTTCAACATGACAACCTGAAATTGATAAAAAGCATTGCAAAGTATTGGAAAGTAGAAAATATGAAAAATGCAGTAGGGGGAAAGTACTAATCATGTGCTGTCTGCACCCAGCCTGGAACATGAAACATTCAAGATGAAAACAAAACAAATTTGTCCAACATACTGTTAGTGTAGCAAGGTATTACGGTGTCATTCTGCACTACTGAGATCAGTGAGTGTTTCAGGTTCAGACTAAGAGAAACTAAAGCTTTGGTTTTACTCTACTTCAGTGGTAAATGAGTAATAAGTAATTCTTAATAAAAGAATTTGTTCAGAAATTATGAATTTACTATTTTACTCCACATGCAATAGTTCTGAGGAAGTTATTAGGACTATTTCTATATACAGTGCATAAAATTAGATATATTTAGTCCTTCACAGAATCAAGATTTCATAAATCAAGCCTTCACTTACAGTATTACGGAAATAAATTGATGTGAACACCCTTGGCACTTAGACTTGTGGAATGGAGATGTTTTCCTACTTTTTTGAAAGTAGGGCAGATAAAAAGGATGCATTTCACAGTTAATCCTAAGATCTAAGCACTTGGAATCTCCTTTGATTCCTACAGGGCAACAGAAGTTCTAGCAGTAAAATACAATTTCTGCTGTAGTTCCTGTCCCAAGTATGAAATAAAGCAATGTAGACCTATGATAGTATTATACTGAATTTGTCTGACAGCTGCCTAATTACAGCAGACAATTATTTTTTAGTTGTCTAGTTTGTCACAGTGTGATAATGTTTTCTGTAGGAAATTCAGTTTCCCAGGGAATTCCTCTTGGCAGAATTGTTATTAAAGATCATCCCATAAATTCATGCTTCAGATCACAGTAAAGTTACATGTTCAACTTTCAGTCTATTCTAAGTTCAATCACAGCAGTGGAGAATTCTCTATTTTGGCACATTGCTAAGAAGTCAGATCTTTATTTCAAAGCCAGATAAAGAAAATTAGGTCTGTCAGAGATCAAACTGGCATCTGTGGAAAACAAGGTTGTGCTGGAAACAACCCAGCAATATAGGATTAGCAAGCTTTCATTCTACAGAATTTCATCTGCAGTTCAATTCTGCATTGATTATTTGGAATAACTGTACTGAAATTTAAAAACTGTCCAGAGTAGTTTTCATGTCAAGATGTACTTTAAAATAAAAAAATCCCTCCTAGCTCCCTCAGTTGGTGGTATTTCCATTTTGCTTTTAATAAAGAACAAGTTAGTCACTTCTCCTGCCCCCAAAACAAGTTTTACTGTGTTTCTTCACTTCTGTTTGTCAGTCTGCCAAACACATTTACTCACGAAGACTCTGTTCATCTTATTTATTGTAGAAGTTGAACTCTATTAAAATGATATACACGCCATAGAGCTGAAAGAGCAAACTTGAAGGTTTTGTATAACATCTTATAAAATTAACCTGATCTTCTAAATTTTTTTTTGCACAAGCAATCCAGCCAAATTAAGTGCTTGTAGGAACCCTCATTCATTTGTAACAATGATATTGTTATAACTAACGTCTTTTGAAAGTTTCCAGCTTCTAGCTGCAATTTGAGATGTCTTATATTTGGCTTAGGATCTTGCTTAAGCATCAGCAATACTGTTGGCATCACTACTTCTACGGAGCTGTGAAGGAGAAGCATTAATTAGCTTGTCAAAAAAATTTTCTTTCTCCTCCAAAAGCATTGAGAGATGCTATGATACAAAAGAGTTTTCATATTTTTTCATCCAATTTATAAAGACTAGAGGGCTGAATCCAGAATCATTGATACAAGTAGGAAATGTGAACAATGAAAAAATCACAACCTTACAGTACAGTAATTTCTTTTTAGCATTATTACTCCTGTTAGAGGTCCCAGTCCAATGCAGTGTACTTATTCCAGATAGAACTGGATCAAGTAGGTCATTCAGATCTTTTGTTTATCTTGAATTTGGTCATATGAAGGCCTTATTGTGACAAAAATACGGAAATGAGAGAGGAAAAGGTACTACTATGTCTATTTGAGCCACGGTAAAAACTTCAATAGGGGTTTTCTGCTTTCGATGACTTATACCTTGTGAATGTTTAATAAGATATCTATATATATGGTAGGTATTGTTCAAGAAAAAACTGTACTTTCCACATAATATGTGCCCTGTTTACCTATCACATAACTATTTTCAAAAGATTCTATTAATCAAATACGACCATATGAGGCTTTTTCCATTCTATCTGCTTCTCTTAGCCAAAACTATTATTTTCCTGTAAATCCCCATTATTTTCCTGTAGTTGTTTACCAAATAATAAACAGAGTACTTCTCAAACACAGAACATTCAACCCCATAACTTAAACAGTAAATCAGGGTTTCAGATCGTGTAATGCCTCATTCTTATAGTAAAGATTTAGAGAGAATAAGAAGGGACATCTCATTTATTTTTCTATCAGAGAACAATTTCAAGAGTGAAAAATATTTCTGGCATTCAAAGGTTTTCAGGGAAGGAAAATAGAATCTATTGAAATAAATTGCCCAGGGATATCCAAAGATTATTGTTGCAGTGGCCCAGCCCACCTTGGGGCTGAGTGACATAAAGTGGGTGGATTTTCCTGCCCAGGACTCCGACCCTGAGGGTGGATCCGAGGGCAGGACTGAGGTTTGAGATTACATCCCACTGGGTGTCACTCTAGCAGCATCTCCACCTCCTTTTCTAGAAGCCTCTTTGTTCCCACAATGTTCATTGGCTCGGACCTCTATGTTTATTCATATGCTTCATTGCTTATTCATTGCGTTCTAGAAAGTTCTGTGCTGTTCGGTACCCCATTGGTTAGTTCAAATGTGTTCCTCCCCTAACCTTTTGTGATTTGCTCCTTGTCACCCCCTGTCATTCTCCCATTGGCTTGTCCTTTTTTTCTTCTCCTTCTCCGCCCCTGTTTTAAAAGGCTTGTAACGGGCACCCATTCTGTCGCAGCCGCCGGCCGGAGAGTAAAGAAAGACTCAGAGACAGGAATGCAGTCCAGCGAATAGATGGAATTATTTAATTAATAAAGAACGGGTTTTTATGTGTTTAGTTCTCTTAGTGTTTACCTAGATGGACCTCTTGCTACTAACTACCAGAGTGATTGGTCAGTTAACACATCGTTCATTTTCCTAGTCAAGATCATAACAATTCTAATTATATCTGCAGGTGCAAGATAGCAAACTCGGTTTACAGAAACCTTATCATGTTTTGCATAGTTCAGTGTGAGAAAGACAGAGCTTTCACGAACTACTGCAGAAAGCTGGAGAAATCAATCCTCTGCTGAGGCTTCCTCAGCATCCATACCCATTGCCCTTTCTTGTTGTCTCCCTTTTTGGCTTGCTCTTCTTTGTCCCTCTGGGGCAGCAATAAAGCTGGGATTATAGACAGCAGAAGGGTCCCACTTTCATTTCTTGCCCTCACCAGTTGCTAGGCAACAACTCAGCTGCAGCCAGGTCCTCTGTGAGCCACCTGCAGGCAGCTCTGCTGAGAGCCTCCAGCTGCCAGATGGGACTCTGTTTGCCTCACTGCCGGGGCACCAGACCTTGTCGCCTGCCAGGCCACCGGGTGGCCAGCGGCCAGCGTGACAGATTATTAAACCAAAAGCTCACAAACACCTCAGTACTGCAAGTTTTCTGAGTGAACTTCATGTTTCTAATTATCATTAATCTAACTGACATTGGGTACCTAAATATCTTGGAAATCAAAGTCTCTTTTTTGTCTTAATAAAGTAAAGCCTTACAATAGCACCTATTCTATGAGTAGTCCCACTGGTTTTTCATCTTTTGTCATTATGATCTATCAATACTTTCAATATTTTTCAGTGCTCTCCAGGAATGCTTTACTTGACTGTTAATGATTTTAGTTGGGAAGTGTTTTAGGTTTTATTGCAGCCATTTTCTGTCATCGTTGACGTGATTGATCTTTCTTTACCCATTAAAATCAGCAAATGCTTCCATGGACTGATCTAAAACAAAATGCCAGTCTTAAAAGCACATTGTTTCACTTGACTGCAACAAGTCAACTGGAAAGTTTTCCTGTAGGTCTCCATCATGTAAGGCATTGATCATCCAGGCTCTGGTCTACAGAAATAGGCAAGAAGTTCAGCCTATACTTAGGCAAAAACCTGCCAAAATGCTTGGCCATTGCTCATTGCACAGAGTGGAGGCACCAGTAGATCTCCCTGCAGCCTCATGACAGGTGGAGCAGGACCAAGCCAAATGTTGGGTGGGAGAATCCTGTCGCTTTCCGCGGTCAGCTTTGCAGTGCTAGAGCGTGATGCAGTGACTTTCTGAAAGTGTCTCCTTAGCGAAGACGCTCGGCAGGATCAGCCACAACCACACGTGTGTATGCACAAATGCATGGGTAGCTTCAGTAATATTGGTCAACGGCAAAGATGCAGGGAGGGTCTCTCTGTAAGAGTTCCACAGACAGAGGTTTATTGCAGCCATGCCGTAAAGGAATCCAGGGACAAAGACAAAAGACAATGGAGAGTCCGGGTTTAAGTACTGCAGCTGGGCTAGCATCATGGACCAATGATCTGAGGACATGGGGGCGGTTCACAGGTGGGATGAGAGAATGGGAGCCAATGGGGAAGCGGCAAGGGGCAAATGCCAATGGAGACAACAGGGAGTGGAGAACTTTCTATGGCATGGGACAAATAAGGTAACAAAGGGGCAGAGGGACCATGGGCCAACCAGGGAAGCAGAACTGGGGTAGTGTTGGGGTTTAGGAGTTGTCCTGTTTTCTTTTTCACTTAAAGAATTTTCCTGATATATGTTGCCAGGGCAACAAATTACTGAGTGCTTAAGAAAAACAAAAGACCTGGCCACAGGGGCAGGGTCCAACTGGCCACCCTTTTTTCACCTGGGGGTTGGGTACACCCAGGGGCTGGATGGTGTTCTCAGCGTTCAGACAGAGAGCTACCTGCCATTGTGGTGGACGGTTTTCATCAGCACTGCACGCTTCTGCTTTTCTTGGCTGATTGTTTTCTACGGGAGAACCCCCGGGATTCCCAAGCCCACCTTTCCCTGCCCTGCTGGGAGCCGGGGCCGTGCTCTTCGCCGCAGCTGCTCGGAGCCTTCGCAACATCGTAGCCCGCATGCTCTGCCAGCTGAGACCTGCTGGAGTTTCTGCTGCAGCACCGGAGTTTGATACATCTCATCTGCCACCCAGGGTCTGTGCTCATCTCTGCTGTTCCAGCCTGCTGTTCCTGAGGATCCGGCCGGACACCGGGATCAGCTGCCCAGGGGTTTGTGAAGCTTTTTGTCCGCCCTTCCTGGGACCCCGAGCCGCCATTGCCGTCTGGTCCCCAAGCTCGCTCCGGAGCGCCCCCTGCAGCCACGGGGGAACCATCGCACCAGCCCTGCTCACCGGGAACCGCCAGCGCCCCTGCCGGCCGTGAGCGGAACTGCACCCAAGGGAAAGGGCCCAACAGCCGAGAAGGCCGGCACTGGGTTTGTGGCTCTGTTTGCTGTTACTGCCACAGTTACTGTTGTTTGTCTGTGTTGTTTTATATAGATAGATAGATAGATATTAGTAAAGAACTGTTATTCTTAATCCTTATATCTTTGCCTGAAAGCCCCTTAATTTCAAAATTATAATAATTGGGAGGGAAGGGGTTTGCATTTTCCATTTCAGGGGAGGCTCCTGCCTTCCGTGACAGACACCTGTCTTTCAAACCAAGACAGGTAGATAAACATAACAGGACAGAGCGTCCTGGGAGAAGCCTTTTCTGTTCACCCTAACCTAGGGAGGATTCTCTGATACTAGGGACTGTCTTACCAGAGAGCTCTCTTTGTGCGTTGTACCACAGGCCAGCCGGTCACCACAGAATCCCTCTCCACAGAGCCCACCAGATTTTGTCTTGTCAAGTCATGGAATAGGGAGATTTGACAGTGGCATGATTGTATTTCCCTTTGAGAGATCATGGTAAATTCTGTAGACACTGGTATCTCATTTTATCATGAATTCCATATTAAGCAAAGTGGAGGATTAACAACACCAGGCTGGAGAGAGCAAGCTGTAGGAAATGCCCCTCTCCTCACGTCAACTTGGTAAGGTACCTTACCTGCTTCCTACAGGAAACTCACTTCTCCAGATTTTTTTTTTTAAGAAGAAAACTACCAATCCAAAACAGCTTGAATGGATGCATGATGAATCCCACTGTGCCTATTGGCATCAAAAATGTAATCTATTCTTGTAAAAGTTTTCATAAGACTTCATATTTAACTATTCTTTTAAATGGAATATAATATTTAATATTGTATGTTAATTATCTATTTGTATACAAACTATATTTTTGGATACAATTAATTTTGAAAGAAAGGCATGGTTATTTATACTGCTGCTAACATCTCTGCTAATTAGCAGAGTTAGAGGTGGAACAAAGCAGAGCTCTAATCAGCAGAATTCTTTGTTTCATCTCCCACCATCTCCCCATGTATTTTCCCTTTTTATTTTAACATGCAAAGTAAAAACTCTAGAACCTGGTAATTCTTCACAATAGGTCTGGAGTTTGTTTCTTTTTAATAAACATTCTGATTTCAGACTTGATTTTTCCATGTTTTCCTCAGCCTCTCCTTTATGACAGATAAATTCAAACAAGCTCAATAACAGTATTGTTACTTTCACTGCAGAAGCCATCAGAAACATACTTTTTGTTGTTTAATCAATAAATGGTGAACTTGATTAATTTTTCCCTTTGAAACCTTAATTCTATGTAGTGAAGATTTGAGGACACCACTGCCTGCTTGCAAGTATTTCACAGAATGATAAACAGCCACATTAGTAAACTGAATTATTTATTGCAAATTAGTTGCTCATTTTTACAAAGCACATCACACATGATATGTAATTGCCATTACACATTTTCCTCAGTGTGTTGGCTATTTTTCATCAAGCTTTTCATTCTCCCCCACATCTTTCCTCTATTATAATGCTATTTCACTAATGTTTCACCAATGTAAATTTTCACAGCCAAAATCCGAATTGTTTCTGTGTGAGACACAATACCCACTTTCTTCCACTGTCCAAAAGAGCTCTTCGAATTAAAAAGAAGTAGACAATTACTGTGATCTAACAAAGATATGACAAAGGCAATAATGCAGGGCAATATCCCCTGTGAAGTCAAAGAATAAACACAAAAACTAGGCAAAACAGTCCAAAACCAGACATTACGACACACTGATAAAAGACAAAGCATCACTACGTATCTGGAAATGCAAATGAAACCATGAAGACAAAGCTGTAAGACTGAGAGTCCTGTGATACTTCAATAGCTCTACTAAAACTGGAAGAAGCAAACAACAGACTTTTCTGCTTGGATAATCAACAACTTCTCCAACTGTGTCTCAGCTTTCATTTGAATTGCTGTTTCACCAAAACTGTCTCTGTATAGGCACAGTGCTTAATATAAATGAAACTGGCTAAATAGCTGCTGCCTTTGCCTTTCCCATCTCCTGACTGCTGAATGTGCCACAAACATTTACAGACTATGAAGCTGTCACAGCCAACCACCAAGAGCTGAGGACAAGCCACAGACAACTCTGACGATGTGATCTAAGCCACCTCCATATTGCAGGTCCCTCCATGATACAGCCAATTTGGACAGCAGGAATTACTGGCCTTTAAATAGGGATAAATGTTAGTACTATCTATAACTTCAGAATTAACAACTGCTAATGCTGCTGCTGTAAATTTTCCATTAATACTTTTGTTTCCAGGTCTATCTCTTCACTGCTGAGAAACACGAAATTACCATTTTAGACAAAAACAGTGGAGGAGATTTGGAGGAGCACATACAAAAGAGCTTTCAAATAGAAAATTCTTATGTGATGGAAAAGATCTTATCAGTACTTATATTTCCTAGTTTACCCAGGTTTCTTCATATTTGATCTTATTTTTTTCCCCAAAAGACCTGCTGTTTTAAACATGAAAAAATATCCTTCAGGGACTGAAACATAACCATTCTCTACTATTAACAGCAGCCAAGTCAATAGTGCAGAAACAGATTTCTCAACATTTAGATTAATTAGAAAGTCAGATTTATCACACTGTTATGTCCTTTCCCTCTCTTCACTTTATATTAACACTTAGATTTTGTTAATAAAGAAGCATACAGAAAATTAAGATTAAATTATAATTAATTGCCTCTATTATTTTAATAGAGATGTTTGTTTAGGGTTTTGTTGAATTTTTTGTTTGTTTGTTTTCTTGCAAGAGGCTGTATTCAAAAGGAAGAACAATAATTATAGACCCTAAAAATTACTGTGATAAATGGACTCCACTCACTTATTTCACTTTCTTTGGAAGAATTGCAATTCCACTGGTTAATACTTACCACTCCATATTTTTTTACAGTTCTAATCATCCAAATTGAAGAAGAAAAACAATATGTCAATCACATGACTGTTCATAAAGAGAGAATTATGTATAATGAGCACAATCTGTGAAACTTGCTTTAGCAAACACTGTGATGTTTTTATACAGTTTTTAACTTACTCATAATTAGAATGGATCAAAATGCATTGCTAAGGTAAGAGAAGGAAACAATTTAATATAAATGACTTTAAGTTCTGTGCATATAGTTCTTTTATTCTATATGATATAGTAATTGAACTAAATGAAGTTAGAAGTTAGAAGCAAGCAATATGAAATTGCAGATCATTTTGGAGATCCCATAATGGAACTGTGACAAATGCAATAGTCTGGAATCATAGAATGCTCACCCCTTTTACACTGAGATACACAGATATAATATTAAAACATCACTGTAATAAACCGATGCTGTATGCTTGTTTTTGGAATTTCTTTCTCTGTATTCAACAGAAGATGAAGAATACTTAACCTAGATACTAAAGCTATATTTAAGGTAGAAAAACTGCACTAATTCCCAACACCAAAAAGGTCTCAGTAACTCATCACTTGGTATTTTATTTCTCTGGGGACATGAAGCAGGTAACACTAACACTGACAGAAGAAAACATTTGACCTAGTCCAAGAAATAGTATTATTGTTTAATGGAAGAACCCAAAGAAGTGTACTTGTTGCTGGAAGCTTTAGATAGACTAATGCATTGACTGGGAACAGGGAGACCGTCAACAATCCAGAATCTGTAGAAGTTACAGGTCTGTGAAGCGGTATTCTTTAAACCCTTCTCTACTGGTGTAAATGCCTTACCTTTATAAAGCACTACTGCTGCTCTGTCATTTCTAGCTCTCACCTCAAAATCCCTTTGTTCCTCATTGTTTGAAATGAGGGAAGTGAACTAAGCAGAAGTTCCAGATGGTGTTTGGATTTATTTTTCATGGGAGACATGCTCTATACTGAGCTGGACACTGTGCAATTTATCTAAATAATTCAGTTACTGTATGAATTTGTAGAAAGAGTGTAGAGACACAGCATATTCAACTTTTTTATTCCCCTAAATTAAATCACTGGATATCCTAAGGAAATAGAAATACAGCACTTGCTAAAACTCATGAGAAAATAAAGTGGACATTGTGTTGTTTTCTCTTTTCAGGAGTGATGGTCATTGCCTTGGGATGTGTCTAGCAATAAACAGCTTTGCAATTGTCAGATATCTCAACATTACTCCTGCAATTACCAATATCTAATGCTTCAATATGTTTTTTATATTCAGGACCATAAGCACCATTTCAAAGAGTGTATGAATATCTCTTATTTAAAACATGTTTCCAAATAATTCTTAGCATAAGTTACAGGTTTTTTTTCAGTTTTTAGTGGTTCTATGCACCTGACAGAAAAAGACATTTATTTTTAGTTCCACATATGACTGTTTGAAGGACTATAGTTCCAAGCACATAAATCCAAAGCATCTCAATGAGAGTATAGTAAAAAGAAGATACCAGAGATTTTAATATCTGTCTGCAAGATAAGCATTCTGTGTGCTTCACCACAAATAAAGTACTCTTGATGTTCCTTTTAAGAGCAATGGAAACCTCTTAAAATTACGTGATTTAAGTACAACTTTAATGCTATTGCTTATGCAATGCACTACTGTTTGTTGCGAGTCAATAGCAGAACATGGTTCAAACAGGTTCTCATCTCACCTACAAGTACATTCGTCAGTGTTTACATTTTAACTTTACCTTACAGATGTGTGAACCCACTTTTTCTGAGATACACATGTAAAAATTAAATCTCAGCTTGAGGAGCCTTGGCAGCCTAGGTTTCCCAGTGCAACTACTGTTTATTAATAATACCCTCTCTAAAAAACTCCAATTGGCACCAATTAATTACTTTTCGAGAAGAGACATTCTTTAATACATAATTTACAAAGCCAATTATACTCTCCTTGTTAATAAGGGGAATGGGAAGCTGTTTATAACTACATCTGACTTAGAAAGGATACTTCCCAGGATTTCTTTCGAGTTTTGATGATCTCTGTACTGATTCACACAAGTCTACTTCTGCACATCAGAATCTGATTTCCAGATCCAAAGCCAAAAAATCTGTTATAACATTTCCATTTTCATTACTTTTGCCGTTTTTTATTTGTAGTATGGAAAATTTCTGATTCTTGTTGTACTAATTTCTTTCCCACCATTTCAAGTGAGTGACATGCTTTACTATAATTTCATTGTTCTCTTAGTATATATAGCAAATAGACTGTCACTGCAGGAACATAGATGTTTTCTCTACTGTATAGCTAAACCACTTCTACCTACACAAGAGATTAATTGTATAGATTTAACTGGAAGTTGTCAGGGTGCTGATGAAAAGAAGAATCTGAGAAGTAGCACCTACTGACCAGGAAGGCTTTGCAGGTTCCACATGGGGTCTACAAGCATGTGAGATACCTCCATAACAGAAGAGCTGAAATGGTTAAAACTAAATGAATGATTAAACTTAAGGGAAAAAAGGAACACACAAAAAAATAAGATACAGGCATTCTTCCATTATGGGTATTGGGATGCAGGATATCATCAGAGAACTTAACAAGTGAACAAAATTGCATTGCCTATGACCCGTGAGAGTCTCCGTTTTGTTTTGAAACTAGAACTGCTACCACTGAGGTGTACTAAGCAGTGACCATCCTGTCTAGCTTAACCTGGACATGAACTGCCCTCTGCCTGACAGGAAGGGAATACAAGGTACCTACCTGTGGTGGCCAGTGAACATACATTACAAGGGACAGAGAGTTCTCAGTAAGACAAGTCCCTAGTAGCACAAGAACCACTTTATGTTAGGGTGACCAAAAAGGCTTCTCCCAGGATGCATGGTTCAGTTATGTTAATCTATCCCAGTTTGAATTCCCCAGTTGTCTGTTAGCCTCTACCCCTTGTCACTCCCCCAGAGCTTCCCCATTGGTCCCCGTTCTTTAGTTCTGCCTTTTCCCCACCCCCAGATAAAACTGTGAGGTTCAGGATCATGTTCATATTTGTTTCTGCAACCTTTGACAGTGTAATATGCAATAAATGCTCCCACTGGAAAGCATGCAAATACCCTTCTCGACTCTTTGCTACCGACTGTATTACTGAACCAACCCATGCGTCTGTGGCGGCACATGGGACCCCACGGAGCCATGCAGGGACAGTATTACTTACCTATAAAAGATGTTTTTCAAGGATCACATTTCAGCCAAATCTGAACACTAGCCACATTGCAGAAAGCAGTATTATTGGACTGCAGAGACCACCAAGTCCTGCAGTCAACCACTGTGAGTGTAAAGACACTTCTTGCACTGCAACATCTGGGATGGGGAAGGTGGGGATAGGAGGGATGGGAGGGAGAGGGTGGTTCTTTTTGGTTTGAAACACGACAAGTGGAATAAGTTTCTTTTGCTCAGATCTTTAGAAGGAACCTCATGGACACCTAGCCTCACTTAAAAACTCCAGGCTTCCAATTTTAAGATTATTCTCTAGTATTTGTTTTCTTTGTAACGGGACTCAGGCCCATCAGTCACAGAGTCTACCCTATAGTCAAACATCTAAAATGCAAGCATCAGAGAAGGCAATCCTTACTTGTCGAAGTCCGCTTGACAGCAGCTTTCTGTGCCTTCCCAAGCAATCTGAATAATTTGCAGCCTTTCTTGGCCTTCATGTGAGTATATTAATATTTTATGCTTCAGCTACCACACATAGATCACTAGTATAGTAACTAAAATAAAATTTTAACAGGTTACAGAGTGCTCTGAGCCCTACAGTGAATAGTTTCACACAGGAGAAAAATATTTATATCCAGGGCTTTAATAGCTTCACCAAAAGAAATCTAAATCTCAGATGCAAAGAGTATCGTGCGGATATGGAGAGTGTAAAAAGGAAAGGATAAAGTGTCTTCACTAGAACTGCTATTTGTACATGCCTTTAAAAAAGACTTTTGCTGATATAGTTGAATGTGTGAAAAAGTCCCCAGGAATTTGTCCACTGACTGTATGAACTGTCAGCAGTCCTTTCTACTGACATATCATTTGTTGTTGGACTATCCATGTATGTCACTGGCAAAAGCTCTGCACTGCAAGGCAGACCCAAGGGAAACCAAAGAAGGGTAATTAATTCACAAGCACTTCCTCAAACTGCCTCCAGTATATCCATTAGAGCTCCCTACTTCAGCTGTGAAAGCAAAAAAGTCTCTGACTCTACTTTTTCTTAGGAACCTGCACCCCAAAGTTTTCCCTCTAAGCCAGCTCTCCCCTTCATTGTTATTCACAACCATATACCAAGTGGTAAGCTCCTAAGAGAAACAGAAAGGCAGTTCAGTTATCTTGATGGAGAAACACAAAGAAAATTCTCCTGAAGCTTTTCTTAAGGCTCTCACTGCAAATAAATCTATAGTTTCAACATAGTTACTACAGTGCAGAAAAAGATAAAGCACATCCCTTACACACATCCCTGGAAAGCATGGAAGCTGAAATGCTTGTATCCTACTGATGAAATTACTTGGCACTTCAAACAGACACAAAAAAAATCTGCGATACATGCCGAGTCCCTCAGCCCCTCGACCGGATAGCTGCAGATGTGTGAGGGAGCCGCGGCGACTCAGCCGTGGGCTGCTGCCACAGTCCACCGGCTGCCGCTTGTCAGTGCTAGAGGCCGCTTGTCTAGTCCCCTAGAGCAGACCTCCCGAGAGGTTGCCTGGTGGAGCAGCAAGCCGAGGTGCAGAGACGAAGCAGGGAGAGGCTTTCCGTATGATATCCAGGAACAGATTTACTGCCAGGACAGGTCAGGGATGGATAAGCCCCGAACCCCGGTTAGGGGACAGCTTTTAAGGGAAGGAGGTGTGGCTAACAGTGTCGGCTGGGGACCAGTGGGAAAGCAGGGGACTGGGGACAGACAACCGCGATATCCAAGAACAGCGTTTAGGAGGTAGGAACAAAGAGCCTTAGCTAATGAAATTACAGAACTGGGAGAATTTTCTAGAGAGAGAGGCGGTGGCTCTATATCTCGTCCTTGCCCCCTGATACACCCTCAGAGGATGGTTCGTCCACTCACTGGATAGCTAGAAATTGATCGGCATCAAGAGAGCACATCCCGGGGCTGGGCTGAGCCACCACAGCAGATACAGAAATCTGTGCTGGAAATTTCACAAAGCAGAAAATATTATTGAATGTAGGTCTCATACTGACCTGTTATGGTTTGTTAGAAAACAAAACAAACTTTTTTTCTTGTGTTTTTGGCCATCCCTTTACTTTCATGGTGTCCTGGTTTGGACAAAATTTGGAGGAAAATATCCTCTGATAGAAAGCAGGTTACAATCACCCCTCCCTCCACCAAGTTTGGGAAAAAACACTTTTTCCTCAAAGGAAAGTGAAAGAGATAAAACCTATTTATTAACTAACACACAGGAAAAGGGTAATAATGCTAAATAGTAAAACCTCTCTCCATAGAGAAAAAACCTGGCAGAATTTTAGAGTCCTTCTGTAGGTTTGGTCTCTCTCCTCCTTGGAAATGGGTTGGCATGGGCCCACCTCTGGGCCTTGGTGGAAAATTGTCCTGGTGTGTTCTGATGTTGATGAAACAGTCCAGAAGAGAAAGAAGGGAAAAAGCCAAAGTCCCAAGAAAACAAAGTTCAATTCTCCATCTCTCTCTCTCTCTGGAGAAAAAGGAGAAAGTAACTGAAAGTAACTGAGGCAGAGAAAGCCAGGATCTGTTCTGTTGTGCCAGCTGAATGACAGTTTCTGAGGTGAGGTACAAAAGTAGCCTAAAGCAATATAAATTTAAAGCTCTTCCTACTATGTTTTTCTTGACTTGTCCTCGTATTCATCTGATGATTTTTTCTTTTTTAGTGTTCTTTTTTAAATTTGATATCCAGGTGTGTGACCACTTGGAGATGATAATAGTAGACCCATTCCTTTTTCTCTTTTCTCTCCAAAGGAAGACAAACCAGACTCTTATAGAGAGTTAGAGGTTTCCTGAAATATTTTACTTTCTTTCTAGCTAAACTCCTTCCTACCCACCACATAAAAAGAAAAAAAATAAAAGTTCACCAAAACTTAAGGAGTTTAGAAAGGTCTCTTTGGTTTTAGGTCCAAGTATTAAATTAATTTCTTTCTGACAGATTGTCTGTTAATTCATTCATTTTGCACAGGACAGCATGTGTATTTTTGTGTTGTGTCTGTTTTAAGTCTTGATTGATCCTGCACTTTAACCTGCCTCTGGTAAGTTCATAGATGGACAGACTGCAGAAAAGCAATGAATGAGTATGTATTTGTTATCTTACTCAACACTCACTGGACATGTCTGAGAGCAACTGGAATGTGGTAAGTAATCAGCTTTTTCCCCATTTTGTTTCCATTTGTTCCTCAATTCCTCGCCTCCTCCAAAATGCCCTGAGTGGGGAAAGATTCATTGCCTCAGGACACTGTGTGTTTTTCAGGAGAAGGTTAGATTCTTGCCTCATCCTACCCAGTAAATGAAACTTAACCCAGATTAGGTTTAGGCAGCTCTCGTATTGCAAAATGCCTTGCCTTCCTTTAACCTTCAGTTCATTAACAGGGTGTCTGATAAGAAGGAGCAGATTATTTTCAAAAGAACAGCAATGTCTTCTTGAAGACATTGCTCTCATATTTCTGGTTCTCATTTTTTTCCTTCCTATAACCTTAATGATGCGGCTGTGTCCTTTACTTCTCACAGAAAGGTAGAGCCAAGCTCAAAAACTGAAAACATACAGGGACAGTTCCAACACAAAAGGTGTCTAAACAGCGAGCTGTTGCTGGTTATTACCTCCCCATGCAGCAAATCATCTGCACCTGAAATACTGGGCCTAGGTGCTTTCCTTCACAGGTAAAAGCACCTCCTTCAGGTGCCCACCACCGAAATCTGGATGCCACCTCCAATATTGAATACATACAAGGATTGCTCTCACAAAAAGGGTGCTGGGGCAGAGAGGTCTTGCTACCCTTTACCTTCCCTGGGCAGCCTATAAGCTGCGTCTGAAACACAGGGGCTAGGTGCTTTCCTGCTGTGCTTTTTCTGACTGGGGTGCAGTTAATTTCCTTCACAGTGGCTAATGTGGGTCTATGTTTTGGATTTGTGCTGAGCACAATGATGATAATAGAAATGGGTTTGTTCTGTTACACAGAGCTAAGGCTTTTGCTGCTTCTAGCACTGCCAGGCCAGCAAGGAAGTTGGGGGTGCACGGAAGGGTGGGAGGTACACAGCTGGGACAGGTGACCCAAATTGACCACAGGGGTATTTCAGACCATGTGATATCATGCTCTGGATATAAAGTGGGGGAAAGAAGGAAGAAGGGGGGATGTTTGGAGTGATGGCATTTGTCTTCCCAAGTAACCATTAAATGTGATGGGGCCCTGCTCTCCTGGGATGGCTGAACACCTGCCTGCCCTTGGGAAGCAGTGAGTGAATTCCTTCTTTTGCTGTTCTTGTTTGCGTGGTTTTTGCTTTCCCTATAAAACTGCCTTTATCTCATCCTGTGAGTTTTCTAGCTTTAACTCTCTCGATTCTCTCCCTGATCCTACTGGTGGGAGAGTGAGAAAGAGGCTGTGTGGGACTTGGTGGCTGGCTGGTGTTAAACCTTAACACTTTCACTTTTAAAAGCATAATCATCCTTTTTCAAGAGCCCACCATCAAAATCTGGATACCACCTCAAATATTGAACACGTTCAAGGAATGCTCTTACCTAAGAGATGCCAGGACAGAAAAGTCTTGCTGACCTTTTGTCTTGGGGTGACTTTGTGATGCTGTATCCCCTATCATCTGCTGTATGCCAGGCATGAGTCCTGTGCCTTTAAGCCAGATCCAAGAGAGAGTGGGGGGAAAGTGGTGGAATTCCTTCGGTGTCTATGTTCAAAAAAACACAGATAACTCGCTTGCTTTCTCCCCACCTCTTGGCTCTGCAGCAGGGCAGAGAGTTGCATTCCTTTGCTGTTTAGCTAGCTTCTCGTTCATTAGCTGAGGCAAAAAGTTTTCCTGGGACTGTGGCTTCTTCTTCTTCTCCAGGAACTGTTCAGCTTTGCTCTGGTCCAGAACACCATCACCGGGAGGCCTGATATTGTGGCCTGGAGGGGCCTATGCCACAATCCAGCTCTGGAGAGAGCAGAGCCACACGTACAGAAAGGACTCTGAATCTACCAGGTCTTCTCCACAGTGAGAGGTTTTATTATCTAACCTTATTCATTTATTCTTCCTCATGCCTGCGTGCACCCTGCTTGTTAAATAAAGAGGGTTTTTTCACTTTCTTCCAAGAAATTCCTTTCGAACCTGGGGGCGGGGGAGGCTGCCGAAACCTGCCTTCCATTAGAGGACATGTTCATCTCAGGACATTTCCTCCTAATTTGTCTCAAACTGAGACACCTTTACCTCCCCTGGTCAGATGATCATCTGCAGCACCAACAGTAGGACTAGGTGTTTCCCTTTCTCCAGCAAAGGTACTGTCATTCAAATCTAACAAGCCTGCTGCTTGTGATACATGTGGTGCTAGAGTTCAGAGAAATTATTTGGAAAAAACACTTTTCAATTAATGTCTTTATGAGCATGTTATGTAATTCAGTGCTCTGTGAGTTAGTGCTGAATTTTAATTCATACTACTTTTATGCTGTTAGTGTAGACTCTTGAAACTTCAAAAAAATTACATTTTGAAAATAACTTAATTTCTGACTAGGAAATAAACCCCAAAATAAAAGAAAAGCTAGAAAGACAAAATTTTTATACCTCCTGTACAACTGGAAACCAAAGTTTGAGATTAAGTTCAAGAAAATGTTATCTATCCAAAATAATACCTAGAAATGGTCTAGAAACCATTCTCAATTCTTGATTTTGTTGAATCCTTTTAAAAAAATTGTATGTGTCTGCATCTGAGTTGCATATATCAGGGAAACAACTAATGTCTTCATGATTATATTCTATTTCTAGCACAGTATATTAAAAAAATCCATGAGCAAGGATATTCTAATTTGTAACATCTAAGATAAGTGGTCAAAAGCAGACCAAAGGTTACTCCCATCTCAATCACCTTAGAGCCTATGGGGTATAAGAAGTTTGTTAGCATAACTATGGATTTGGATTTCCTTCTTCTTAAAAGTTTGAACCAACTAAAAATTTCATTAGCTATGGATGCTGAAAAAGCCTCAGCAGAGGATTTCTTCAGCTCTCTGCAGTAGTTCGTGAAAGCTCTGTCTTTCTCATGCTGAACCATGCAAAATATGATAAGGTTTCTGTAAACCGAGTTTGCTATCTTGCACCTGCAGATAGAATTAGAATTGTTATGATCTTGACTAGGAAAATGAACAATGTGAGAACTGATCAATCACTCTGGTAGGTAGTTAGCAAGAGGTCCAATAACCTCTTGCCATTTAGGTAGACAGTAAGAGAACTAAACGCATAAAAACCCGTTCTTTATTAATTAAATAATTCCATCTATTCGCTGGACTGCGAGTCTCTGAGTCTTTCTTACTCTCCGGCCAGCAGCTGTGACACCTGGTGACCCCGACATGTACTGCGGAAGCGCCCTTGCACGGCTCTGAGAGCGCCTTGCTTTGGGGAGGTAAATACCTTTCCCTTCCCCTCCCCCCGAGGCTGTGGGGACTGAGTTTTGCTCCCGAGACCTAGGCTTTCTGAAAGGCCGGGACGATGGGGAATTTGGGCTCCACAGAGAGCATGGCTTTTCATGCCTGGAGGGCTGTGTTGAATTTAATAGAGGAGGATGTGTCCGATGAGGATCTGCGCTCTATATTAGTCTGGGCTGCGAACCATGGCTTTAAGCCGCAGGCTCCCGGTGACGTTTTTAATCTGGAAGCCTGGCGGTTGCTCCGGGACAGATTGGACTTTGAGCACGTGTATGGGACAGACGATGTAGTCGATTTGCTTTGCGTTTGGCGTTTTTTGTACGATGTGTTACTACGAATGCAGTCCAATGACGACAGCGAGACGCTGTCCGGCTCGGAGAGTTCTCAGGCTGCTGCAGCCTCCCAAGGGTCACCCGGGTCCTTTGCCAGTGTACAGGCTTAGAGTGGTGTCAGTGCCGGCTTTCCACCGCCATCTCCACCGCTCTCCCCGCTGCCGCGAGAGATGACAATACCCCCTGCGGCACCCGCAGGGCAGGAGGGGTTCGCGGGGCGTCCCCCGCCTTTTGCTCCGGGGTTTTCTCCCCCCTCCACGACACAGACTGTGGTCCCTACAGCCCCCGCACTGCTGCAAGTGCTCCCGACAGCTCCGCTTCCATTGGGGGCAGCTGTTCCGCCACTGCTTCCACAGAATCAGTTTTCGGACATGGGTGTCTCACCACAGCCCCTCGCCTTTCCGGCGTTCGGCTGTATCCCCGTGGCCCCGTCTGCCCTGCCTGCCTCCGGCTACCCTCTGCCGCAAACGCACACAGGGCTCCTGCAGCGAGCGGCGGAACCGGGTCTTTCAGCGCAGCAGCTGTCGGTGCTACGGGAAGCGATAGGCCTTCTTTCACAACTGGCTGCCCCACAAGGGGCTGCCCCGGCGCCCGCCCCGGCGGCTTCGGTGCCTGCCCCGGTGGCTCCGACGGAGAAGGTTGCGCAAGCTACGCAATCCCCGTCGGCCACGCCATTCACTGCACAAACTGCGCTGCCGCAAGTTATGCAATCACCGTCGGCCGCGCCATTCACCGCGCAAACTGCGCTGCCACAAGCTACACCGATGGCGCCGGCCACGCCATTCACGGTGCCAGCGGTGTCGGCGGCTCCGGCTGCGATGGCTGACCCCACCCCCCCCCCCGGGACCGCCCCCGCCTCGCTCGCTCCCTCAGGGGCGCCCATCACGCAGGCTGTGGCGTCAGCTGCGCCTGCAGTCCCGAGCACACAGGCTGCTGTGCCATCACAAGGAGCAGTGCCGCTGGCAGCGGTGCCCACGCAAGCCTCCGCCTGCCTCACGCCGTCCTCTGGTGCGGTGCCAGCATCCAGCTCATCTGCATTGGAGCCGCCGGGAGACACATCTGCTTCACGGCAGGACACTAAGGCAGCACGGCAGCCGGTGCGTCTGAATCGCTCCTGGACGCTCCCGGCATGCCAGGTGACCGTACGCCCGAGAAACCCGAGACGCTTTTGGGAGGATGTCAAACTCCGAGCCCTAGAAGAAGGGGACTGGGATCTGATAGAGAAGATAGGGGTACCCAAAGAGCCAAGGGTAGATGTGCGAGGTCAGGGGGTCAGTACAGGACCTCAGGAAGGTCTGTCGGTGGATTACGATGATAGTGGGACTTCACAGGGGGATATCCAAGCCTATCCTGTCTTTAAGGCTGTCCCGAATACGGGGCAGGTTGACAGGCACGCTGTCATAGCCTGGAATGTGGTCCAGGACTTGCAGTCCAGACTAGCACAATACGGGCTGGGCTCTCCTGAAGTCATGCAAATTATCAGAGTGATGAATACTGACTTACTTGCTCCATTTGACATTAAGCATCTAGGCCAGGTGTTGTTTCAGCCTGTGCAATTTACAGTTTTTGAGAGCAACTGGAGAAAGATGGCTGAAAGGGTCGCAGCAGAGAATACGCACTTGCCTCAGGATGACCACAGATATGCAGTTGGGGTGGATGTTCTTATGGGAACTAATCAATTTTTCAATCCTGATCTCCAAGCTACCTGGCATCCTCTGATCCTTGAACAGGCTCAGAAGGTGGGAATGGGAGCCATAGTCAAAAGTATAGACATGGCTGCCCCAAAAACACGATATGTGAAAATATCTCAGGGGCAGACAGAAAATTTTCTGTCCTTTGTCGAAAAAATAGCCGGGGCACTTGAGAAACAGGTAGAAAATGAGGTGCTAAGACAGGCATTATGCAAGCAATTAGCAAGGAATAATGCCAATGAGGAGTGCAGAAGGATCATAGATGCTTTGCCGGGGGACCCTACATTGGCAGACATGGTCGAAGCCTGTTCTAAGGTGGGGTCCGGGGCTGCAGTCCCGTGACCCAGTCCAGGATAAGTTAATACAGTGATAGCTGTATGAGGACATTGCAGCCTGGCATGCCCTCACCCACCGTGATCCCAACAGGGTGGGAAATCCTGATCTGATTTGAAGGATTGTTCTTGTGATTCCTTTGCATTCTAATGATTAACCTGAATGTTTTACTGTGCCTCCAGGAAATAATGTCGATCCTGTAAGGGGATTCAGTTGACTACCCATGATCAAACTTTCCTTGCTTCAGTATTTTAAAAGGGGGACCCTGAGTTGAATTCACCTCGGAAATGGGCTCCTGAAGCGCGACGAGCATTGGAAGAGGTTCAACAGGATGTTTCTGCTTGTCAGGTGTATCAAGTGGATTCCTCCACTGATAGCTTTGAATTTGGTCACTAATTCTGCTTACGTAGCAGATATAATTCAATGTTTGGATTATTCACTTCTAAAAGAAGTCAATAATGTGGCTCTGTTTTTACTATAGAAAATTTTGTGGCGTGCAATTTAAGAAGTCACACCAATTTACCAGGTTCTATAACAAAAGGCAATGCCAGGGCTGACAGGCTAGTTAACCCTGCATGGGTAGCACCTCAGCTTGACAAAATTGTACAAGCCAAGGCATATACACTGCAAAACAGTTTCATTTAATGATAATTGAGGTTCGTGACCTTGTCAGCGCTTGCGCTGACTGTCATGGGCCTGCTGTACCTCTACCAGTGGGAGTAAACCCCAGAGGCCTAAAAGCCTTGCAGCTTAAACGAATGTAACGCACATCACTGAATCAGGTAGGTTCAAGTATGTGCACATGTCTATTGACACTTTCTGCTCAGCTATGTGGGTGCATGCTCATACTGGGGAAAAGGGCCGCGATGTCATTGCTCATTGGAGGCTGGCTTTTGCGGTCTTAGGCATGCCTTCTTCTGTATACCACAGAGCCAATTAAAAAGCTCTATATACAACTAATCATCTTACAGTGCCACCAAATTCAGACAATCCTGTCATTTTGAGCCATTTCCTTCTGTTGCAGTCTTCAGGCGAGACACACCTACCTCGAGCCAAAGTCTGGGTACGGAACCTGCTCACTAACAAGTGGGAGGGTCCATGTGAGCTTATGGCTTGGGGTCGTGGGTATGCTTGCGTTTCCACAGATACTGGGGTACGATGGCTGCCTGCGAGATGCGTTCGCCCTGACCTGCGGCATCAGAAGCAGAACAGGCAACCTCCGAAGGATCTCCAGAATGCAGATCTCCAAGTGATCCTCCTGATGATGACCAGGATGTCGACCATCAGTTGGATGGTCCTTCTACAAGCAGAGACTGAATTTTAAGTTTCCTTTGTTATGGAGTCAGAACACTATGGAATCAGCATGTTAAAGCCCTTAAGGCAATTATAGAATTGTAATAGCTAATGTAGAATTGAATTTGTTAGATGTGTTCCCTAGGACACTGCTGGAGAGTTTCTCTGCCTGCTTTACATCAGCATCTGATTCAGTTCCTCTTTGGTAACTGGCCACTACCAAACGGACCCCTTTTTTTGCTGTGTTTGTTCTCCTTGCTGCAAGGGATCCCGCAAGGATTACAAACGCTACCTTTTTGATCTTACAAAATAAAAAAGGGGGAATTATGGATGCTGAGGAAGCCTCAGCAGAGGATTTCTCCAGCTTTCTGCAGTAGTTCGTGAAAGCTCTGTCTTTCTCACGCTGAACTATGCAAAATATGATAAGGTTTCTGTAAACCGAGTTTGCTATCTTGCACCTGCAGATAGAATTGTTATGATTTCGACTAGGAGAATGAACGATGTGAGAACTGACCAATCACTCTGGTAGGTAGTTAGCAAGAGGTCCAATAACCTCTTGCCATTTAGGTAGACAGTAAGAGAACTAAATGCATAAAAACCCGTCCTTTATTAATTAAATAATTCCATCTATTCGCTGGACTGCGAGTCTCTGAGTCTTTCTTACTCTCCAGCCGGCAGCTGCGACAATTAGCAACTTTTTAAACTTCTGCTGAAGAGGCAAGATCATGGAAATGAAACATAGCAATGGTCTCCATTAGTCTTACACATTATTCTTTGCTTTATCCTTTGCTTCTGCTTCACTTGTCCTTCTGCTCTCAGAAGTGATGACTCAGACACATTTGCTTTCTTTTGGAAAATCTGTCCCCCTTCTGACTAACCAAGCATCAGGCTCTTATTCTATCTTTATGCAGTGTGAACAGGAAATTTAATCCCTTTTTAAGAGGAAAAAGCTACATGGACATAATAAACTTATATCAGCATTGCAGCTCTTAGAAGCTCACATAGAAGCAAGTCTATTGGTTCATTTTCTTTGCTATGGTCCATTTTAATGTATTCCACGTAGCATGTTGTATGAATTTATATCAACATCACATGTCTGACTTTAAGAGCTTCAACTTGCACATACCAGCTTTCAGGTGGATGCATAGCTCTGGGTGACAATTCCTGAATGCGGTTGCTTCTGCTGGACAGAAGCAAAGCAGCTGGGAGCATTTTTCCTCCAGGAGAAACCTGAGTTCCTACCAAAAATTTTTTTATGATTTCCCATAGTGTGATTTATGGGTAGACTACAGGCAATTTTAAATTAGCATTGTTTATCTATATGTCTAGTATCACTAGTTGATTTATCATAGAAAGAATTTTTACCTAAAAACAAAACTGGAGGAAAGAACCCAGAAGTCAAACTTTTAAATCTCTCAGCCAGGCAGGAATAAGCACAGTCTTTTCACTCCGAAATCTGATCAGCTTGAGTTGACCACAACTGTAATAGCTTCTCTCGTCCACACAGAAAGAAGTGGGATAATGATCTTTACTAGCAGCCCTACAGTGAGAAATAAAACTGGTGTGCTTTGCATCCAAAAGGGAGCATGTTTCATTAGTTACATACTTTAAACCAAATTACAATTTATATTTCTCCTGATTCAATAGGGTATTGTTTAACAAACAATAATTTTTGTGTTGATAAAGTCCAAGCTGCTATAACAACTTGATTGTTTTGTAAAAGGACATTCTATTTACACGTTCTTTAGAAGTTTTAAGTGAGGTAGTTTCTTACCTAAGGGCTACAAATGTTGGACTGCATTACTCATGGCTATATGACTAGAGAGCTAGTCCATCCTAGAGACCTTCATCCTTCCACTCTTTCCCGAAGCCAGCTATCCAATTGCAGCTTTTTCGGCCTTTCCATTCAAGCAAGAATCCAATCTTATCTCCTCCAGAGGCTGAGAACATAATGAGTGTGATTGCTTGTTGAAGCACTTACTGGTATCTTCTTCTCAGTGCTTTTACTCACTGCAACTATTCTTCAAAAGGGCATTTAAATTTACACTAGCACTCACTGATAAGTACTGAGAAGAATACAGGAGATGAAGTATACAGCAAAATACTAAGTTATAAGTTATGATATCTTCCCAGATTTATCTGTTTTCAATACATGGGCCAAATTCCCACCTACAACAGCTGCTAAGTTTGATTCAGCTAGGGCCATCTGTGAATTTTAAGTGTTCAAATTACCTTCCTTTTGTCCACTCTACATAAGAACTCATTCTGCTTAATGGCAAATCATTATCGGAAGCTGCTGAGCAGAACCACCAGGCAAAATGGGTTCCGGACCCATGCACCATCTTACGTCTTCTACAACACTTTGGTGACTAGAACTCCACCACAAAACTATTTTTTTTTTTTTAAATAATAGAAATGAGGGGCTTTTTTCTATTAAGGTTAGGCATGTCAATGAAATTGATAGCATAGGGTTAAAATGTTTCTAAAATCATGGTAGTTAAGATAGGTCTTGGGAACGGGAGTGAGCATTGTCTTTGCTAAAATCATGTTAACCTGTACCTGGTGTACCCACTTGTACGGTAGATGACGAAGTTAAGTGTGATGATTGCTTAGTAAATAATCATTCAATTATTACAAGAATCATGGGGAAGGGACAACAATCATGAGGGACGTTGTGGGGAGGGGGGCTTAAACCCATGCTTGGGTGGAAACAATATACACAATAGAACAATATCAAGTTGATGATTAACATATGATTACACAACAGTTATGTAAGGAAAGAGTATAAAAATGTATCCATCCCGAATCCATGTCAGAGTCAGATTTGGGTCTGTACCCCTGATTCCCAGAGCTCTTTAATAAAAGCACCTGCATATAATCATCCCGTGATTATGTGTTTCTGCGCTAACAAAATGAAGAGCTAAATTTTATCTGTTGACTTTTCTGAGACAATGGCCTAAATCAGGATCATGGCACTGACAATTGCCTGATATTGCAAAGACCAACATTTGGAAGAGTTTTCCTGCAAAAAGAATTTGATTTTCTCTCTAAAGCAACAATTGATGCTTCACCTCCTTAAGTACTGTCATCTTGTTCCTGACATGTCATGAAGTTTTATACATCATAAAATTCTGATCCAACAAAGATATATAGGTTTTGGGTTGCAGACACTGAAAATCCCTTGAAGACTAAAGGCTAGTGTAGTCATTTTTAGTTAAAGAAAGTATTTATACATAGGCAAGGATAACAAAATGCTTGCCTCAACTTTAAAAATTCCTAATGTGGTCCGACTAATTGAAACCCCAAAATCAAAAGCTTCTATTTTCACTATCATGTCCACAAGAAAAATGCAATAAACACAAGAAATTGAACTGTAGAGTTATTCATAATTTTTTATCAGGGTAAAAAGATAATAATCCAGGCCCAGAAAAAAACAAAAAAGAAGAAGAAAAAATATAAATATTTACAAATTAGAAACTGATTTCAATGCACAAGGAAGTAGAATTTTGTCTAGAAAAATATTTCAGCTGAGGTTTTTTTGCACTTACACAGCAGCTTCTTGAGGCTATCAAAGCACTTGCTATACACTATTTATCCTTCTCCAGAAACACTTGTGAGGAACTGAAGTACTGTTTCTACCTACCAGATGGGATGTGATGTGATGTCATGGTGTAAGAACATGCCCTGGAGACTTTAAATAGAACTGTCAGACACACAATTCAAGCATCAAGCAATGTCTTATTTCTATCTCACCTGCCTGGTTGGAATTCGGAACTAAAACCAGAAAAGGACCAAAAAAATCAGAAAAAGAGAAATTTAATACAGATTTCCATTTTTTTTCCATCACCCTTAGCTATTTCTTCTAGCAAATAGCTAATTTAAGCAGAGCTCCTTTGCCTAGAAGCTCAATTTTTAAATATGTTTCATATTCAGATGGACTTGGCTAGATCTGTATAACAAGACTATAATGGTTTTAGCTGCAGAAGAAATATTGCACCCACAGAGTTAGGCTTAACAGATACCCTTTTATCCCAGAGCTACATAATAGCATGTTCTCATCAGAGTGTGGGTCCATATGTACTTTGAGAAACATCTCAGTGTGTTTGTTTTGTGAAATAAAACAGTCCACTCTTGGATATTTCCTTCGCATTTGCTTTCCTCTAGCTGCCTTCCCATCTGAGAGTTGCTCCTCTGTGTCTTTGGTTATGATTCATTTGAGTTTGAAGCAGTAAATGGGGGATGATTAAGTTCTATCAGTATCAGCAGTCAGAAGAGTTAGGTCCAAACAAATTGAATACTTTCCTACTACTGGCAAATGCCACTTGTGTTCAGTCATATTTCTTTGACTCAACACACAACTTCTTTAAGTGCCTTTAACTGACAGTGTGGCTTTTCTAGAGAGAAAGGGGAGGTGAAGCAGAAAACAGCTATTAGTAAGAAATATGGATAACCCAGTACTGGTCTAAAAATCATGATGTCCCACTGGGGGCTATGACAACTGTTCAACAGACCAACAGAGTACTGGCATAGATGTCCATTCAACACTTTCTAAACATGTCAGAAAACACATCTGAACCATCAAATTCGTGGAGATTATATTAGTTGGCTGCTGGGAGATTACTGAAGAAGTTTTCCCTTTTCTGTGCTTCCTCAGGAGTGATAGAATGGTTTGGGTTGGAAGAGACCTTAAAGATCATCTAGTTCCAACCCTACCTGCAATGGTCAGGGATAGTCTTCACTAGACCAGGTTGCTCAAAATACCCAAGGCCTTTGTCATGATAGGAGTTTGGCACCTCTGGTCTTTCAAACAGGTATCAGTTTCCAACTCAGTCCTGTGTACTCAGTCTTCCATACAAAACCATGCATAAGATGTCTAAGATGCAACTATATAGTCACTCTCAAACATCAAATTATACACAATTCCACTGTTGAAAGCCACTTGTCACTATACAGCACTCTACTTTTCCTGACTGCAAAGAAATCAATAATCTTTCAGTGATTATTGCTAATGACCACTTACAGAATGAGATATTTAAAGCATACTCTCTTTTGAATGTTCATGCCCTTAGCAGGAGCTGTAGGAGAGGTAGTATCTTTTTAAGTGGCTAATTTAAATGAGGGACTAAAATACTGCTTATTGACGAGAGGCAACCAAATACTGAGATTTAATGATGGTATTACTTGTTTCCTTACTGGCGCTCAAAGCCATAATCTATGAGTTTTCAAGTGCTTGACTGAAACTCTGAAAGCTCAAGTGGAACATAAACTTGTGACAGAAGTGATCTTTAATCAGACAAATCACTTCTTAGGAGAATGATTATTATATGAATAAGAGGTTTGAAAAAAATCTCAGTCAGAGTGCATGCAGCTCTGGATAATTTTTCCTTGCAAATCTCATAAGTAGGTAAAAAACATTTCTTGTGTATATATATATAAATATATATATATGTATGTATGTATTTTTATATATGAGATAAACATCTATGATACAGAGTCATCACTTTATAGATATGGGAAATATGGACATGCCCTAGTACTGAAACTGGGTGGTTGACAATTCCCACTAACGCAGAACACCTGTAAAATATGAAACACAATGAGGAACCGGCAATTTTAAGGTTTATCCTGTGTTTTCTTTGTTATTTTATGTCTCAGCCTTTTTTCTTTGACTCAGTATTTCTGTGCAGTAAACTGGTTTTAAAGTGCCACTTCAGGCAACCTGTACCTCTCACTTGCCTTGCACTGCTTAGTATCAACTAGTCTGTTTGTGAACCATTGCATGGGACAAACCTGATGAAACAATAAGAATTTGCAGCCAAACCCAAGTTGTGACAAATACTCAAAATGCATTCATGTTCCATACAAAAATAATGTTTCATACAGTATATCATCTTTCACACTTTACATCCCTATTGTATTCTGAAGATCGTATCAAATTACTCACTGGTTCTTAAGCTTTGGATGAACGATAATTTATTGTTGGCTAAGACAACAATCATCAGCTGGATTTTTTAAAGTGATTTGCTTGTTGTATCCCATTTTCGTCCTGATGAGAAAAAAAGATTGTTGGTAAAATCAGATGGAGCTGTCTTGGAAGAGTCACAAACTACTGTGCACAGGAGTCTGCATTATATCTGATGTACTAAAAGAAAGACTCAAAAAGTGTCAACTTCTGTTTTCTGCAAGCACTATGCACTGCTGTGGAAGAAACAGTAATATTCATTCTTAAAGAGAAAATATTCTAACACACTCAGACTCAATAGTTTCCATACAGAGCCCTCCACCCCCAACTCCACTGATGAAAATCTTCCCGTTTAACTTGAGCAATAATTCAAAAGTTAAACCCTTGATTTCAGCCACTCCGAAAGCTAGTCTGCAGTCAGAAAAAAAAAAAAAAGTAATACTTCAATCATTTTCATGTACCCTGTACACTTTTTTCCTCTGGACATTATTATCCCCCAGAAATTTCTTACATGATAAAAGCAGCGTTATAACATAAAGATAGATCCTGTAAGCTGAGATTTCACTTTGCTCTGTTTCCAGTGCTATGTGTTTGAATGACCAAGTTATTAATTGGTCCTCCTCAGTAGGGAAGTGTAGAAACTTTCCCTAACAGTTTATCTTAATAATTGTTCCTAAGCTGAAATAGCTTGTAAACAATATAAGCTTTTATCCTATAACATTCTGTCTTAGGGTGACTTAATGATGCTGTATCCCCTATCGCCTGCTCTATGCCAAACATGAATCCTGTGCCCTTCTGTGCCTTTGTCCTGGGGTGATGTTATGAAGCTGCTTTATTCCTTAACCATCCGCTCAATGCCCAAGGACGCTGTGCCTTTAGGATGGGTCTGGGGGGCGGGGCCACCCAGGGCTCTGAGGGCTTGGGGAGGAGTGCGCCGGGAGTGCTGTGCTGGTTTTTTTCGGTTTCTTTTGTGTTCCAGGTAGCCGGGAAAAGGTTCTATTGGGTTTTTTTCTTGTTCTTTTCCCTTTCCCATGCCTCACTACCTCCCTTCCCCCCTCGCCAGTCCGGGGGGCCTGTGGGTGGCCCCGGTGGGCCCACAAGGTGGCCCAAGCCCTGGGTATTTGTTCCCTCTCTGGAAATCTGTTGTATTTTGAGGTTTTGTTTTGTTTTTCCCTGTTCTACCCTGTTTAGTTTTGTGTTAATAAACTGTTTGTTTTGTTTTTTTCCACTTCCACTTCTTGTGACCCACTTGTCTTATTGGTAGAGGAAAAGGGGAGACCCTTTTCCCTTCGGAGGAGACACTCACTCCGGAGTGTTTCCTCCTGAAGTTTTGTCTCCAAAACCGAGACAATATGTTTGGTTATTTACAATGCAAAATAAGGCCCCTGCTGTTTTTTTGCTCCCAGATCAAGAAAACACTTTATCACAGCTATGTACTTTAACATTTTTATGGGTTGGGAATAGACCATTAATTTTAAAAGAACACTTATTTTCCCATACTAGCATATACTGACATGAGAAGTCTTACTAACAATATATTCATCTCAGTTTAGGGATCTTACTATACAAATTAAGGCCTGACATCAAAGTTTAGCTCCAGTAACCAACTAATGAAAAGCTCTCTCTAGTGCAACTTATCCTTCTCTTCCAACCCAAATCATTCTATGATTTGTATATGCAAATTGCCTTTCAACAATATGTCCCTAAATGTGACACTGCACTGACTGGTAGTCAGCATTGTTTCACTGCAGTTAAATAGGATGTTGTAAGTACAGATTAGAAGTATGAGGTGAGAAAAAGCAGGTAGAGGAATGCTCACAATGCTGTTGAAAAAACTGTGAAGAATGACAAATACAGAAATAAGCAGAACCATAGTGAGAATGTAGAAACAATTGTCTCTGAAGGCAATGCTTTTCAAAACTATCTAGGATGCACCTGTCTGTTTTTAATGCACGCTTTATTGTGCCAAGCCAGGCCATGGAAGGCAGCAGAAAGAACAAATGGAAAAGAGCTTCAGATTATTATTTTCCCTTGTCTTACTTCTTTTCGATAAGCCTTTCTGGTTGTGTGTTTGGTTTTATTTTTATGAGCTACTGTGTATGACATGAGCTGTTTTTCACACAGAAAGGTGGCATCCTGCAGACTAGCAGTCGCACAAATTTCAACCCCCCCGTGAAAACAGAGCCAGGGATTCATATACTGGGAGAGGGAGGGGCTGGCAAACACTTAGCAGTCTTTCAAGCACATCAGCACTTTCCTTAAGAAAATATCTTCAATCTGTATGGAAGCATGATCTTTTCAATCATGCTCCCATATAGATCCACTATGATGAACTGCAGGAAGCCACTGGCAATGCAAGTGTGGATGCAAGCACAGGGGCTGACAGTAAAAGAACTCCAGGCTTAGTCATCTGTGGGCTAATTTGTGCTTGCAGCTTTATCACCCACTGAAGAGATTTCTGTGGCAGATTCTTCTTCCCCTGCTGTGAACACCCACACTTGCAGCCTTCTCAATTAAAGGTGAGAGAAACAGTCATCCTCTGACTTGGCCCTTTTTCAGAATTCTGCTGGTAACAAACATAGCACACATTTGTATCTCAGAAATGTCAGTTAATCTAAATACACAGCTTCATTTTCAAGTAAGTCCCAGTCAGATAGATGATGTGCATCTGTATGTCCACATCACCAAGCATTCGGTCAAGCAAAAATAATTCCAGATAAAATTAAATATTTTGCATTTTCTGGGGACACAGCACAGCATTAAAGCCAGGCACTCTGCCCATACAGCATTGCACAGATCTCAGCATCTACAGATACTCTCCCTGAAAATGGGAGCAACCAGTTAAAGAGGTGGATTTCTAGTTAGCACTTACTGCAATACCACTACAGCACCTGTTAACAAGAAACTGTTTAGCATCAGAAACAGCTCACGTTGTATTGTTCAGTAATGGGAGTCAGAGCCCAGTGATGTATTTTGATCAAGGTTTGTAGGACTCTAAACTGCATATAAGTATTACCAGAGGGTTATTTTTTGAGGTTATTTATTTTGAGGGTTATTTATTCTCCTTACAATATTATGTTATAATATTATATATAATATATATATATTATATAATATTATAGTATTCACTGGCTAAGCCCCTTTTTTCTGCCTGTGGGGTTATCAGTTTTCTTCAGAACTTTTTAATCCATTGCCTTCTCGGAATAAATTTCATCCCAAATCTCTGGTTTTGAATTGTAGCTTAGCATAAAACCAAAATGAGAATTGTATTTATGTCCTATCAAAGTTATTTCAGTGGAAGGTAGAGGGAGAACACTGAGAATCCACACTGCATAAGGCAGTCCCTCGCTTTGTTAGGGATGTGCTGTTCTCTACTGCTGAAATATGAAAAATCACAATTGCTGTCAGAATCCTGAAATGCTATAAATGCTATAAAATGCTATAAATGAAATATGAAATATGAAATGCTATAAATGCTATAAAAACTATAAATGCTGTTACAGTGTCTTATTTTGTATGTCATCATGAATATTTAAGAGCTGAAAAATCTAGATAAATTAATAAATAAATGTGCAAATAAATACACACTTTTCAATGACAGTTTGGAGCCCTTGACTGAATCCTCACTTCTCATGACTCACAAATCCATTTTTCTCTGTGTTTGTGGACTCTATGGCCATAAGTAGCTGCAGAAATAATTCCTGAATACAAACACATTCTCTTCCAACAGCAAACTAAAGATCAGTGACAAGGCCTTTCGGGGAATGTAAGGTTAAAAATTAATTTTTCTTTTCATTTTTTTTTTTCCTTCAGGCTTTCAGAATTCCAGAGAATCTTCCAGGAACACCAAAAATAGGTGTTCCAGAGCTTGCAGCTGGGATCAAAGCCTTCCAGAGCAATTTGTTCACAAACCATCTAGTCTCTTTGCCAAAAATACCAGTCAGCTCAAGCATTTCAGAAAACATAATCTTCTAGGTTTTTCTTATGAATAAAATAAAAGGCATAATCTAGTTCCATTCCAAACAAGATGTTGAAAATGATTCATTTTTTCACTAAACTAGAGAGGAAAAATTCAATCACCTCTTTGGACATCCTATTCCTGGGAGAATTCTGTACTTGGCAATTTCTGCTGTGTTACCTTGGAGGTATTGACACAAGAACCTGGGACTGCAATTTTACTCCTTTGAGAAGAAAATTGCAGGAAATTCCTGTCCCATTGCAATCCTACAAAATACTGAGTTATGCCTCAAATATTTTTCTCCCTAAGTTACCAAGACATTCTTTTCCTATCTCTTGTACTTTATGTGAATGAGTCTACAGTATGACCAATACCCCTAATGCAAAATCATTAAAAAGTCTCCCCCCAAATTATACTTATTGCATAACTTAATTTGGTTTTTAATACACAGTCATAGACACATGCAGAATATATCTCTCTGAAAAAAGTTAAGGTGGATTTAATTGTCAAACTTCCCTCTGGCACCAATGTGAGCAGAAATGGCCCTACTATGAAAACCTAATTAGCCATGAACTTGACTTGTATTTCAGTAAGAGGAATTGCTTCCCTGATGAGAAAAGGCAGCATCAAGAACCTCAAGAGGAAACATTTTTTAAATTGAGTTTTCCAAACAAAAGAAGCTCTGTGATTACACAGGTAAGGATGATGATTTCTGAGTCTGCATTAAAACCAACAGTTATTACAGTCACTATTTTTCTAAATCCATAAAGGAGGGGAAAAAAGCTGAAAACCTGGAAGTCAAATTGTTTCCAAGGCTAATACTGGCACCCATTAGTCCCTTGCAGCTCCCTCTAGAAAAACTGTTTAAATGCTGTTTTGTAATTCTGTGCAAACATTCCTCTCATGTTGACTGTCACATACAATTATGCATAATTGTGCTTTTTTGCTTTGTCAAGGTATAAGTAATGTTTTTTACTTATGTTTTCTAAGCCCTGGACTTTAATGCACATCCTCATTTATACGGTTGTAAATGTATTTGTGAACTGCAGCTTTCATTCCCACACTTAGTAAGCTGTAAAATGCAAAAATATAAATGTCAAAATCACCTACAAAAAATCTTCAGTTTTATTTAAAGCTCTATCAACAGGCAGAGGGAGAATGCCATAGCAACTAAAGATTCTAAAACTATAGATTCATATAAAACCCAATAAATGCAAGATCCTTGTGGAATAAATACACGTTCAAATTCAGAAAATAACAAGAAAGAATATGACTTTATTTTTGAGAGTGCTGAGCTAATGTAACAACAGAAATCATAACATTTTTATGTAAATGCATTGTAGTTCAGTGTCTGAGGAAATGGCTATGGCATCTTATATCCTATTTCTTTTAAGGAGAAAAAAAATATGGGGCATGCCTTCTTTTTCACTGTTCTGGTTGCAAACAAAAACAATGAAGAATGAAAGTAATAAATTCAGACTCAAGTGGAAAGAGTTTTTGGTCCAATCAGTATTTTCAAGGACAAAACAACAACTCTTGTAGCAGTTGGATTCATATGGCAATAGGGTTGCTACACCAAAACTGCAACAGGGACAGGGACTTTTTCCTCCTGGCCCAAAGCAAAATTCTTGGTTTTGTCCTGTGGGACACAATGACACACCTTTTAAAAAAGAGAAACAAAATTATAAAAGACAAAAAAAAGAACAAATAAGCAAAATTCCAGACAGGTGAAAACTGTATGTTAAAGGTGGAAATCTCCTGTAAAGGAAGTGATTTTTCCCATTTAACTGTCAGAAAAGGACAAGGACATGCTTGTTTCCCATCTGTCTGACTGCTTCTTCAGGAAGATGGAACTGATGATATGGTACTGGGATTCCACAGCACCGGGAGTAAACACTTCAGAATTCATATCCCAAACCCAAGAAAAGCAATATCAATAATCCCCTTTCCCGTCCCCTTCTGATAAGATATGAGCAGATCAGATTGGCCCAGCTTTCATGGCACTGATTAGCTCTCAGCAGTCTCTTATACTGCCTCTGCAGCTCTACAAAGATATCTGTGAACCATCTGTTTCCCTTTCTTATATTCTGTTTATTCCTTCGTTCATTGCTGTTGAGAGGACTGTTTCATCCATCTAATTAGGAAGGGGTAAGTAAGCAGTTTGCTTACTTAACTCAAGCAGTAAAAACGTAAATGAACTCCAAGTTATGTGCCATCATTACAAGACATAGACACAGGGTTTCGGCTCCTGTCCTGACTGTACGTTGTTCATTATCCCAGATGAAGTCGCACTTGGGGCCCAGAGAAATGCAGGTCCATGTATCCTTGGAGTCACTCTGTCTAAGAGCCTTGTCTAAAACAATAAGCAGAATATTGTGATGGCCTTGCACTTTTTCCACTTCTAACACAAGGAACTGTCTGCTGTTGATTTTTTCCAGTGAAATCCGTTCTGTGCATGTTGATCATCGCTGTGTGTCTGTCCCATAAAAAAAGACCAGACTGTTTTGGAGTTTATTCTTTTTTATGAAGAGATATTTTTGGCACAGGCAGCACAAATTTCACATGAGGTGATGCACTGTAGAGGTATTACCCTGTTACCTACATGAAGAACAACTTTTCATTTGTATCCTGATGCATCCAGGGCTCTAAATAGTATGGCATTAAATATTGCAGAGATTTCACATAGAGGCAAATGAAACCTCACTCAGAGGCAAGTGAAACCTCACTCATACAAATACACTTAGTGAGTTACCACCATACAGTATGCTCCATCCCCTTGACTCCCTGATGAAGAAAGCATTTTGGGGCTTTTTTTCCTTTATTTACCCTTCCAATTCTAAACAAAATCAACCAATACAAGTTTTCCATAAATAAAAATCACAAATCTTACTCCAAGCAAAGTTTCAGTCCATGAGAAAAGAAACATAGGTAAGACCAAAAGAATCTGGATATCCTACAGAGACCATCTTAAAAGGACTTAAATACCGCACCAGCAATGAGAAATACCAAATTTTTAAATAAATCAGAAAAAATAAGTCATGTGTTAGTGTTTAGGAGTGGCAGGGTGTGACAATGTCATAACTTCACTACGGCTCTAAAACAACAAAATAGACTCTATTTCAAAGGTTTGAAAATAAATAAATTTTTTTAAAAAGACAATGGACAATAAGTATGAACAAACAGGGAACAAGTGAATAACGTATTTTAATCAGAACTACACACTGTTAATGCAATAAATCTCTTAATGGTGCAAGTCTCTTAAATAAGTATTTTTATACCTTGAAAGTTTTAATGTAATTCTACATAAAAGTTTTCATTTTCTCCTTTCCACTGTCTAAAAGCCATCTGCAATCACTTACTAAATATAACCACAGGAAAACCAAGAAGACCCCATAGAAAAGGTAATGCAGTTGCGAAACTGAAAATATTTGCCCAAAATCAAAACTTTCTGGCTTGATTCCAGTCATTGGATTTAGCATCTCTGAAGGTTGTGAATAAGTCTTGAAAATACATTGTTATTTTTCTGTTTCCTTGCATTAGGGTGTAATGTCAGGAATAAAGCTCTTTAAGTAAGGAAACAGGCTAAGCAGAATTCTAATAATGGGTGTTGAGATTTGTACAATCCAGAGTGTTATAACAAAAATATGCAAATTTAAAAAAGGAAATAAAAGAGCTGCAGTGTTCTCTAACGCAACTCAGCACTCACTTCTGTACACAGATACACTCCAGTGAATCTACCACCTTGGCTTTATAGCATCTGATACACTAGCACCTTATTACTAATGGAAACAAAATATTTTTAAAAAAAAGACTGCATGAGATGCATGAGATGCATATATATTTGCCAAAACAACAAAGAATTATTGCTCAATTGCTGATCAGGGAGGAAGTGTCTCCAGAGCCACCAAGACCTCAAAGACATTGTCACGGAGCTCCAGACACATTAATGCCTGTGTGGTGAGGTCACAGTATCTTTGGATTTCAAACCACTTTTTACCCTTTCCTGGAACTAAATAATAATTTTCCATACAACAGTTTCAAACCTGCCAAAACCATTTTGAATTAAAAATTAAAATGAATACCTAAATGTAAGGAGTCATAACTGTTTTTTATTAAGGATTATTATTTCTGTGAAGACTGAAATATTCTACTTTTCTCAATTAATAATATTTCTCTTTGTGCATTTCCAATATGCCTGGAAAGGTCTTATGCCCTGTGCAAAAGATGCTGAACACTTCTGAAATCAAAACACTTATTTCAGTAGCTGATGAACAGACTCATACATACTGCATAACTTAACATACATACTGCATAACTTAACAGGCATATAACAGTTTCTTTTACATTAAACTCTCAAAATATTACAAAGCTATTGAAAAAATCCTGAGAATTGCAAGAATCATCTAGATAGAGGGGTTGAAGCTTATCAAGAATAGATCTAATGCACCTAATTTTGGTAACATACTCACAGGCTGAAAACCTGTCCTGTATCATCTCTTCGTTGTCTTCCCTGTTTCTCTCATTAGAATTTAAATCCCATTCAGTACGCTACTTTATACTTGGAATTTAAGCATAACAACATATGCATAACTCAGTGCTACATTTGATGAGAATTAAAGCTGAATGCAGTTTTTCATTGATGTATGTGGATTCAGGTTTGCAGCATTTTTTGATTTTGTGTGGGATTTAACTCAGCTGACCGTATATCTTTGAAGAACAAACTATACTCCATTCATGACACAGACTTTGCAGCACCTCAGTATTTTTGTGATGAAAATTCAAATCTGGCTGTAGTTGCAGAAAAAATCAATTTTGTTTGTAATAACCATATAGAATTAATAATATTTTGGAGTTCAATAAAATATTTCCTTGAACAAGTAGTATTTTTTTCTAAAAATTTAATGAAATATTTTTTCCAAAATACCTGCATGTGGCAAATGAAAAACTCATTTTTCCCTAATTTATTTTTCCTAAAACCAAGAAAATAATTCCTATACTCCTCACTGAATCCTGACTTTTTGGAAGGCAACAACACAATATACCTATAAGCTTCGTTGACCTCTCCTTCCTTAGGTGATGCCTAGGAAAACCCCTTGATGAAAAAGAAAGAGAAACAGTTGTCCAGATTTAGCCTTTGAGTATAACACTGAAAAAGGAGTCAAAGACCAGATCTGGTGGTAGACCCCACTTAGCTGTATCTACTACACAGGGTTACTTAAGCATGCCTCAAATAAAAAATAAATAAATTATTTAATAAAATATTTTTTTGTTTTGAGGTCAGCAACATCCTGTTGAAATACCAGTACAATTACTGCAGAGAAATAATAAATGGCTAAGTAAGAATTAATTATTATCTCCTTCTAAGACTTGAAAAATCAGTACATGAAATTCAATCTTCCCTTCTACCACCAAAATTTCTAAAGAAATATAACATGGAACTTTCTTTGCATTACTAGGTTGTTTTATCTTGGAAATTTGAATTTCAGGAATAATATTCTGTGGTGGTGCCCCAGCCCCATGATCTGTGGCCAGCACCCGTCAGTCATGCCCTTGCCATCAGGTGGGCAGATGAATCAGAATCTGAGGGCGTGTCTGTGGGCGGAGACACTGAGTAGGACACCACCCATGTTTCCAGAACATTCATGTTGATGTAGTTGTTGATTGGTGCGAGAGTGAGCCCCTCCTCTCCGCTCCTGCATTATTGGTTGTAAACGTTTGCATCCACCCCTTTGTTCGATCCTCATTGGCTGTGTACCCTGACCCCGCCTACTCTTTATGCCCCTTAAAACCCTCTGCACAACCCTCTAAAGGGTGAAAGTTCTCCTTCACCCCAGTTTGATGATAAACTCATGTTGGACAATACTGGGACTCTCCTTCTCTCTGCTTCTTTGCCTCAGGGAGCTAGGCTGCCTACCCATTAGGCACCCTTGTGGCAGGCTTCTCCAAAGTAGGAGGCGGCCCTGCCGACCACCTTGGCCAGGAATTTGGGACTTGAGAACAGTCCTCCTTCTGGCCGCTTTGGCTCCTACAAACCACCGAGCTATCCACAGGGGAGGTTAAGTGATCAATATTCAACATGATAAAGTAGCAAAAGATGCTACAGATCGGTCTTGTGGTTTTGTCATAATTTCATTTAGGTCTCCCCCTTTCATTATGACAATATTGAAATCAAAACTGAAAACTGCCATAATAGTTTTGAAAAATATTTTCTGATGGGACTTTTTTCCAAAAGATTAAAAAGTAAGAAAAATGTGCAACAAACTCACACCATATTTTTGTTAAAAAATGTTTTCTTGGCACAATTCCCACCAATACCTGCTTAACCCAGAAAAATTAAGAAGAGCAACAAAAATCCACTTTGCAGGTGAGAGACAGTGTCATGGGCTATTGTATTTCATAACTCTGCCAAATGATTTAATGTAGCTTAATAAAGTTATTGGCATAAACTTCCCAGGTAAAAACTAAATTCAGAATCTCAATTTCCAAATCAAATTTGTCTATGTCCAAAAATCTGGAAATCATGCAAAACTGGAAGAAATTCACTCATCTCACTCAGTATTTCTTAGCTGACAAGTCCTGAGAATGAATCTCTGCACAAAATGGTATTTTTTGGAACACTTACAACACCAATGAAAAGCCTAAACAGCATCCTCAAGGGACTGTCATGAAGTAAATATAATTGGACAAAAAATAATCCTTCCATATTCCCTTTATAATCCTGATTATTCTCTTGTATTTCCTCACCACCTCCTGCACTAAGGAAGATGCTGTGAATGAAAACCAGCAAGACCGGTTGGACTGACCAGTCCCTGAGCAGCCTTAACAAGGTTGTTACTGTTGTCATGAGATGTACTTTCCACTTCAGGTTTTAGCTTTGGGTGTTTCTCTGTTGTATGGGATGCCTTTAGGAGGAAAATTTGCCTATATGAATGGAGAACACAACATCAGGTCCCACACTTTCAGCACAGTATGAGAAATCATAATGTTAGTATAGCTCCTCTCCCACTGACATTGGTATCAGTTTTCACTCAACTTTGGGAGAAGCATGATTTAGTAGGGCCTGTAGCAATAAGACAAGTGGCAATGGTTTTAAACTAAAAGAGTTTCAGACTAGATATGAGGAAGAAAAATTTTACAAATACAGAGGTGGCCCAGAGAGGCAGTAGATGCCCCTTCCCTTCAAACATTCAAGGTCAGGTTGAATGGGGCTCTGAGCAACTTGATCTAGGTGAAGATGTCCCTGGTCATGGCAAGAAGGGGTTAGACTAAGAGACCTTTAAAGGTCCCTCCGAACCCAAGCCATTCTGTGATTCTGTATTTGGACATTTACCTGAGTACAGGTAAAAACATACTTAACACACTTGATGTGTAAGGTTTAAAGAAGCTTTCATAGCTGACGATATATCCATAAAAGCTTCTAACCAAGTAGCTTTTCATACCAGTCACCTGCTACCAGACACCTTAGCTGGGAACATGGGGACCAGAGCAGGTAATTCTTGGTTTTTGCTGAAAATGGGCCTTGTCTGGAATTTATTGAATGTTGTTTCAAATCCACTTTTTGTTCAGCTATTGAACTGTACGGGATTCAGTTTAGAACCAATTATTATTAGATCACCCTGATCACCAAGTTGTTACAATTGAGAGACCCAAGTAAGTTGTTACTAGCAGGTTAACAGGCTCACTCCACACATAGACTTCACAGACAGGGACATGTAGAAGTTCAGCAGGGACCTGATTTCTACATTCACCAGTTCTTGCAGATATCCTGGGGGCAGAAAGCACCAAGCTTCTCAGTCTTTGGGATGCTTTGTGACATTACCTATTTTTCATCTCTTCAGCCTGCTCTTTTCAAAGGAATGATTTCTGCATCCAAACCTGTAGGTACACAGAGATATCACATACCTCCATGGCATTGGCCTTTCAAGCAATATTCCTGTTCTATATCATTGGGCACTAAAAGTTTCATTACATTTAACTAAAATAAAAACGTTCTCATCTAATAAAAACAGGGATCAGAACAAGTAAGTAAATGCAATTTCAATTTCCAACCCGAATTTTCTGAACTAAATTTTCATAGGGAAACAATATTTAGTCCAACATGCTTCTTCAACTGGACTTATTTTTTCTTTTCCAAATCCCCCTCCCCCTAAATCTGTAGTCACAGAACTGTAAAAGTAGTAATTTTCTCTTCACATCTACCACATTACAGTGATATCACTTAAACTGCTTCCATAAGTCTGAAGTTGATGACGATTTCTTGAGTTTTTCATGTGATACAAATAATCTGGATATTGGAAATACTTTGCAATATAGTGACAAATACGGATATATTCTATATACATGTGAATAATACACTTCAATGGGTTTTTGGCATCTCTTCCACATTAAAAAACCCTGTTTTAAGTCTCAAATACTTAATAAAAGTATTATATATATTTATTAAATTTTTGCTTTCAAATTTGAAAAAAAAATCATTGAAGACAACCCTACCATAATTAAATTTTTCTTTGCAGTAAGTTGAAACTTCAGAAAAAAAGTTCCAGCCAAAAGCTGGTGTCCAGTGCTGTTCTCAGTACTGAGTCCCTATCTCCCAGGATAAAAGTAAGAGCCTAATTATCAGTTCCCTCTACCCCAAGCCAGTTTCCAAACACCTCAAGTTCCCCAAAATTAAATCCCCTCAAACCAGTCACTTCTGTCATAGGCAAGGTCCTCTGTTGTGACAGAAAGATGTGTGGTTTGCTTTCTACAGATGTCCACAGCTTTTATCATGCCTGATAGCTCATCAAAAATGCATTCACCATAACACCATTTTGAGTGTCTGCTACACAGACTTCTTCCTCTGCAGTTTGTGGGATAAATGGTTACTCTACTAATGACTGGGCAAATAGAGGCAATTTTACCAAAGCAAGGAGAAACATATGACCTGCAACAGTATCTACCATTTTCACCCTGGCTGATTTTGAAAATCCACAAAAGGTAATTTCGTACCATGTAACAAGACTCCATTTCTGCATTTATCATTCACTACTGCACTTGGTATTGTTGAGGCTCATCCTTTGCCCACCTCAAGTCAACTGAAGTTTTGCCATTGAAGTCAGCTGGAAGGGATTCAGACATAACTTGAAAATGCCTTGCCTATGTGGGGGTAGGCAGCAGGTGAGCTCTGGCATGTATTCTCCCACATTTCCCACTTGCAGTATTAATATGGAAAACTCCTCACCTCTTCTGAAACAGTGTCAGAGCCTCTCTACCTTCAGTGCATCGGATATAAAAGCAAGCAAATTGAACTTTTCAGCATAGCTTTACATTTTTGCAAGGGAATAGAAGGGTTTTATTTCTAAAACTAAAGAAAATGCACTTAACATGAAATGTAACTATGTGAAGTAAATCACTGTAAGTATCTGGTGGTATATGCTCAGGCTCAAACAGTTGAAACAGAGAGCTTTATAAGCAAGCTTTTTTGTTTTTTTTAACAAGGATATGAAAAGTGAAGGATTCTTCAATACATCACTCAAGTGTTTACATAGCACTGACCCAACACCTGTAAAGCTCCATTTTCTCTTCATATTCCTGCTGTCTTCTCTCCAGTACAATTCACTGGCTGAAAAATTCATGAATACATTACAGACTTCCTTATAGATGCTTAACCTCAACTCCAAAATCTCAGTGATGTCAACCTCAGGACTCCCAGGAAAGCCTCCTCTACCATCTCCATGCTTTGGATTGCATATACACTTCTTGAAGCATCTTGTTATTCACAGGAATCCTGCACCAATTTTGCTCAGAGACATCGTTATGCACAGAGTACAGTGTGAAGAAAGAAGAAGTCCCATGATTGTCAGCGATACTGGCACAGGTTTCCCAGAGAAGTTTTGAATGCCCTGTCCCTGGAAGTGTTCAAGGCCAGATTGGATAATCATCGAGCAACCTGGTGTGGTGGAAGGTGTCCCTGTCTGTGGCTGGGGGGTTAGAACTAGATGGTTTTTAAGATCCCTTTCAAGCCAAACCATTCTAGGATTGTATAGAAAGAGAGGATAAACACAGGTGTGGTTTTCATAGAGTTGACCAGCAGGCCAGCAATAAAGACAGGAAAAAATCCTCCACTTATATCTGTTTCACATATCTGGAAACAAGAGAGGAATTCAGAGTCTTAGGACAACTGTAAACTATGTGTCTGTGAATGTATGCAGAGATACTTACCTGCAGCCAAGAATCTGTCAGGAATTTTTCTTTGATTTTGCTATTAGCTTCTTCTCTGGTTGATCTCCCCAAAGACCAAAGCAGGGGAGAAAATGGTATAGATCCAGTCACAGTTGCTTCATTTCACAGGGATTTCAATTTTGAAGATCCATAACATCTCTCCTTTAAGGAACCTCCTGGTGGTTCTGTGCCATCCCACAAATAACAACTCAAAATAGCAAATACTCAAGTCTGCTGTATCTTAGACACAGGAGTATAGGTACTAAACATGTAATAGTACATGTCTAATTCTCAGGCTTCCTTTTACTAGCATGTTTAGCAAAGTAGGTAATCAATACTTGTATTAATAAAAATGATCTTTAAGTAGTCTAGTTAATGCTTTCTTTGGATTTTCCCAGATGTCTTCTCTACTCCAGTTCCCTGAATAAAAATCAATCTTCTTACCACAGCAACTATGTCTACCAGTGGTGACAAGGACAAATATTTTTTCCAGGACTGTGTGGGATTTTGAAACTCAAAGGAATTTTAATAATGATTAAATAATAATAATAATAATTTCTCTAATGAGAAAAGAAGAAAGTCTTTCTGAGCAGGAGTACATTCTTCAATTTATTATGAAAATTCTTCACAGATATGTCAACTCTCACTGTTCTCTTGATTCTTATGAAATGACTGAAAACACCTAAAATTTTGTATGCAAAGGCCACTAGTTCTATGGTGCATATTTAGGTTGTCTTTTTTTTGTCATCTCTTATGCCAATTATTTAGTACATGTTTAATTCCTTAAAATTATTTTAAAGTAATTTAAATTAATTTAATTTATAATTTAATTTAAAATGTTACAATTTTAAAAAGTAGTTTTCCCTTATAGAGGCTTTCCCCCTACAACAATTTCTACCATTTTGATGAAAAAGAAGGTACTTCAGAAGCAGAACTTCAGAGCTGGCAGCACAAAAGAAAAAGCTTACATGCTTGGAAGTTAGTAATGATAGAAAAAGTTTGAGACGTGCTACTCAGAAATGAGAAGCCTAATCCAGATTAGTTGCTTTAATAAAAAGGATTTTAACTGTCAGAGGTGCTATGCAGGACAGCATCTCTGTTCTGAAGTCAGTCATAGCTTTCTATATATATTATGCTGATTTCCTCCACTGCTTGAATCCCGTCTGATCTGCTCCTCCTGGCAAAGTCGCATTACATGTTCTCTGAGAATAAGAGAAGCCCTTTGCTGCGCTACCTCACCATTTCCTAAGCTTGGTATTTCCATTAACTGATGGACTTTATTTCAGCCAGAGAGATTTTTTCAAATGTTTTACATTTTGCATTTTGTCATCTTGATTTTTAAAATAAATAACTGGTTGTCTGAGATGCCTCTTTGGAAGGAGATGCCAGGTGTGCTCCTGTAACATCTTCTGTAACAGTAGCTCCTTCACTCTGAGGGTAATTGCATTTTGGGCACAAAACATAGGAAGCCCGGACTCACCAGGAAAGCATGAGATGTGGCAAGAATTGCAGACAATCTACAACAGCAAATTGGACCTTTACAAACAACTTGAAAATGCAAGATCTGTAAATAAATCTGCTTGTCCAAATACAAGAAGGCAAGGATGGGGATTATTATTTCAACTAAGTGAAACTAATGAAAGGAATACACACAGCAATATGGTAAATACAATAAACTCCCTTTCTAAACATGATTAGGATCATACAATCATTGAAGTTGGAGAAGACTGCTAAGACCATCAAGTCCAACCATTAACCCAACAGTGCCAGACCCACAACTAAACCATGTCCATAAGCAGCACATCTACAGGTTTTTGGAATGGCTCAAGAGATAATGATTCCACTACATCTCTGGGCAGCCTCTTCCAATGCCTGACTACCTTTTCCATGAAGAAATTTTTAATAACATCTAGACCTCACCTGGAGGAACTTGTAGACATTTTCTCTTGCTTCATCATTTTGTTAGCTGGTAGAAAAGACCCCTACCTGTCTACAACCTCAATTCAGGGAGTTGTATAGAACAGTAAGATTCCCCCTGAGCTTCTTCTTTTACAGGCTAAACAACCCCAGCTTCCTGAGTCACTCCTCATTTGATGAAACCTTTCAAGTTATCTTATGGAATCCCAGTCCCACTAGTAAGGTAATTTCTGTTATGGGGTGTTCAGAGATGATATGAAGGAGAAAAGGGATCTCTTATGGTGGGTATCATTTTGATCTTTTATTCCATAAATGCAACACCCGTTTAAAGCCATTTGCTCCCAGGCAACTCTGCAGTATTCCAGCTTTGCTATTATACAATGAGCTACTTAATATTTTTCTCAGGATTGGACAATGAGTAGCTACATCAACATTTACTGTGGATCAAAGCATCATCAAGTAGGGATTTAGTGCCTAAAGCAGTTGCCTTATGATTAATATAGACTCCTTGCACTGGTGATTAAGGACTCATTTAATTAAGTTAATTCCCTTAGTTCTTTTAAGTTAAGCAGATGCAGAATTCCTAGAGACTTTACTACACACTTTAACTATCTAATCTGTTTTAAGGTAAAGGAATTGGTTTCATTTACTATTTAAAGTGTAAGTCTACTCCTTATTTTTAGTAAGAGTAATTGGAGCAGTCAAATTTTTTTACATTAAGCACATTAATGTTTAAAAAAACCCCACTAAACTCTTCCCCCAAAGAGAATAAAATCCAAACGAACAAACAAAACCCCCCAAAAATCCCAAAAAAGGCCCCCAACATACCCCCTCCCATAAATCAAAGCTTCCCTCCTGTGGTAAATTCTTATTCTTTGGGGGTTTTTTTGGGTTTTTTTGTTTTAAATATGCAATACTCATATTTTATCAGGAACTCTAACTCCAAACAATTTTGCTTTTAAAAATAAGTCATTTCATATTTTCAACTGGTACATGATTTTGATACTTGGGTTCCACTTCAGTGAAAGCAGAAACATCACATTTTGTGTCAGACAAGTATAGACAAAACTGTTTTTTTCTTATAAAAGGCATACTCTACAGAAGTAATGTGGCATGGATTTCTTTCCTATGCATCACAATATCTTGTGGAACCATGTCATTCCCCTTGGCCAGTCAAGTCTGTAACTGCATGCTAAGAGACGCCAGGCTGATGAGAGGACTGCCATCCACAAGGTTTACGTTTTAGGGAATTAACTCAGCTGAGCTACAGCCTGGTACAGATGGCCCATTTGTTGCAGAGGCATACAAGGGGTGCTCTGAGATACAGACCACAGCACAGTGATAAGGAAAAATATGATATTCCCTTCAAAAGCACTTAACCTGGTCCAACCTAAACCATACTTAGTAGTTACGAGTGTTTTCCACTGGATCTGATTAGATGTCCTCCTACAGACCAGTTGCTTCCAGTAAACTCACTGAACTATACCTGTGTCAGCCACAGGATCATGACAGCGCAACTATTTTGCATTTCAGTGTCACAACTGACACTATATTAAAATTCTGCAATAAGTTTCAGATATAGGGACTGTCAAAACATTGCAGACTTTTTTTGATTAAGGGGAAAATTCTGTTATATGCTTTTCAGAACTACTGTAATTCTAGAACCTTCTCATTCGTTCAATACACAAAACAGTTGAAAGAAAGATTTTAGTGACATCTTCTGTTGATCTTAACTAGAAAGAAATACACCTAGTCATTTTCAGATCTGTGACTAATAGTCTTGTGCAAGCTAATGCTTCCTTATTTACCTATATCAGTGATGAATGTGTACTAGTAGATGTCTTAATTTTGAGAACAAAGATATAGCGCTGGAGCAAAGAGTGATAAGGGAAGTGCATCATGACCTGACCACATATTTGAGATACTCTCCAGGAGAGAAGGTTCATTAGAAGATGTGGAACCATAAAAGGGAAATTCGGGAAATGGGATGTCCCCAAATGACCACCAAAGAACCTCAAAAGACCCCTACTCATATTCAAATAAGTCCATGGAAATAATTAGCATATATGCATGTATTCAGGAAATGTAATAGAAATGTAGTGAATATTTATTCATTTGATGAATATAACCTGGTCTATTAGGCTGCTGGGTGTGCATTTTTGTGGAGCAATTCCCCATGTACTCAGTGCACTGAATAAAGTAATGCTGGCCTTCTAACCTACCAAATTGGTCAGAGAGTTTCTTTCCTGGTTTTTGATGACACCTCAAATCACTGGTTTTTGAAACAAGTTAATGCTTCAAAAGCGTAGCAAGGTGTGGTCATCTGTTGAAAAGTAGCTGCAAATTATTATCCAGTACATTACACAGTGTTGACAAGTCTCCAACCTAAGTGTCTAATACCCACTTACCTGTTTTCCATACAATACGATAACATTCCCTCAGCTGCAAATAGCATTACAAAATTTTCTCATAGACTTTTGGTAAATAGAATGACTCATTTCAGCTCCAGGTCAAGTCAGTGTATTAACTACCAGCACCAGCTCTTTCAGACACATGCTCCTCTGCTTTTCTGGGTCAGGATCACCTCAGCTGCTGCTCTGAAGCATTTTATATCAAATTGTACATATGCTTAATAAAAGGACATTTTAACTAGGTGCAAAGGAATTTTCTCTGCAAAAAACTCACTCTAATATTATGTCAAGACCAAGAATTGGTCAAATTATTTCACAAATTACTTCACAATGATTCTCTTCTGAAAAGCAAACAAAAAAACCCCCACCAAAAATATAAACTGCAAACAATTTGTAAACAGATAGAAGACTACATACATATACACTCACTCTTGCCATAATTGCTTTATTTATAAAAAATAGCAAATGAGCTCTTCCTGCTATCTTCTCTGCCAAGCCAGGCTGGCTGAAGAAGACTAACCTGGGCTCCTTTCTTTTTAGCATGATGTCCTGGTTCCAGCCAAGATGGGGTTCATTTTTGCAGTAGCTGGGAGGGAGCACGGCTAGGACACAGAGGTTATTTTATACCACCTCATGACATTTCAGAAGGTGGGCAAAAGGGACTCCCTCCCATGGAGAAAGGATTACTTGTGGTCGAGAAAACATGCTGGAAGGAGCTGTCTGGTGTTGTCTATTATTGGGAATGCTTGTCCATGTGAATAATTTATTTTCTTATACCCTTTGTTATTAATGTTGTTGCTTTTAATGTTAATTTTCTTATCTCACTGCTGTTTAACGTAAATTGTTCTTACCTCCGCTCACAATCTTTGCCTTTTGTGCCTCCAGTTGGAGGGGGCAGGGGAAACGCCACATGCCTCGCAGAGACTCGGTGAGTGCTGTGGTGACCCAGCCCACCGCTGGGCAGTCCAGTACCCATCAGATTCTGCCCATCCAATGGGCAGACGAATCAGAATCAGAGGGTCTGTCTGTGGGTGAGGCTGAGGTCTAAGGCTCAACCCCCAGTTCTGGAAAGTTCTTTGTTACTCAGTTGTTAATTGGCTGTTGTTAGTTTTCCCCTCCCCTGTTTGCGCCAGATTGGAAGAATGTTGCCGGGTTCCTCTCCCTATGTTATTGTTCACTGGTTCTCCCAACAGGTGTCTCCCTGTTTTCCCCCCATATAAAATGGCTTGCACGACCCTGCCCCTCGGCTTTTTCATCCCCAATCCTTTTGGGAATAAACTCCTGGTACTCAAACGGAATAGTCCTCTCCTATTTATTCTCGGGAGTTTGGGATTGTGACAGCCTGCCTCCTTGGGGCGTGCACCCCGTGCCTTGAGGCAGCGCAGCCTATCAGCTGCCGAGAACAGACACACTTTGACTGTCGTGTCTGTGGGAAGGTCGCTGGAGCCTCCCTCACAGGAGTGATACTCCTGAGGCTGAACCCAAGTGACAGGTAAGGCCACTGAATTGTGGAGTACTGTTCATAAACCACAACATGTGATTATCAGAATTACCAATGCTTCTCCCACTGTTCTTGTCATATTGATTAATCCATAATGCCAAAAGTCTGGGGAATGATTCCTAGGGTCAGGTGAAGTTAAAACACTATGTCATTTTTTTGTAATTCAATAGGTTTTTGTCTGGGAACCAGTGGAAGATGATAAATATGAAACACTGACATGATGCTTTCCTTCAGAGACTCACTCTTCAGATAAGCTCTAAATGCAGAAGGTTTTCATTTTTCATCATAAAAAATGGCAGATGATTAACATCTCGCAAAACTCAATATACACACTCCAGTGATGGTGTGATTAACAGGCCAGCTACTCATCTTGTGATGGCTTCTTCACTGTTCAGCCAGCAAACTTAAAGAAAAGTGTATTTAACAGGGAACTGTGTGTTGATCCTTCTCTGTTTAGTCTGAAGAGCACTTCACTGGTACCAAAAGTTGAACAGGTAAGAACAAAAGTACCTCCAACCAGAAACTGCTCTCCTGTACAGCATCAATCCCCTAAGTTTTATTCTCAATTCCTTTCAGACACAGTCAAGAATTTATTCCACTCAGTCCACTTCATTCTGAGTTGCTTCTTTTTTTTTTTTTGGAAGTGAAATATCACTGCAGGTATTTTGCAATTCCTTCATAAACTTCAATCAAACAAGCCGTATCTTTTTTCAGGAAGTATAGTCAGAAATATTGTCCATGAAATTTATATAGGAGGAAACATTTTAAAGGCTGTTCTCAATACCCAGAATTGTGCATTTATAATAAAAATCTAGGTTGCTTTCAATAGAAATTTCAAGTAGTATATTGGAAATAGAAGAGTGAGTCTGGCAGCCTTGGAGAGGTCAGGGGCTGCTCAGAAATATGATAGAAATTTGTTAATTTTCAAACCAATCGGACTGATGAAGTACTTGAGAATGTTCGCCTGCAAATGAAAGATTATTTTAACTGTCAGTCACATTAGCCTGTAATGTTTCAAATGCCACAGAAATCTGTGAGTGAGGGCAGATATTTTATTTCAAGTTTTCCAGAGACCTCCTATGCATTACCCTAAGCAGGACGCTTTACCTGACCCTGCCTCGCTCTTCCCACCAGTTAAACGTTGCTCCTAATCATCCCTCAGCTCCCAGAGAATACAAACTATTTCAAATATTGTCAGAGAAGCATAAATACAGCTCTGTGGTGCACAAATGAGCCTTTTACAATTCAGAGCAGACACTGGAGGTGAGTGGGAGGCTGTTTCCTTCTGATGGATGAATGTCAGAGATACTGAGAAAATTTAAGTGTATATTGAGTCTTCCATGTCTGAGAGTGATTATTGAAGTATGAATGCTTTTCTGAGAATGCCAAACCATTTAGACACGTTTTTCAGACCCTGGCTATTTTTAAACAGTAGTCCCAAATACTTGTCAAGATACTAATGCCAAATTTGAGAAAGCTGACAAATATTCTGATACATCTTGCTTGTCCCATTATTTCCAATTTATAGAACATTTTCATTTCAAAATCTGCATAGCTGGATTATTCTCTCTAAAGCATCCAGTATTTATTCAAGTTTGAAAAGCTCACTGTCTGGCTCAAGTCAGACAGTTTCCTATTTGCTCCAACTACTTCAAGTATTGAATTGTACTAGCCCACAAACACACATTTATACCAAGGCTGGCACACGGCTCGCTGTAATAGTTGGAGAAATTTGGTCTTTGACTTCATAGACCTTGCTCCAGAAACAGGGCAGAACAGCATGGGTGCAGCTATGCCTCCCATGCCACCCATTTCCCCTTGGTAAGGGCTACAGTGAGACTCCAGACTCTCTTTAAACTTCACTGCTGCATGCTTGTGGGGGTATGAATTTTGCATTCTCTGATCATGGGGCAACTTTCACAGCACCTGGCCTGCTGGAGCCAGAGGGGCTCCATCTCTCTGCTAACGGCAAAAGGATTCTAGCCCATGAATTTGCAGAACTCACTGAGAGGGCTTTAAGTTCGAAGGGGGAAGGGGATGCAACTAGGCTCTCCAGAAGCAAGCCCAAGGGTGGCAAGCCAGAGTCAGGGGTGAAATCAGCAGCCCAGTTAAGTGCATGTACACTAATGCACGCAGCATGGATAACAAACGAGGAGCTGGAAGCCACGGTACAGCAGCAAAGCTATGGTGTAGTCGCCATCACGGTAATGTGGTGTGACTACTCGCATGACTGGAGCACTGCACTGGATGGCTACAAGCTCTTCAGAAGAGACAGGAGAGGAAGAAGAGGTGAAGGGATAGCTCTTTGTATTAGAGAGGCTCTTGATGCCATGGAAATTTAAACTAATGACAACAAAGTGGAGTGCCTATGGGTAAGAATCAGGGGAAGGCCAATAAGGCTGACATCCTGGTGGGAGTCTGTTATCGACCACCTAGCCAGGATAACTTATTCTCCAAGCAGCTGCAGGATGTTTCAGGATCACCAGCCCTTGTTCTTGTACCAGACATCTGCTGGGAATGCAACACAGCAGAGAAGAGGCAGTCTAGGAGGTTCTTAGAGTGTGTGGAGGACAACTTTTTGTCACAGCTGGTGAGTGAGCCCACCAGGGGAGGGACTACTCTAGACCTGCTGTTTGCAAACAGAGATGGGCTGGTGGGAGATGTGGTGGTTGGAGGCCGTCTGGGGCACAGTGATCACGAAATTACAGAGTTTTCAGTATTTGGTGAAACAAGGAGGGGCATCAATAAAACTTACACACTACTTACACACTGGACTTCCGGAGGGCAGACTTCAGCAAGAGACTCATTCGGCAAGTGCCTTGGGAAGCAGCCCTTAAAAACAAAGGAGTCCAGGAAAGATGGGCTTGCTTCAAAACAGAAATCTTGAAGGCACAGGAACAGACTGTTCCGGTGTGAAAGATGAGTTGATGAGGAAAATGACCAGCCTGGATAGGCAAGGAGGAACTAAGGAAAAAAAAAGAGGGTGTCTACCTGACCCTGAAGGAGGGTCCGGTATCTCGGGAAATGTTTAAGGGTGTTGCTAGGGCATGCAGAGAAAAATTAAGAGAGGCAAAAGCCCAGTTAGAACTCAAATTGGCAACTTCTGTGAAGGACAATAAAAAATATTTTTATAAATACATTAATAGCAATAGGGTAAGGAGAACCTCCATTCTCTATTAGATGCGGGAGGGAACTTATTAACTAAAGATGAGGAAGAGGCAGAGGCACTTAACACCTTCTTTGCCTCAGTTTTCAACAGAAAGACAGGTTGTCCTCAGGACAGCTGTCCTCCTGGACTGGTAGATGGTGTCAGGCTGAGCTGCTTAGATGCTCATAAATCTATGGGACCAGATGGAATCCATCCTAGGGTGATGAGGGAGCTGGCAGATGAGCTTGCAAAGCTGCTCTCCACCATTTACCATCAGTCCTGGCTTGCTGAGGAGGTCCCAGATGACTGGAAGCTGGCTAGTATAAATATCAAGGGTTGTGGGGGATATAGGGCAGTCGGAGGTAGCTGCTGTGTTCCCCAAACCGTCTCTTGAGGGACACAATTCGGGTGCAGGATAACTGCTAGCACACCCCTCTTTCTGCCCTGCGCAGCTGGAAGGCGCTGGTGGCACGCACCCCCACACCTTAGCTGGATAGCTCAATATTACCAGAGACAAGGAGTCAAGGAGGGCCCAACGCTTGCGCGAGTTCCATGGTGCAGGTTAATTTCATACGCAGAGGTGGACGAGCGAAGAGGGGGCGGGCCCATGGCCCGGCCGCTTTTACGGAGTGTTCTGAGGGCACAGGGGCAGTACAAAGGCGGGGCCAGGGAAGGAAGCCAATGAGCAGAGGAAAGGGGCAGGTCAGGGGACCAGGGCAGGAAGCAGCCACACAGGCTGCTGCGAGAGGTAGTTTTACATTCACAGGGTCTGGAGGTAAGGTTACATTCCAACCGCAAGGATTTGTGGGAGAGGCTTTTCCTTCACAAATATGAAGGTATTTTTCAAATGCCTTGAGTTTTTCCACGAGCTGGCCTCAGCCATTTTCCCTGGCTCACCAGCTGGCCCAGTGACCCCAAAAGGCCGGTGGGACACCCATCCACAAGAAGGGTTGGAAGGAGGATCCAAGAGAGTACAGGCCAGCTGTACCTGGTGCCTGACCTTGGTGCCTGGCAAGATAAGGGAACAGATCATCTTGAGTGCCATCACATGGCACCTACAGGATGGCTGGGGTATCAGACCCAGCCACATGGGTTTAGGAGGGGAAGGTCGTGCTTGACTGACGTGATCTCCTGTTATGACCAGGTGACCCACCTGGTGGATGCGGGAAAGGCTGTGGATGTTGTCTCTCTGGACTTCAGCAAAGCCTTTGACACTGTTTCCCACAGCATACTCCTGGAAAAGCCGGCAGCCCACAGCTTGGACAGGTGCACTCTTTGCTGGGTTAGGAACTGGCTGGATGGCTGGGCCCAGAGAGTGGTGGTGAACAGTGCTGCATCCAGCTGGTGGCCAGTCACTAGTGGTGTCCCCCAGGGATCTGTGCTGGGGCCAGTCCTGTTTAACATCTTTACTGATGATCTGGATGAGGGGATTGAGTCCACCATCAGCCAATTTGCAGATGACACCAAGCTGGGAGCATGTGTCGGTCTGTTGGAGGGTAGGAACGCTCTGCAAAGGGACCTGGAAAGGCTGGATAGATGGATGAAGTCCAACACCATGGGGTTTAACAAATCCAAGTGCCAAGTCCTGCACTTTGGCTACAACAACCCCCTGCAGTTGGGGAAGAGTGGCTGAACAGTGGCCAGGTAGAAAGGGATCTGAGAGTGCTGGTCAACAGCCAATTGAACATGAGCCAGCAGTGTGCCTTGGTGACCAAGAAGGCCAATGGCATCCTGGCCTGTATCAGGAATAGTGCGGCCAGCAGGACCAGGGAAGTCATTCTTCCCCTGTACTTGGCACTGGTTTGTCACTGTTGAGGCTGTCACGACATATACACGCACACACCAACCATTCAGGGGAAAAAGCATCTTTAATTCTACAAAGCCTTTTTTTATATACTTTCTTGGCACTTGTGCTGCGTGTCCATTGGCTGCTGAGTTACTACATTACAATTTATTGGTCACCTACAACTAACACCCATTCTAAACCCATGAACAGCCTCCCACGAACAGCTGTGCATTTTTCTTCTGTTGTTTTGGTTTCTTGCGTCTGTTGATATTAGACTTCTCATGGGTACAAACCGATTTCTCAAGGGTACACAGTGATTGTGTCCGAATCGGTATCTGTGAGACTGTCAGTCCAGCTGTGGGTCTCCACCCTGGTGAGGCCACACCTTGAGTGCTGTGTTCAGTTCCAGACCCCTCAGTTTAGGAAGGACATTGAGACACTTGAATGTGTCCAAAAGAGGGCAACAAGGCTTGGAACACAAGTCCTATGAAGAATGGCTGAGGGAGCTGAGGTTGTTTAGGCTGAAGAAAAGGAGACTCAGGGGTGACTTTATCACTCTCTACAACTACATGAACGGAGGTTGTAGCCCTATGGGGGTCGGTCTCTTCTCCCAGGTAACAACTGACAGAAGGAGAGGACACACTCTTAAGCTGCGCCAAGGGAAGTTTAGGTTAGACGTAAGAAAAAAATTCTTTATAGAAAGAGTGATTGGGCACTGGAATCATCTGCCCAGGGAGGTGGAGGAGTCACTGTCCCTGGAGATGTTTAAAAAAAGACTGGACATGGCACTCAGTTCAATGGTTTAGCTGATGAGGAGGTGTTAGGTCATAGGTTGGACTAGATGATCTTAAAGGTCTTTTCCAACCTAGCTGATTCTGTGATTCTCTATTTCTTTTCTCCTTCAGATTCGGCACTTCATCTTGCTGCTGCAACAGCCACCTCTTTTCCTGAATCCAGATATAGGACTGAAAAATTTTACTTACGCCTGGGAATCTAGATGGTGTTCTTTACTGTACAGTAATTTCAAAGCTGTACTCCAGGGAGAGTATTATCTGGAAATACAACATGGACTCTTTCTCCACGAGCTTGTAACTTTCCAATATTAAGAACTCTAGCACCTTTTTCTATAACTAGCTTTACCTCATCATTGTAAGTTAAAATAAGAATACTGAGTGATGAAATAAAGGAACATTTGAGATGGAACATGGGAAAGTCACCAGCATTAGTAAAGTTATGTGATTTTTTAATATTCATAAATACTTTTGTAACATTTTGCCAGAAGCAGACCTTGACTTGTCTCTATTTATCAGTGCTCCAATTCATAAAATGTTTGTAATTTCTGTAATTTAGTGTACCAAGAATGTCTAAACAGAATCATATGTGCTTAATTAGTATTTAAAATATCAGCAAAATTTCAAAAATATTACTTCATGATAGTGCTGAGACAGAAAACTAATCTTGAAAATATTATTTGATTCTTAAAAATGCCAGATGCTCACAATTTCTCACAGAAAAGCATCTCTTTTATTCCTAAAATACTCCTTTGAGACAGAACAAATTATAAAACTCTTCTGAACTCTTTCTTTTATAAGGTTTCATCATCATGACACTTTCTTTGGTGGACTGCTTCAGTTTGCTTACAACTAATTTCTCTCAGTAATAATAGAAAAAACGTGGGATGAAAAAGTTTCATTAAAAGCCTAGACAGCTCTTCCCAGCTGTACAGTACAAGGAGACTAGTCCAGCTACCTCCATTTGCTGTGGTCCCACTAATTTTGTATTTGTTGTGCAAGAAGTTAATCACTGTGTTAAGAATTTTATTTTAAAGAGATAGGAGACAGTAGTATTCAGTTATTTCTGCTACCAACTATGCTCTTTTATAAAAAGAGGAGAGGATTCCAGAAAGAAGAAAGTACATCTTGTTCTTCTTCTGACTGTAAAGCATATTTAACTGAATTTCAGTAATTTCCAATTAGAGAAGTCTGACATTTTTGCTCAGCACAGTGTGTTTCAAAAGAAACATGAATAAAGATTAGGTGACTATGAGGATCTCTCCATTAGCTGCTCTTCAGTAGTAAGAATTTCAAGAGAACAGAAACTAATGACAGTTTATCATAAACATAATTCAAGATGGCTCACCTAAGTCTGTTTACTGAAACGTCTCCAGAATTCTGAATTCACCTGTTTGCAATGCAAATTCTCCCAAACATGCAAGGTGTAGTAATGTATTGTATCATAAAATCCCAAAGTAATCTTATTAAGAGTTTTCAGCTTGAAATATGGTTACTAATACACCCCCTCTCACTTTGTAGTTTTGTAGTTTTTTAAATCTAGAGTTTAATGACAGTTCATATATTGTAATTTATTACATAGGTGAAGGGGTTTGTACTGGTCTTTCTTATCATAAGTGGTCTAGTAACATATTTGAAATAGTGCCCATGACTGTGCATAGGGAAAAAGCACATATGACAAGTTATTTTTTTGATCTAAACCCAAATATTTTAAAAAACCCCATGCCATGTAGGACATTCCTATTTTTACTTCTCTTGCGATGATGATACATCATCAAAAGTCACACTTTTCATTAGAAACAAAAGACAGTTAGAAAATTTGAAGCCTACATAGTAAAACAGGACAATCATCAGCTTCCTTATTTTTAAAGAAAATATAACAGTTCGGTTATATTGCTAGTAATGTTTAATGAAATCGATCACTGACTGATGCACTGAACGAGCTTCTTGCACTTCAAAGAGCTTAGAATGGAGCCATACATCTATGCTGCCTGATCAATTCAACAACCTTTCAATCCAGACACCTAAGCAGCACACACTTTCACAAAAGAAACACCAAACCAAACAAAACAAATCAAAAAAGCCCCAAACAGACACTTCAAAAAGAAAAAAAAAAAAAAAAAAGGGAGAAAAAAAGAAAATCTCCATAATACCTGAAAACTACAGAAGACGGTGTGCTTTTTGTAAGCTGAATTTGCAAATCTTCAGTTTCTACAGGCTCTTAGTCAGCTATGTCAGAAGAAACAGTTTCACTGAAATCTTAAAAGGCACAAGAAAAATTTGCCTGTATGTTTTTTGATTAATTCAGCTACAATTCTCACCTGGAGCACATGAAAACATGAAAAAGTCAAGTGGAAGGCCAGTTTTAATGCGTATTTCATTGTTTGTCTTCAAACTTAGAAATTATTTAGTAAAATTTTAAAAGGAACAAATCATACCAGATTTCAAAACAATGATGCACTTAAATAATTGCAAAAACTCTCACAAACAACTTTCTACAATTTAATATCCTTTCTCCTTCTTAAAATAAATAACAGAATGGATAATGTTGTCAGGGACCACACTGGGTCACCTGGTCCAACCTCCCTGCTCAAGCAAGGTCATCTCAGAGCACATGGAAAAGGATTTTGTCTAGATTGTTCCCAAATATCTCTAGTGAGGGAGACTCCACAGCCTCTTTGGGCAATCTGTTCCAGTGCTGAGGCACCCGCACAGTAAAGTAAAAGTTTTTCCACATGTTCAGGTAGAACTTCCTGTGCAACAGCTTCTGCCTGTTGCTTCTTGTCCTATTGTTTGGTACCACTGAGCAGAGCCTATATCCAAATACTTCTGGAAAAAGCCTTTTTGTCGTTTATGAAGTAGTTTCAGAGGCAGTTGCAGAAATTCTGGGCCAAGGCACCTAAATGATTTGTAAGCATCACCATTATCAAGCACACACAGGCCAACCCAAACATTATCATGCAGACACATGAAATAAACTAAAGGTGTCCAATGACACCTTTGACTGAAATTATTTTGTTGAGTTAATAACATCAACGGGAGAATTTTAGAGAAGAATATTATTTCAGGTAATTAATGTAATAAAGTAATAAATGAAGTTTGATTCTGAGAGAAGCTAATTCAGAACAGGGTATTTTAATTTACTTTTGCCTCTAATCAGCAGAACATTTTACTGTTCTAACCCTTGAAGAAATTAGCTTTGAAGGAAATCACTTAGTTTTCAAGGACTCATCTAATCAGTAAAGAATACCCGTTCAACTTTTATTTCAGTACTCCTTCCATTCAGAATTTGTGTTTATTATGGAGATAAGTGTATTGGTTTGAAAACAAACCAGTGGGAGATCGCAAGTCAGGATTAAAATTTAATAGGAAAAGATTTAAAATAAGGGAAATAATACAAGGAAAAAGCACTGACAAAGTCAGATACAACCTGAAACCCTGTTAGGGTGGTGGTAGCAGTCCAAATGAAGTAGCTCAGTTGAAGCGGTGATCCTATGGAAGGTCTGGTCTCCAGCTGAAGGTCCAGTGGTAGCTCTTCTCCTCTGGGAACCCAGTAGACAGGGCTAACTTACACAGTTCCAAGGCCAGGTTATATCCAGGTGGGAATGCTTGGCTCCTCCCTCCTGGGTGGAGCATCTCACAATAGGATGAGATAACTCCATGAGTCATGCAGTGGTTTCTTGATGGCCCATTGTCTGTTATCAGGGGTGGGTCATAGCAGTAGTTAACAGCTAATGGCCCACAGTTGGTAGTAATAGAATACATCTATATTGTAACCTAGGACAATAAGTGTCTTAATATATTCATAACTCTGGTCTTGTACAAAAACAATTTTTGCACTGTAATAAATTCTGCTGAAATTGTTATTATTACTGTCATTAATAAATACTTATTTGCTAGATTAGCAAAAAACAGAAATGGAAAATATTAAATTATAATTGGATCATGGCTATTTGAAAGAAGGTCCCTTGGAAATCGATTCTTGAAACAGTACTTCTGTTCTCTTTATGAATCCTACAGAATAGGATAGAAATGTTGTGAGCCTTGTAAGTAATGTAGTACAATGCAAATGAGAGCAAATGCAATCCTTCAGTGACTTCAGAGCAGAATGTCAAACAGAGAACTGTTAATGCCATGACACGTCATTACTGAGACATGCCCAAAACATGCTAAAAATGGTGCCCAGATTTCTAAAAATTACAGAGTATAAAGGAATTGGGAGTATCTTTTTAGTGCTCAACAGATATGGCAAGATGAGGTTTCTTTTTTAAAAGCATGTGGCAAATCAAGTAAAATAATATGCCTGACGGTGTAATCAAATTAGATCTTGTAATCCTCAATGCAGCCCTTCTCAACAATTTTTCTCCACAGGGAATATTCTACTTTGATGTCTCTAAAATTTCACTAGGTTTATGAGGGATCATGGGGTATTAAGAGCTTGATTGTGTTGTGTGAGCTTCATGGTTGAAGCTTCATGCTATTTATTTATCTTTAGGAATACTGATTTCCCAGGAGTTATTTTGTTGGATATAAAAAAAAAAAAAAAAATTAAAAAGCCCAAACCAAGACTGATTTCATAGAATCATAGAGTGCTAAGGGTTTGAAGGAGCCTTAAAGACCATCTAGCCCCACCCTCCCCTGCCATGAGCAACATCTCCCACTAGACCAGGTTGCTCAAGGCCTTATCCAATCTGGCCTTGAATGCTTCCAGGGATGGGGCATCCACAACATCTCTAGGTAATCTGTTCCAGTATCTCACCACTCTCACAGTAAAAAACTTCTTTATATCTACCATAAATTTCCCTTCTTTCAGTTTTTAGCCATTGCATTTACCACTACATTTCCTGACAAAGAGCCCCTCTCTGGCTTCCTTGGAGGCCCCCTTCTCCACACAACCTTCTCTTCTCCAGGCTGAACAGCCCCAACATTCTCAGGTTGTCTTTGTAGGGCATGTGCTCCAGTCCTGTTTAACTTCGTGGCCTCCACTGAACTTGCTCCAATAATTCCATGTCCTTCTTATGTTGGGGAGACCAGAGCTGGATGCAGTGCTCCAGGTGGGGTCTGACAAGAGCAAAGTAGATGGAGAGGATCACCTCCTTCAACCTGCTTTTCATGCAGCCCAGGATTTGGTTGGCGAGTGCACATTGCCAGGTCACGTTGAGTTTTTCATCAACTCATCACCCCCAAGTCTCTCCACACAGCTGCTCTCAGTCAATTCTCCACTCAACCTGTAGTTGTGTCTGTGATTGCCACAACCCAGGTATAGGACCTTGCACTTCACTTTGTTGAACTTCATGAGGTTTTCACAGTCCCACCTCTCTAACCTGTCCAGGTCCCTCCGGATGGCATTCCTTCCCTCCAGAGAGTTGACTGCACCCCAAAGCTTGGTGTTGTCAGTGAACTTGTGCTCAATGCCAGTGTCTATGTGCACTAGTTTGAAAACAAACCAGTGGGAGATCGCAAGTCAGAATTATAGTTTAATAGGAAAATTAAAATAGATGCAATAGTACAAGAACACGACAGAGTCAGAATACAACCTGACACCCTGTTAGGGTGGTGGTAGCAGTCTAGATGAAGTGGTCCTGTTGAAGCGGTAATCCTGTAGAAGGATCTGGTCTTCACCTGAAGGTCCAGTGGTAGCTCTTGCCCTTTGGGAATCCAGTAGGTAGGGCTGACTGTGGTGTTCCAAATCTCAGATTATATCCAAGTTGGAATGCTTGGTTCCTCCCCATGGGCAGAGCATCTCACAATGGGATGATGTAATTTTATGAATCATGCAGTGAGGCTAGATGGCTCATTAACAGAAGATGTCTGTCTGGAGGGAGTTATCAGAGATGTGTCATGGAAGAGATAAAGAACTTTGCCCCACCTGGTTTTAACAGCTGGTGATAGAATACATACTTTTGGTTGCATCTTACATTGTAACCTAAGACACCAAGCTGCTGACAAAGATGTTGAACAGTATCAGTCCCAGTATCGACCCCTGAGAGACACTGGTCTCCACATGAACAGTGAGCTCTTGACCACAACTTTTTTTGTGCAGGCATCCAGCCAGTTCTTTATCCACTGAGCGGTCCATCCATCAACTCCAAATCTCTCCAAGTTAGATGATTTGTGCTTGACTAGGCATTCAATCTTGCTACAATTCCCTTTTTTGTAAGCTGCTAGTGAATTTTAGCCCTTGGCTGTTAACCACACAATAGCACACGGTCATACTTGATTTAAAGAGACAACTACAACAGTGTCCATTAGTTTCCAAAGAGCAAGCAACTACAGAGACGTGGGATGTCCTGGTGACACTTAACCAAGCAAGGATTCCTGCAGAAACTGTAGTGTGAGGATGGAAAGCAAACAGTTGAGCTGCTTGACTTACATTTCTTCTACGTATGGTATTCTATATATACATACAGAAAAAAGATGCAGACAGAAATGCACACTGCCTTTACATTAATCTTTTAAAATAATTAATAATGTAAAAGAATTAATAATTTCAGAGTCACTTGATCTTTTTAAGGCTGCAAACAGCAGGAGAAAAAAACCCACCACACCACATAGACCAGCTGAAGCACAGAGTAAAAGCCTGGACTTAAAGAGCATCTCATGCAAACAAGGGAAATGCACTACCTATAATGCAGGAGGAGCATTAAGAGCTCCAGTTTAAAGAATCCAGAGTAGGAGGGCTCAAGTTATTTGGAAAAAAGGGCTAGAAGATCAGTTGCAGTCAGTCTGGGGCTCCATGGATACTGTTTCAAAGAAAAGAGGAATATTTTAAAAATTTCCTCCACACACTCATGTTTTTAGCTTCAGCCTGAGTTACAGCACATCTCTTTTCACCACTGCATCGAGAAAAAAATGAAGTTGCAGTGGTACTTATGGTATATACATTCACTCTTGAACTATACATTAAGACAGCCTGTCAATTGCCAAATCTTTATCTTATCAATAAGTCTCAGAAGCTGGTTTTATTCTCAGTGTAATTTGACTGGAAGGAGTTGCTGCTTCCAAATGACAGGAGGATTGGAAAAACCACCATGGGCAGGAGCTAAAAAATAGGAAGCTTAGAAGTCACAAAGACAAAGGAGAAGAACAGGGTAGAGAAAAAAAGTGGACCTAATAAGATAAATTTTAGACACACAAAAGAACCAAACCAAAAATTATCTGTCTAGATTCTTTCTGAATTTTTGTAGCCTCATAAGTATTCAGCAGAGTAGCTGATCAGGAGGGACTTGAATTTTTACGTGATAAGAGATATGACGCATGTGTGGGAATTCAAGCAAGCTTCAAATGAGTCTTGCATCACTACAAGAGAGAGAATACAAGGGTTGTAAGACCTACAATGGACAGAAAAGAAACATCTCTCTGACCATGAAGCCAGCACAGAGGTTCAAAGAAAGGCCAATCATCCCCTTGCATCACGTCAGGCAGAGAGTACTGAGCGGTTCTGGATACTGCAAAGGAAAATACCCCAGGTTAAGACATGGAAGAAGAACAGGATAAAAATGGCTGGAGTATGGAGAAGTATGAATGCTGAAGGTATGACACATAAATCTATACAGAAGTAGGGATGCCAGGGAGAATACAGATTCAGTACCAAATGGAAAGGCCACACTTTCCTTGGCTTCCTGCAGGATAAGTGATTTAGTTGTTAAAACACATGCCCGGAAGTCTGGAGGTCTTTATTCTGCTCTCATCTCTGCTTATCATTTGCTGCATGATCCCAGGCATAGACTGCTTTGTGTCTCAGGATTTCACTGCAAAGATCTGAACAATTCTGTTGTAAGCAAGTGACCCTCCAGGCTGCCCAGAGGCACCCACTCCCAGGGCACCAACCTCTGGAGGGACTCTAAGAATGACTACTGCTCCAGAGGCAGAGCCATTTTCAAAATAAATACATAAATCATACCAAATTTACCTTGTACAACCAATGAGATAGTCTCGTTGGTTTTCAATTCAAGAGAAAATGAATTTAAAAATTCTGATATAGGACTTAACCATGTTGTGGTCTGCATCCAAAGCAGCGTGGGCAGCAGGTAGAGGGAGGGGATTCTGCGCCTCTTTGGTGAGAGCCCACCTGCAGTGCTGCATCCAGCTCTGCAGCCCCAGCACAGGAAGGATATGGACCTGCGGGAGCAAGTGTGGAGGAGGGACGCCACATTCATCAGAGGGATGGAGAACTTCTCCTATGAGGAAAGGCTGAGAGAATTGGGATTGTTCAGCCTGGAGGAGAGAAGGCTTTAGCATGACCTAATTGTGGCCTTTTAGCACCTGAAAAGGAGCCCTTCAAGTAAGATGGAGAGAGATTTTTTATAAGAGCATGTAGTGACAGGAAAAGGAGGAATGAAATCAAACTGAAAAACAGGAGGTTTAGATTAGATACCAGGAGGAAGATCCTTGCTGTGAGGGTAGTGAGCCACTGGAACAGGTTGCCCAGAAAAATTGTGGATGCCCCATCCCAGGAAGTTCAAGGCCAGGCTGGATGGAGTTCTGAGCAACCTGGTTTAGTGAAAGGTGTTATGTCTGGGGCATTGGAACTAAACAATCTTTGAGATCCTTTCCTACCCTGATCCTATCAGAATTCTATGATTCTGATTCTGAGACTGAAATCCAGGGAAAGAACTGCAAGAAAAAGAAATCTTGGCACTTTTGGCTAAATTCCTTGAATAATTCATGTACTTCTGTTCTCTTCAAAAATGTCCTATTTGGAATTCTATTTAATTTTGCTGTAAAATTTTGGTTATTTTTCATTCAAAGCCCTTCACATAATACACTTACCAGGAAGCTCTTGTATGGGGAACTCCATATAATACTGTTTACATATAGCATACAGGGAATATATAAGCTCTTACAATAATTGCAATGTATAAACAGGACATGATAGTTCCTAGATTACGTTGGAAGGCAGGAAAACTATCTTTTCTGATCCTGATAAGAGATTCAGTCTTCTGACATCACAAAATCCAATTGCTTTGGCTGGTTTTGACTAGAAAAGATTGAAAATTCTTCCCTTATATTTGGGCTAGTCTGTTTAAGGTTTCTTCATATTGATTAGCTGTGACAGCTTGCAGGTAAGCAACAAGAAAAATTGTTTCTGCCTTCCATACTGGCCTTATATAGAATGCCTGCCATGGAAAAGACTGTGTGAGTGTAGGGGGAGGGCAAAGAGGCCACCTCCTACACTCTTCTAGGATCTAAGTAAAGGATTATTTTTGCTTATAATTGTTTCTTTTTTCATGTCTGTTCTTCTTGTGCCTAAAGTTAATTAAAACCATAAATGAAAAAGGAGTAGAGAAAAATAGGAAGGCAAGCCCTTTCTCACCATATACCATAGGTGATCTCACCAACAGTTGCAAATCAGAAACCAGAAGGGAACTGATTAGAGACAGTTTTATTCTTTTTTTCCCTCCTTTTTGATGTTTTGAGCCAAAATTCAATGACAAAGGAGCAGACACACGCACTAAACTCATCCTCTTCCCACAAGCAATATTGTACCAAGCTGAGTCACCAGAGGATGGTGGTAAATGCTGCTTGTACACATTCTTCTGCATCTGTTTCGTGCAGTTCTTTTTTGGATGTACTTTATTCAGGACTCTTAACACATTTCCTCCTTTTTCTATGAAAACTAAAATACTCCCAGAACCCAGACTTCCTGCTACGAGCACAACTGGCCAGCAGAGATATTAGAGTTCTTTGTCTAAGCTATATAGTCCAGATGTATGCTTGCAAAGTATGTCAAACTAAAGGCTTTTAGGGCATAGTAAATTTTATACCCCAACCTCCCAGAGTCATTATGCTTTACCAGAAAAACAACAGCAATGCTGAAAATGTGCCAAAAAACCTGTCTCAGTGCTGGGATGGGAAGAGAGCTCCCTGTATTTAAGGAAGGTACATTGAGTCGGTATAACCTAGCACATGATTTGAAAGTAGCTGTGGAACAGCACCATTAAGACTTCCTGACATCCGAGAGGCAATATGCCAGGCTCCTATGTATATACTTAACACAGTTTGCTATTTTACAGATTATCTTAAAAATTCCACTACACGCAGAAACTTGATTAAATGAGGAGTTTTGTACAATGATCATATTTTGATATGCTGAGTAATAGATGGAGAAAGACCTTTTACTGGCTCATTTTTTACATTTGACTTCACAAAGTTTTGTATTTTCCAACCGTATCTGATATTGCGTCTCTCACTCATATGCATCATCTGAAAGAGAATGACAATATTGATGCACCACAAAACTTATGCAAACCAGGAGGAGAACTGCAAAGAGTGCAAAGGAAAATGAGTCCCACCTCAGCTTTTCTAGCACAGTTTTAAAGCAGCATGTTTGTCAGCCTTAGGTTTTTGGCACAGCTTTGAAACCCCAAGAATATGCTTATGCATACAGGGTTTTTTACACATTTATCTGAAAGACAGCTTTCTTCACTTGGGTTCCTACAGCTCTAACAATTTTAGTAACAAAATATATGCACCTTCATTGATTTAGAAAAATGATACTAAAGTTCCCAGGGTATCCATTACTGGGTAGCTGCCTCTTCAAAATCAAATGCTTTATTTTCATAAATAACCAATATCAACATCATTAGTAATGTCACTCCTCCAATTCAGCACTTGGGGAAATCTTGTGCTATTTTACAAAAACATGAAACAAACAAAACAAACCCAGAGTACAAGAAAGAAGTCATTGTGTTAAATTAAACACAGTAATGCTCTTTAGCAAATTCAAGCAAAAAAAATACATATCTGATGACCTACAAAAAAAAATACTGGGGCTGAGAAAGTATCCCACTCCATTTTTCAGAAATGACAGTTTGGTTTTAAGCCCATACTGTTAAAGGCAATGGTAAGAGTTCCCAGCCCCATCTCTGTTGTAGCTATGCACCCGACACATGTCAGGAGATATCTGGTATTTACAGAGAACTGCCTTAAGTGTCTTTTTAATTTGTAAGTTTAAAAGTGAACAAAAGACCTAGGTATATTTTACCCTCATCCACTTACAGAAATATGTCTGTACATCACTCTAACTTATTCTGAGCATAAGCCTTTCCTCTAGGAATGGCCATTAATTGTATTTCAGGGTTTTTCATAAAACAAGATCTGATAATATTCATATGCTACTCAGATGTGATCAGTTGAACCAAAATTTTAGGTAACAGTCGTTCTACTGGTTGATATACTACTGCCCTAAGCATAGGTAAGAAGCACAGGGGGAAGATGCTGTCACCTAAGAACAGATTTCTGAACATCATTGCAGACGTCTCAAAGCAGTTCCTGCTATTGTCATGGGGTTTACATTCCAGACACATTGCTGAATCTTGTTTTAAAAAAGAAAAATTAAAAGCATTTGCATGACAATACAGCATTCTTGTTCCCCACTTAATTTCTTCCTTCCCCATGAGCCAACTGATCACTACTTCTGGTAGAGCAACAGTAGCAAATAGATGGACATCACTCTACAAAGTACTTTACTTCTGAATGTATCTGAATGCAGTAATGGTTCAGGGCACAGAAGACTTGGGTTGCAATTGTTCTTTTCTGTTTTGAATAATGCATGTGAATAAACATACCCTCTTCTTGATTGTCCTTCCAGAGACTAAAACCTGATGTTACCTGTTCCTTGGAGGAACAAGATCAGACCAGTAAGTGGTAAGCTTGCAGTAGTAGGTACAGAAAGCAATTCTCACTGAAAGCCACACCTCTGCATAAATTAAATCCTTGTGGACTGTGAATAATAATAGTAAAAAAAGAAAAAAAAATTCCACCTATTCATATTTATTAAAAATCAGAACTTAACGATGCAACCAAAAAAAATAATGTGTGTACCATGCAGGGAAAAATATTTGAAACAAAGTCAGTTTAATCTTACCAACTCCTACAATGCAATGCTTTCATGTTTCAAAAAGATAGGCAAGACACAGATTTTAATATTAATAAAATTTTTTTGCTGATATTTCCCTGGTGAGGTCATTTTTAAAGGAAGCCTTTTTTGCTAGGAAAAATTGTCTGCATCTTCCATAAGTGCATAACAGCCTAGTAATCAAAGAGTAAGCAAATAGATGTAAGATCAAGAAATCCCAGGATATTATTTCTAGGATAGACAGTTGTGCAAATATAACTACAGCAATTTCAGTTGTTACAGTGTTCAGGCATGCCTGCACAATCATCCATTTTATATTTCAGCCAACACAAATCCAGCCACATAGCTGCTCATACAGACTGGCTTCTTACAGAAGTAAATATTTTCTTAACATGTCTTCACAGGGTTTTCTTAAGTTATGTCTTTAAGCACAGACTGTCTTAATAATATGGTATATTAGATATCCTGAATCTAACACATGATTCTGATAAGGACAATAGAACAGAGCAGCACTTTACTCTGATAAGGACAGTAGAACAGAACAGCACAGCCTTGGAGAAATAGATAAAGGATGTAATTGAGGCAAACAGAAGTCATGCAAAGGCAAGCAGGATGCCAGCTCAGCTGTGCAAGGCTGACAAAGCAAAAGTTAGGCAAAACAACAATATTGCACTTACTCAAAAGCAGGGGTCGAGGAACAGCCCCCTAAAAGGGACACTGGACATTGAAGACAGGCCCCAAAGAACTCTAAGACTTCTGGTAAGGGGTGTAAAATAAAGTAATACATCAAATAAGCAGGGATAGCCAATGAACATGTAATCAGTGTGTATGATAAAAACTCTGTTTACCTGACACTTGGGGTACTCGATTAGAGGAAGGATCCCCCTGGTAACCAGCATGCTGCAATAAAGAATGCCTACTTTCTAATACTCAAAACTGTGTTAGAGAGTTTCTATCTGGCCAATTTCAGTATCAGCTCCTAGAAGTTCACCAAATATTCTTTGCAGCATGCTATAATTTCTCACTGAATTAAACCATAATATTACTATTTTTAAGTGCCTTAGATCTTGATTTAAAAGTTAAGAGAACTGGAGAGCTCATGATTCTAGCAGTCTCCATATAAGCCATTGTTTCTACTTAAATCTGTCAGTGTTTCCTTAGATGATCCTCCAATATGAAAATCAGTTGTAGTGTTAGTTTAGAGATCAGTAAATTTAGAAGCCCACACAATAACACAGTCATTAGCATTTATTTCAGTATTTTCATTTGATAAAAATTTCTGAGAAAGAATAATTTATTAAGAACTGATTTAATAGATATTATTTATGTGTACAGTTTATTTCACTATGTCGTCCCATCAGTTGTCTACTATTCCCATTCTATAGAAAAAACCTGTAATTGCAATCGAATGCACCAAAATTCCCAGCCATTCAATATAAGCTAATCCAAATAAAACAGGAACAATGTCATGTATCAGCAGGTGAGATTTGGTTAGGCACATGGACTCTTTCAGATGTGATCTGTAAAAAGAGAAAGGAGAAGATGCTGGAAAACTGTGTGCCCTTTCTGAGCCAAGCCAAAGAGAGAAATGTGCCACAGTCCATTTCAAAATCTTTATATGACTCTAGTATCTCTGGGTCACGATCTGTTCTTGTAGAGCAAAGCAGATTTTGACAGAAGTGTATCTCTTTGTGGCTGTAATAATGTATCAAATTGGTGAACAAGACAAAATAGGATGCCATTTTTCCAAATTCACTGGAAACCATGGAGTGAGCTATTATACAAACAAAAAACTCAGAACTAAAGAACTCAAATAGGGCAAAAAACCCTCTAATGTAACCTTGAAGTATTCCCCTCTGTAATCTACACTGTTTTACAACAGACAAACACACGAAGGGAAGCTTTAAACACCAAGTGTGACTTGACTTGCTATTAGGTGTAACTGAATTTCTCATTTGTTAAATATTAAACAATTTGGTGATTACCATTTCATTTACATGTAGAGGCCATTTGCAGACTCCAGAAGGTCAAAAAGATGTTTCTGAAAAACACTGCAGCAAAATAAGAGATTTTTGTATTCTGCAAAAATACAGCACATCGAATACAAGGAAGGCTGGGGAGCCAGCAAGGGTCATGAATACTTTCACAAGCCTGCAGAAAACAGAAAAGTGACTAGCTGTGATTTGTTGCCAATGGAGTCTAGCCTGTTATTGTTTACTTTTAAAATTTCTTGACTTCCAAGGAAGTGCTGTGGCATTTAATAATACATTAATTTGCATGACTAAGTAGTCGTTGATTTTACTTTTTTTAAACACCTAAACAGTAAAATTTTTACTTCAGGTCAGTTTCAAGAAAATAATGGTCAGTTTCTATTATTCCAAAGAATAATTACAGATCCTTGATCACCTCCACGTACAGAGAAATGTGTGCTTAACAAAAATTTTGCACAGTTGATAATATGCGTCTTTTATAATCCTTTTCAGAACATATGAAATATTTTTCAGAGAAAGCTTGCTCAGCTATCCTGGTTAGATAAATTCACATGACCCAAGTAGTATTCTCCTGTAGGAAATGAAATGTGGATCACATCAATGTAACTTCACTTAAATATGTGAATATTTACATAATGCAAGCTTTTTATACAAGCATACATATAAGTGTTTATTGTAAAAATATGACACCTAAGGCTTTTACAATATTACTTAACAATACTAATGTGATATCACACCAGAGACAGAAAGACAACTCAGGAGCTGGTAACAGAAGGCAATATACAAAATGTAAGGATGTCACAAATTTGAAAGAACTTACAGGGATATTTTTGCCACTGTCTCACAGTTATGCTCCCAAGCTCCAGTATAATTTATTTTCTTGTCTTGGTGAAGGAAATTACAGCACTGCAAACACTAGGAATGAATGTCCCTAGTCTGATTCTCTGCTAAATAAAAGCTCTCTGCAAACCAGTTTGAAGAAGTGTGTTTGGCTGGTACATGCATCAGGAGATACAAGCTGCCACATTTTATAAAAGTCTTACACACACGAATTTAAGCTATATAGACTGGCTATGGCAGTATCTGCGGATAAGTCTTCTCCTCTATTGTCCAGAATCTAAGTTATATATTGCATGTTTTATAGTATCTGTGTTGTCCAGTTGCATCATTAAATATCATGCCATTCCACACTGCCCCAGAAAAAAACCTCTTAAAATCAGTTATTTAAGTATTACGGAAAAGAATATCACCAAAAAAAAAAAAAAAAAAAAAAAAAAGTCTGCATGAATTCACTTGTGTGTGATCTCTCATTTAGAGAGCATGGGCAGTAACACTACTCAAACCCTACCCACTTGGCTTCTGCTTGGAAAGTTGGAAAGTGTAGGGATAATGGAGTACATTGTATTATTTTCTGTAGGGAAGGCTACAAACATGAGATGTTGTGTGATAAAGCAGAGAAAATATTAGATAGCTGGCACTCTAAATTTCCAAACAGCACTCTGCTACAGAGCAAGGTTATATTTCCCTTTTCTACAGTTCACATGCACCACATGTAATGCATTAATTCATATTAATTTTTCATAAGATACAAATAACTCATCATATCCCAACCAGTTTGATGCTAAACCTAACTAGAAATGAAAAGAAGTTTCATAGAATGAATTCCACTTATTTTTTTGAATATTTTCAAGCCTTTTCTTGTATACATAACCAGCATCTGCCTATCTGCTTGACGGCTGTTATCATAAAACATATAATTCATCTCAGTACTCGTATACCGGAAGGAAATGTACAAGCGTTTAATGAAATGATCACAAGAACAGTGTTTATTATGAATATTTTCCAATAATTCCTCTGCTTGCTATGTCAAATGAGTATACGTAGACGTGTTACATCCTCTAAATTTACAGAAGCAGAATTGGTCCTTACCCCACATGAGAAAACTAAAAACTATTACTTCTCTGAGCTTTGATAGTGATACTGTTACAAAAAAAATACTGACTGATAACATCCTGAATATTATTCACACCAAGAGTAATGGATTTTGCCAAGATAATGCATATTACACAATAGTGTGAGACACTAGCACTAAGGAAGTAAAAGGAAATCTAAGGGGAATTCCTGCTCAGCAAAGTTCCAGTTTATCCTTTCTGGATCCTCCTGTTTGACTCTGCCCTTCTGAATTTGTGAAGGTATTGCTCAAGCTGTACAGGAAAAGCAAGAATATTTCTTCAGTTTGTGCACACTGGACTCATCTCTGTGTTGCACTTGAACAGCCTTTCTGAAGCTATAGAACCACAGATCACTAAGGCTGTAAAAGACCTCCAAGATCATCAAGTCCAACCTTCAACCAAATACCACCATACCCACTAAACCATATCATTAAGTGCTACATCTGCTTGTTTTTTGAACAGTTCTAGGGATGGTGACTCTACCACTTCCCTAGGGAGCTTGTTCCAATGCTTCAAGTGAAGACATTTTTCCTACATCCTTACTTCATACACATCACCGGCTTTTAGTCTTCCCTCCAAAGTTCATACAAACTTGTTACATCCCTCCGTGGTCAGTTAACAGCTAAGTTCCAGCTAAGTTCTATCCTGAGTCTGAAGCTTCAATAAAATCTCTCCTCCCATGGCTCACAAATTTGCAAATAGATTAAAACCACATTTAACTACAGCTACTAAAGAATTACATAGTTATTTTAGTATACATCACCCCCCAAACTAGAGTCCAGTTTGTTGTGCACTATAGAAACAAACGCCAGTCTTGACATTACTGTCTCATTTTCCTCTTCCCTCTAGAGCAGAGAGAGATAGAAGTTCTCTTAGCAGAGAAATGAGGTTTAAACAACCAAACCGAATCCACACAGATGTTCCCCTTCAGCTACTACTCAATTGCAGAGTTGGTTAAAAGTCCACAGGACCTAAATTTTCCTAATAACCTAATTTCCTAATAACCTGAATATTAAGAGTCTTTATGCAGGTAAAATTCTGCTTTAAGTGTTTCCAAGAGCTACACAGATCCTGACAGTGTCCATCATGAAGTGTCTAGGTTTCTAAATTCAGCTCTGGCCAAACCAGGCTCTCTGGAACACACTTCTTTTTCAGGACCCATATCTGCAATATGCTTGCACATCTGAAAGTGTATCTGCTGGAAGAATGCCAGAGAAAGAGAAGACAGTGGTGCTGTTCTGTCTTACCTTCTTGTCCCTCTTACTGCAAGCATTAAACCAGTGGCAGAATATATGGCAGAGCTCAGTTCCATCCTCCTTCTTATTGAAGCTGCCCCCTACCACAAGAAATGTTTCTGTACCTGCAGATACAGGACAGTCTGAGGTCAGAAAGGCAGTGGCATAAATCTTTTCTACCAAAGCTAAACCCCTTCACAGGGATGAATTAAATATTTGTTGAGCCAAGAAAGGGAGAAAAGGGATTCATAGACCACTGGTTTGGGTATCAGATTCTTCTCCACAGAAGCACAGCTTTCTGTGCTGCTCTACTGACTCCTTAATGCAAAGAAAGTGTTGAACAGCACAGATGAGAGAATGGATGCCTCCTTATCTCCCAGCTAACCACAGAGCCACTGGGCTTAGAGTCTTCCCAGCTCTATTTGCTACACCAATCAATATTTAACCTTTCTGCGCAAAGGGAATCAGGTTAAGAACACTGAAGCTCCTTCTACCTATGAGGATTTATTGATGGTTCAGTTTATAATATCTGTGGTAGCCGGTGAACATACCTTTATGCTAAGGTGACCAAAAAGCTTTTCCCGGAGTGCATGGTTCTGTTAAGTTAATCTATGCCAGTTTGAATTCCCCAGCTGTCTGTCAGCCTCTATCCTTTGTCACTCCCCCATTGGTCCCCGTTCCTTGGTCCCGCCTTTTTCCCGCCCCCGGGTAAAACTGAGACCCCTTGGGATCATGTTCGTATTTGCCTCTGAACCTTCAACAGTGAATAATACTTATTAAAATAAGTATTTAGTCAGTGATAAGGAGGCAGGAAGGGTATCTGCATGCCATTCCGGCAAGAGCATTTTATTGCGTGCTCATTGCCAAAGGGTGCAGAGGCAAATACAAGGGAACATGGCTGGCTCAGGCCAGGGGAAAGGTGGATCAGGGAGCGGGAACCAATGGCAAAGCTCTGGGGGAGTGACCAGGCTGACAGACACCCGCGGAATCCAAACCGGGACCGGTCACCCCAAGGAGCAGTCCACCTTGAGGGGGGGGGAGACCCTGGCCCCCCCAGCACAATGTAAATTCCCGGGCCACCACAAGTGAACGTGAATAAATCCTGCTGGAATGCGAGCAGATACTCTTCCTAACTCTTTGTCACTGACTTAATACTGAACCTGCCCAGGCATCTGTGGGGGCACGCAGGACCCCATGGAGCCAGGCAGGAATGGTATTAAGTATCCATATGTCCAAAAAGTCCAAAAAATTTCAAAGCCAAAGTGAAGCAAACAAAACACCCAGACAAACTCAACTGAAAAATTGACATATCTGGCCACAGTGCAAATTAGTAGAGAAATATCTAATTATTTTTATTACCCCAAATTTAAAAAAAGTTATCTGCACGTTTGATAAATAATCAGTTATTAGCACAATGTAATATTTATAAGCAATGGATGACACAGACCCTGACATAATTTTTATGAAGTGACATAGAGAAGTAACAGTTTCCTACAAATATCAAGTTAGCTGTGACATGCATACATGCAATCTATTAGAAAAACCCTATTGCAGTAATGAACCACGAGCCACATAGTCACAGCAGGAAGTCACATTTAAATTCACTAGGCTAATGAGGGGAAAAAAAAAAGGCAAATCTTTGTTTATGCTACAGCCAGAAGCCACAGTCATTATTTTCCTATCTGAATGCAAAAAAAGTCTGCTATAATCAACATACACTGGCTTTGTCAGGTCATCAAAGTTACTTCTGGTTAGGTGGTGGAATTGGGTAGGTTTGATCCCCAAGGACTTGTTCAGAAAATTGTATTTTGGGTATGATCTCTAGTGATGCATAAAATGAAAATTAAGTTCCATAAGATATGTTTTGCCACTGGGCTGAAGAAAAAGTGGAGTTCAGTTAGTTCCTGCTATTTGTATTTGCAAGCTGTTTACAAATACTGAGTCAAATGATAGGAGATTTTCAATAAATATTGACTTCTTGTTTCCTAAAAAACTCAGTAGTTTTCTATCCAAATTAATAGTATCTAAATTCTCTAGAAATGTATATTTCGATAGGAAATATAAGCATAAGAAAAGCCTTTTTGGATAGAGAATACCAGAAGTCCTGCCAAACTATCAGCTGTGTATGCAGACCAGAAAATGTTCCAGTGTGCTAGAACTCAAATTTTTTCAAGTCAGTTCACAAATTTCCAATAAATGTCATTTTCATGCCCCCTTTTTGCAAACTTAATCAAACAAGGACCAAACAAGCAATATAATATCAGTGATATAGATTCAATAAAATAGGAATTATATGCCTTTTTTTCTTACACTGTATCTCCAGGATATCAGAAATTCAGCCATGGTGACTAAGGACTCAAAGCCATTCAAGTGTTTTTGTCTCTGTGTCATGTGGCACAGACTGCAACAGATAGTTCAGTGAGGAAAGCAGTTTGGAGGGATGCAGGGAAAGGACAGCTGCTCCCATAGGTATTCAGGAACGCCTTTGATGATCAACCAAACTATCCTGCCTCAAATTAAGCATGTGGCAGTTGGTAAGTTATTTACAACAACACTTCAGAAGACCTACAATAAGCAGGTTAATACAATTTAGTCATTTTTGGACTGACAGACATTAAAAATTTTTCAGATTCTGGGTGATGTCAAGTGGGTGGATGAGAAGCTTGAAATGACCTGCAAATGTGAAATGACCTTGCAGCCCAGAAAGCCAACTGCATCCTAGGCTGCAGGGCCAGGGAGATAATTACCCCACTCTGTTCCTCTCTGGTGAGACCCCACTTGGAATACTGCATCCAGCCCTGAGTTCCACAACTTAAGAAGGACACGGGTCTCTTGGGAGCGAGTCCAGAGGAGACCACACAGATGCACTGAGGGCTGAAGCACCGCTGCTATGGATACAAGCTGAGAGAGCTGGAGTTGTTCAGCCTGAAGAAGAGAAGGCTTTGGGAAGACTTAATTTCAGCTTTCCAGTACCTAAAGTGAGCCTACAAGACAGAGGGGCATAGAGACATTTTACATGGGCATGCAGTGATAGGACAAGGGATAATGGCTTCAAAGTGAAGGAGGGTAGGTTTAGATTACATATTAGGAAGAAATTCTTTACTCACAGGGTAGTGAAACACCAGAACAGGTTGCCCAGACAAGTTGTGGGTGCCTCATCCCTGAAAGTGTCCAAGGCCAGGTTGGATGGGGCTTTGAGCAACCTGATCTAGTGAAAGGTGCTCCTGCCCACAGTAGACAGCTTGATTTTTAAAGTCTGTTCCAACCCATACCATTCTATGATTCTATGATTTAGTGAGAGATTGCATCCTCAGATGCTTTGTGGTTGAATTGACCACAATGATGAGTAAGTGTGAAAGTCTAGCCAAGGATCCAGTCTACAACACCAGGCTCAGGGCCACTGAACAGTTCAAAAAAGCTTTGAGTGAACACATAAAGCATTGCCCAGTAATAAAAAAAAAATCACTACTGTCCTTGAAACTTGTTGGTTTAATATGAATTTTGCTTTGAGATTAATATATAATCCCAAAATTGGGAGGACAACAGTGAAAGGGATCACTGGTGCATAAAAACAACTGAAATAGTGACTTTCATAATATTCCCCACTTGCCTCTCTCAAAGCTTGGTTTTAAGGATTAAATGGCCAGCAGCTGGTGTTCAGAGGAACATAAGCCCTCCTAGAGCAGAGCACAGAACAGCAATATCAAGAGAAGTGGCAGCCATAGCAATGCTTTAAATCTGTAGAAAGTATTGTTACCTTGCAGCCAGGTTAAAAGTGAGGTTAGAGATTTACTATTTGTTCTTCCCTCTACAGTCTACCAGTGTTTATTTTGTTAGGGTTTTTTAAAGCGTCTTCCTGTTTTCACATGCATATTTTTACATACATATTTTTAATATGTATACAAATGTATGTGTGTGTCTACATGCATGCAAACTATGCAAAAATACAAGTAGGAACTACTTCATGAAGTTATTATGCACCATAGTGAGCAGGGTAGTACTGTTTAATCATGAGTATCGTGTGTTGTCCACTTAAATAAATAAATAAATAGAAAATATATATAGTTAGTTTTATCATTCCAGTCACTACAAGAAAAAAGGTAGCAACAACAACAACAACAACAAAAAAGATAGATTAGATGGAGTTGATAGATTCCTTTCATCAGCTTGTACTCTAAAACTCACTTGAACCACAAGTGTGGGGCAGGGTAGAAAGCTGACTTAACAGAAAAGGTCATATAGGCCCTGAACACCAGATAAATTGAGAAGAGATATTAGTTCATTACCCTGTGCTCCTGTAAGACCAAAGGATTTAGTCTTTTACACAGTCGCTCCTTCACTGAATCCACTAATGTGCATTTGCAAAACTTCATCTCCCAGGAATGCAGATAGTTTTGATTTAAAATAACAGTCACATTATGGAAAGAATTACAGCTTCCCTGATAATTAGATCCAGTGTTTGACCAGTGCGCGTAAATAATGGGACAACACACACGATCAATATGACCTAAGTGAAGCCGTTTATTTGAAAAGCTGCAAGCATTTTTATACTATACAGTGCAGAATCACACGCTAAAAATAAAGTTATATGGTAAGTTTTCACAGTGACTTTTCTCACGCAAAGTTTCACACGGTTTTTCTGTATCCTAATTAGTGCACTAAGTCTAGTATCAGAAGGCTACAATTAAGAGTTTCATCCGCCAAGCTCCTTTTCAGACACCTGGGAATTAATCTCCCTTTCTCACAGATGTTTTTTGAGTGGCCTTGGAAAGGAATGCAGAGGCCTATTTCTCATCTAAGTGCAGGGGCCTATTTATCATCTAATGAGTTTGGATTGCTCACTGTATGTCCACCCATACAAAGGTGGTTATTCTCCACAGACCACCACATTACAATGGAGAGGGGATGGGGGAAAAAACCAAAAAGATCCAATTCCAAGACAAACTTGTAAGACTTCAGCTTCCAGCTGCTGGGCACCACTAGTCTGGTGTCACAGTGTTGGACACGAACACGCAGATTCAAGCAGCAGGTCCAAGGCAGGAGAGCAGAGAAAAGACTCTGACTACCTTTATTTTCTGCTTTTTATACCTCTTTTAAAACAACCATACATTGGTAGATGAGGTTAACACCTCTGCAATTTTACAGGATAGGAACATAGTCTATCATCTTTCTCTGCCTTGGAGAAAGGAATGAACAACAATCCAGAAGCTCAGAAAACAATCTAAGCCGGTTAGAAAAACAAGAGCTATGTTTATAGAAAATGCATGAGAACTTCTACTACAAAAGTAAAAACATAGAACACTGTGAAAACCGGGGTGAGAGTCTGGTAAACAGTGTGTGGCTGTTCAGTTTCTATTATTTTCCTCCTGTTTGATTTCTATGTATTTTTGTCACGTTTCACTCCTCCTTTCCTTTCTTCTTTGATTTTAAAGTATTAATCAGCCTGATCCTTCTCCCATTACAATGAATTTCCATCTGCCTTCAAAAGCATCAGACCTTTTTTCCCCTTTTTAGAGCATCAGTTGTGTCACAACATTAAAAGAAGTTACTGAAAATTCAGCCCCGTATACCAGTATCATTCTCACTTGTGCTGTGAAAAGACAAATCATGTCCTTACTCATATTTAGTACTCCCTTACTTACCCGTCTGCAGAGCATCTCACCTTGTTCTGTTACAGCACATCATCTGTTCCTCACATACTCTCACCCCCAGGTACTTTTAGTTTGCTGCCTTCCACTAATTTCTCATTTGAAGTAAGCTCACAGTCCTTATTTCTATAGGGATCACTTCACATTCAGTGTATTTAAAGTTTATTTCTGTTTCAATGAACATCTATTTATCATTCTTTCAACTGCTGATTTATCTGAATGTTTTCTCCATATTGATTTTATAGTTACTGTTGCAAAAGTGTTATAGCTGAGCTGTGATAAACTTAATAGGATGATTCCATATAATCAATCCTTGAATGCTGGGGACTGCTAACATCCATTATAGCACTGCTGGAAAAGGCCATTCCATCATGCCCACAAATTTACTTGGGTGGAAGTTTGGAAGGGGGGAGCAAACTTTCACTTGATCTTTGCTGTAAGATAAAGTAATGGCAAGAGAGCACTCTACTGTACAGTCAACAGAGGTACATGAAAAATAAAGAGAGGTTAGACTACCAAAAGTGCAACACTGGCAAAGGGCCCATGGAACCCGCAGCTGCCACACTGACACTAGCCTTACATAATTAATAACAAGAATAATTTGAATTAGCTTTTTTATCCAAAAAACTGCAGAAGATTTCAGGCTGAATGGACACACTGTCACCAGATGAAGTCATGAAATGATTCAAGGGGAAGGTGAGGAAGATCAGGTTATGCTAATCCTCAGTCCACCTTGCAGGAGAGGGAATGAGTGATATCCCAGACTCAAAATAACAGCAAGCCACCAGACAAGCCAAGCACCACACTGGGACAAACAGGCACAGTGTGTCACACCCTAGAGATATCAGCAAGGAGCAGCATCTCAGTAATTCTCCTAATGATGAACAGAGAAAAGCAACTTTGTCACTGCAAAGAAATTTGTCATCTGACCTGCTAAGCATGAGAGATAATCCAGGAGAGTCAGGACAAGGGCTTCTCTCACAAATGACCACCTTCTCCCAACCATCCTTTAACATTTTTATTTAGGCCAGTAGCAGTCTAATTCTGTCAACACGTGGTGCCAGCCCACCACTGATGTGCACATTTTCTACCTGTCCTTCTGACCACACAATGCTTGATCAAAGTAATTTATAATTATCACTGTAGCATCTTACGGGTTCATTGGCACCACCACAAATTACCTACTTGAGGCTATCATAGTGTTGTGTAAACAGAAGCAAAGAAAGAAAGAAAACAGTGCAGATGATTGTGTCAGTTTTGCATCTGGGAAAAGCAGAAGCTCAGTGATTGCATTTCATACAGCAAATCTATAGTTAGAATGGCAAACAACAGGTCAGCTCAGTACTTAAGTCTTACACACTATTCCTGCCTATCTTCCTTTCTTACAGTAGTTTTGAAAATAAGAAAGATATAAAGAACTTAAGTGCTTTAGAGCGACAAGATAAAATATTAATCTTTGTTAATTAAGGAAACTAAATAGTGCAGGAAATCACCTGTACAGAGTATACTTTATTTGCATTGACAATCTATTTTGCTTTATTAAACAGCTGTCTATATTAGACTAATAGAAGGAATTAATGCAGTACTTTAATAGTCTGGTAATCTTGACCCACTCTGCAACCTTGGGGTTTGTTTGGGTTTTTTTTTTCTTTTTTGCTGTGGACTGTGGAACTTCAAAGTAATTTCTAGAAATTTGAAAAATATTCCCTAGCAGAGTCAGTCTGCCTCTGCTTTAAATTCTGTGCTTCCATTTGGGACTTGCTTCCTTTCTCACATTATTGCTGCAAATAAAGTGTCTCCTATAATAAGAAATCCAGCATGAAAATATGCTTCATTACTCCATATGGTGATGAATACTGTTTTTCCCTTGGACTGTCAGGAAGTTTTTATCTGTGTATCAAAACACCAACTGGATTTCATGAAACCTACTTACAGAGGATTTTCCCCTACCTCCTTAAAGTTCTTTACAATGACTAATGCTTTGGGACAGGGAGCAGAAGCAGCACTGTTAAGATCCGTTTTAAAGGTATCATGGCCACTGTAAGCCATTTCTGCTGCCCAGGACAACTTACACAGGTTATTTTCAAATACTGTTATCTTTCTTGAGACTTTATGTAGTTTTCTATTGTATTTAAATAATTATTTGCTTTGAGACACTTGATGACCTTCCCATAATGAATCAGCTTATTTATTGCTATTCACATCATTCATTCACATGCTGGCTGATATAGGAAAATTGTTTCTTAAAACTATTTTACTCATTCAACTTTTTCTAAAATAGAATTTATGTCATTCTGTCACATGGAAAGGGGAAATTTCCTCAAGCTCTTAGTGTTTGATTAGTCTGTCAGCACCTCACAAAAGCCAAGGCTCTTGTATTTGACCAGTCTGTCAGCATCCCATTGTGGGGTTCCTTCAACAAGCAGTTCACTAGACTGGAGTGGCAGTTCAATGGACTTGTGCAGGGTCACGTGCTAAACACAGACACCCCCTTCTGAGTCTCCACCCCTTTACCAACTGCCAGCAGTTGCCAGCATACGTGTGAGGACTCACATTAACAGTTCATAGAATAACACTCCTTATCAATAAAATTGTGATGAGTTCAAGAATTGCTGGTGATAGTATCTGGCTGCAAAAATATATTCAAAGCAATATACTAATTAAAAGCAATACACTAACAAGCTCTAATCCTCAATAAAAGCTAACCCAAGACAATAATTCAGCACACATATAGTTCTTACTCAATAGGTGTCCCCATGGACTGATCCCAGAAGTTACGATGGAGTCTTTCTTCTAACTTCTCCCCATTCTCAACTCAGTTTTATACAATTTCTTTACATTAGGTGGAGCTTGAGTAACTTTGGTCATACGTTTTACTTAGTGAGGGGTGGTTGTACCTGGGGCAGGTATTTCAGGATAGTACCAGAGATTACCTTGGGATGGGGACATGCGCCAATCCAAGGAGACTGATTTTGCCACGGTAGCTGATTTAACAGCACGACATCTTCCTTTATCTCCCTTGGTTTTCATTTGCTGTGCAGCTTATTAGCTAGAAAGTACCAACTAGTTCCCTCCTCTGCAGTGGTTTTGACAGAGCCTGGCTTTTGTGTCTCCCCTCCGCTCTACCCTCCCTTTAGGCCCCCTTAGATTTTATTGTGTAGGGGAGGTTGGATATGTTGACCCCGTTTCATCCAGGGAATAGCAACTTTATTCCCTGTGTTTTCTGTACTGTTATCTTTTTACCCTCAGTCATCTTCCCACACAATCAAAATAAATTACACTTATATTTCCCTTCCTTCACATTTACATCTCACACAATGATGAGGGTAAAAACCAAAAAGTAACTTTCTAGACCTTTGTATGTTTGCATTTGTCCAGCTACTCCACACTGACATTATTTTCAGACAGGACTTGAAAGTATTATCACCATAATGATCACATATTGGAGCTAGATGCTCACAAAGTACATGACAAAAATAGAAGACACATTATAAATACAGAATCATGATGAGCAGGAAAGCTGCCCCTAAAGCAAGCAAGAAGTCAGCACGTCACTAGTGAGCAGAGACCGAAGAATAAAGCGACATGGACAATTTCATACAAGCAGAAACCGACACTTTATTAATTTACAAGTTTGCTTATATACCTTAGCACACTGGACTAGCATAAGGTCATTGGTTTACTGATCAGCCACCCCCCAAAGGGATTGGCTGAATGCAACAACACTTAGTTCAAATATTTTTCTTCTTGGTACCATAACAATACTACAGTTTACAAAAAACTTCCAACTGTCTTCCTGTAGCGTCCGTGAGAAAGCGAGGCTTTCAAACAGACACTATCAGAAAACTGAGAAATCTCTCTGCACCCAAGCTTTCAGCATCCACAATTCCCCCTTTTTGTTTAGAAAATTAAATTGGACAGTGATTTAAAGTTGGCAGAGAGAATCCCCAGCAGTGCCATGGGAGATAGATCCAGCGAACCTAATTCTGTATCGGTTAACAATCTGACTCCAAATTCAGTCTCTGCTTGTATAACATTCTGAACCCAAATTCAGTCTCTGGTTGTAGAAGGACCAGACTGATGGTCGACATCTTGGTCGTCATCAGAGGGATCACTCGGCTGATGATCTGCACTCTGATTCTCACGTGAAGGTTGCCGCTGAGGCCGCCTTGGATGTTGCCTTCTCTGTTCCTGGTGCTGTAGGTCAGGGCGAACGCATCTTGCAGGTAGCCACTGTACCCCTGTATCTGTGGAAACGTAAGCATACCCATGACCCCAAGCAATAAGCTCATGCGGGCCCTCCCACTTATTAGTGAGTAGGTCTTGTACCCAGACTTTTGCTCGAGGCAGGTGCATCTTGCCTGAAGACTGCAGTGAGAGAAAGTGATTCAAAATGACAGGATTGTTTGAATTTGGTGGTACTGTAAGATGATGAATCGTATACGGTGCTTTCTTTAATCGGCTCTGTGGGGTTTCCCCATGCATTCCCCCTTTTCGTCTTTCTAGAACACGCTTCAAAGTGCCATGAGTGCATTCAATTATGGCTTGACCTGTAGGAGAATGTGGGATACCAAATTTATGGTCCACACCCCATAATTGCAAAACCTGCCGTATCTTTTGCGAGGCGTAGGCAGGGCCATTATCAGTTTTCACAAAGGAAGGCACACCCAAGACCGCGAAGGCCGGTCTCCAATGGGCAATAACATCGTGGCCTTTCTCTCCAGTATGAGCAGACGCCCACATAGCTGAAGAGAAGGTGTCAATCGACATGTGCACATACTTAACTTGGCCAAACTCGGGGATGTGTGTTACATCCGTTTGCCAGATCTGCAATGCCTTTAAACCTCGGGGGTTTACCCCCGCTGGTAAAGGTGCAGCGAGTTCATGACAGTCAGCACAAGCACTGACAATGTCACGGGCCTCAGTTGCCGTTAAGTTAAACTGCTTTTTGCAGGGTATGTGCACTTTGATGAAAAAATCCGTGCGATGCCTTGGCTTGTGCGATTTTGTCAGGCTGAGGCGCTACCCACGCAGGGTTGGCCAGCCTGTCAGCCCTGACATTACCTTCTGTTATAAAACCTGGCAAATTGGTGTGGCTTCAAATGTACAAAATGTAATAAGGACGCACTCGAGCCTAAATCGCACACCACAAGGTTTTTAACAGTAAAAACAGAGCCTCATTGTTGACTTCTTTCAGAAGTGAGCAATCTAAACATTGAGTTATGTCTGCTACATAAGCAGAATCAGTGACCAAATTCAAAGGTACCTGTGAGAACTTCTTAAAAGCCATGGCAACAGCCTTCAATTCGACCAGCTGGGCTGAGCCTAACTCATGGCCTTCCAGCACCTGCCACTCAGACTTCTTCCAGGTAACAGTGGCTTTCCCGGTTCTCCCAGAGCCGTCAGGGAAGATGGTGGGTCCTTGCACTGGCACCTGACTATTTTTTGGCCGCAAGGTGAAGCTGGTCGACTTTGCCAGCTGCAGCAATTTATGTCTGGACAGATGATAAGTAATCTGTCCCGAAAAGTTTTGCAGCACACTTTGCAAAGGAGCACTATTAGTAAGGCTCCTATCAAAGTGTTCCTGCTGTACCAGAAGAACAATCGTTGCAGGATTTGCTGCCATCAGCTGCAAACACCATTGGCGGCATTTGATTATCAAACTGGCAATCAATTCAAATAACATGGGTGCTATCTTTTTTGGCTGGTGTGGCAGAAAGACCCATTCCAGAATATGCAAAGGGTCAGGCCACTGTTTATTCCATTGGCCAATGATACCTGTACGATGCAAATCTGGAGTGGTAATGAAGATGGTGATGTCAATGGGGGGGTCCACCCGATAAACCTGATGGGCAGAGACAGCCTGTTGCACCTCTTGCAGAGCTCTTCACGCTTCAGGAGTCAATTTCTGAGGTGAGCTCAACTCGGGGTCCCCCTTTAAAATATTAAAAAGTGGGGAGAGTTGCGCCATGGTTAGTCCTAGATAAGGACGTAACCAATGGATGACACCCAGCAACTTCTGAGCATCATTCAGAGTCTTGATAGAATCTGAAAATTGTACCTCTTGATGTTGTATTGTTTGATCCAAAATTTTGACTCCTAAGTATTTCCAAGGAGGTTGCTGTTGAACTTTCTCCGGAGCCACTTGCAATCCATAAGAATGCAGAGCATCGAGCAGCAGAGGCTGTATCCTCTGCAGCTCGTCCCGGGTGGATGCTGCCACCAGGATATCATCCATATAGTGGTAGCAATATGCCTCAAGAAATTGCTCACGGATTCTGGACAAAGCTTGAGTGACATAACATTGACAGACAGTCGGGCTGTTCTTCATGCCCTGAAGTAGGACCCTCCATTGATATCGCTGCACAGGTTCAGCATTGTTCACTGCAGGCACAGTAAAGGCAAATTTAGGCTTTTTAGGCAAATTTAGGCATTGGGATGCAAAGGAATTGTAAAAAAACAATCCTTCAAATTAATGATCAGAATCTCCCACCCAGTTGGGATCATGGTAGGTGAGGGCATACCAGGTTGTAATGCCCCCGTACTTTCTGTGACCATGTTAACTTTCCGGAGATCCTGCAATAGCTTCCATTTTCCTGATTTCTTCTTGATCACGAAAACAGGTGTGTTCCAGGGACTAGCAGAAGGCTCAATGTGTCCCTGTTGTAATTGGTCCTGAACCAGCTCGCGAAGGGCAACTAATTTCTCTTTTGGCAGGTGCCACTGAGTATTCCAGATAGGTCTATTTGCCAGCCACTGCAAAGGCAGCATAGGATACTGGGTGCCCTTCAACACAGTGACCCCCATTAAAAATGCGCCCCGATTTGTATCCCCCAAGCTGCCAATACATCCCGGCCCCAGAGATTAAGCGGAGCTGCAGTGACATAGGGTCGAACACTGGCTGTTTGCCCCTCTGCATTTTTTACCATTACAGGTCGTCTGCTTAAATAGCTCTGTGCGGTTCCTCCTAACCCTGTGATGGCTGACCCCACAGGGACTAAAGGCCATGTAGGAGGCCACACAGAGAAGGAGATATTTTCACATCAGCGCCTGTGTCAATCAAACCTCAGAGCTGAATCCAGGGTGGGTGGGCACCAGGCAGGATTACGGTATACGTCATCTGTGGCCTTTGGCTAGAGATGTCTGCAGTCCAGAAGATCTGTGGAAGTCCTATAGATACAAAGCAGCCATCTCCACGACTTCGTTGTTTGGCCCTGGGGACACAAGACTTAAAAGGTGCTAATTGAGGAATGCAAGTTTTTTCAGGGATAGTAACAGGGGGGCTAGGCGTGGAAACCATAGCACAAATTTGGCCTGTAAAGTCGGCATCAATAATTCCTAGGTGTACAAAGATCCCTTGAAGGGTGACACTAGATCTCCCCACAAGCAATGAACTGAATCCCTGGCTTAGGGGTCCAAATGCATCTGTGCCAGTTTTGGTGTGCCCAAGACAGCATCCAAGGGAACTTTATGAACCCGACAGGATTCTATGACGACCGTTGCTGCGGTATGCACGTCAACCCCAGCTGATCCCTGGGTGCTGGCTCTAAGCTTGCTGAGTAGGCCTGTGTTGCTACCATGCCCTGGGGAGTCATTTGTGTCTGAGCACAATTCCCCCATGCGCTCATCTTCGCCTTTCCCAACCCAGTCAAAGGTTGACCGTTGGCAGGATACATAGATTTGCAATATTTTGCATAATGACCTGGCCTATCGCACCTCTCGCAATGAGAACTTCCTTTGCTCTTTTTTCCCTTCTGTTTTGCCTGTTTTTGCTTGCTGTCAACCTTAGAACCCTTTTTTCCATGATCACGATATGCTTGAATAGGTTGCAGAATTGCGGCCAGAGCAGAATGGCCCCCAGTCCCCACCTTAGCGCAGGCTTCGATCATGTCTGTGAGTGTAGGATCACCTGGCAGGGCATCTATTATCTTCCTACACTAATCGTTAGCGCTACCTCTTGTAAGTTGTTTGCATAAAATCTGCCTTAATATATCATCTTCAGCTTGCTTCTCAAGCGCTGCAGCAATTTTTTCCACAAAGAGTAAAAATGGCTCTTTCTGCCCCTGAGATATTTTTACATATTGTGTTTTGGGAGCAGCCATGTCTATGCTCTTTAACAGGGTCCCCATTCTGACCTTTTGAGCCTGCTCAAGGATCAGAGGATGCCAGGTAGCTTGGAGATCAGCACTAGCAAATTGACCAAGTCCCATCAGGGCATCCATCCCAACTGCATATCTAGGATCGTCCTGGGGCAGCTACATATTCTCTGCAGCAGTTTTTCCTGCCAACTTGCTCCAGTTGTTCTCAAAAACTGAAAATTGGACAGGTTGAAATAACATATGACCAAAGTGTCTAATATCAAATGGAGCAAGCAAATCTGCATTTATCACTCTAATGATCTGCATGACTTCAGGAGACCCAAGCCCATACTGTATCACCTTGGATTGCAAATCAGTCACCACCTGCCATGTAATAACAGAATGCCTATCAGGCTGGCCTGAATTCAGGACAGCCTTGTGCACAGGATAGGCTTGGACACCTCCTTGCGAGGTTCCACTGTCGCCTTGGTCTGCTAATGCACCTTCTTGGGGTGCTGTAGCAACCTGATTCAGCACAGGTTTTCCTGTGCTTTCAGGCATCCCCAGTTTCTGTAGTAATTCCCAGTTTCCGGTCTCTGGAGCCCGCATTCTGACCATTTCCCAGAAACGTCTTGGGCATCTGGGGCGCACAGTCACCATGCAGTCTGGAAGGGTCCAAGGGCTGTTCCTGAGACTGTTAGCCGCCGACGTCCAGCTAACTGTAAACCAGACGTATCTCCTGCATCACTGTCAGACGAAGGTCTGTCTGATGACCCCCGCACGAACAGTGAAGGCGGGCAGGATACGGGCGCTGGATCAGAGGGTGGCAGCGCTGGGGTGGAGGGTGGTGCAGCTGGACTGGAGGGTGGTGGGGCTGCAGCAGAGGGCAGTGCTGCTGCAGGGACTGTGAACGGTTGAGCGGAGGGTGGCAGCATAGCTGTCTGCGGCTGTGCTGCTTGTAGCAGTGCCACGTGTGGCATTTTTGCGTGCTGCTTCTGCCGGGCACGCGGGAGCCGACATACTCGGGACCGCTGCAGCTGCTGACAGAGTTGCTGGAGCCATCGGAGCTGCCGGTACTGTTGCCGGAGGCGCTGGGGCTATTGGGGCTACCGGTGCCGTTAGTGGAGGTGCTGGGGCTTGCGGCAACTTCTCCGACAATTCAGCCACCAACTGCTGAATCACTCTCTCCAAAGCTGCAAGCTGCTGAGTTGATACAGCGACCAGTTGTCGCAAAAAATCAGCTACGGCTGATTGCGCCTGCGCAGTAGCTTTGGGCAGTGGCCCGACCGATGCTGCCATGTTGCGTCCCGCCGCTACCAGCACTGGCGATACAGGCACCGCAGTTTCCTGCAATACAGCCTTGGCTGCCGTGCCGGGCTGCAGTAACAGAGGGGCTGTAGGGACGACAGGTCCCGCCGCACCAGCTGAAGGCAGCAGTGCGGAGGCAGGGGTGGTTCCTGGAGCGAAAGGAGGAGGACGCTCCGACCCCTTCCATTACGCAGGCAAGGGGTATTTCGGCATCACGAAATCGCATGGAGAGGGATAGGTAGGCGGCACATAATCACAGGGCGATGGGTAGGACGCTGGATCAGTCTCTACGACCGCCGCTAGCTTCGTCCGCACCGGGGACGGCCCGCCCCCATCACTCTCAGCCTCTCCACTATCAGATTGCTCAGTGCTCTCTGAACCATCCCCTTCAGAACTGTCCGAAGTTGCCAGGACTTTGTCCATAGTAACCTCTTGCAATATATCAAATAAAATTCTCCAAGTGCGGATCAATCCGCTCACCATCCTGTCTTCATAAGCAAGTTCGTGGACTAATCTGTCCCCTAACTCCTTCCAAGCCCCCGTGCTAAACGCTGCGTCGGGATCTGTGGGGAAGGCATGTTCTGCTGCCCACTGTAAGAGTTTGCACAATTCCTCATTGACTATTGTGGCATTTCCCATCAAAGTCAAGAGATCTTTCCAAGCCGAGAAAATCATATTGTCTCTTGACTTGTTAATTTCCATCTTTCTGGGTTTCGGACCCCTTTCCCATCCCGGGGCGGGGGTGGGGAAAGACATGTACCTTCTCAGTTGCAGTACACGTCAGGTCACGAGACGTCGCTAGCAGCAGAAGAATAAAGCAACATGGATGATTTCATATGAGCAGAAACCGACACTTCATTAATTTACAAGTTTGCTTATATACCTTAGCATGCTGAATTAGCATAAGGTCATTGGTTTACCGGTCAGCCACCCCCCAAAGGGATTGGCTGAACGCAACAACACTTAGTTCAAATATTTTTCTTCTTGGTACTATAACAATACCACAGTTTACAAAAAACTCCCAACTGTCTTCCCATAGCGTCCATGAGAAAGCAAGGCTTTCACACAGACACTTACCAGAAAACTGAGAAATCTCTCTGCACCCAAGCTTTCAGCATCCACATCAGCAGATAGTTTCTATGATTTCTATTTGCTATGTCTCTCTGATAGAGATGAATTCATAATAATTGTATTTCAGTTCACAATTCATAGTCACATAGACACCTTGGGTTTGCAGTGGACTACAGAAAACACTACATCACTATAACATCTCCTCTGCTTAGCAGGGATTTTGGTCAAAAAATAAGGACCTACACTGTCCTTGAACATAAGCTTACTGAACTGGCTTTGCTCATTTTTACTGTGCTCCTAGTGCAAACAGTAGATAGAGGAGGATCCTTAAACAGCCCTGAATTTCTCTGAGTCAGCTTAATGCCCTGTATCACTGTCATATATTATCTATCCTACCCCCAACTAGACAGCTAAGACTTTCAAATGCACTAAGAATGTACTAAAAACCAAAACGCATGTAGAAAGAAAACATATGGACAGTGATCATTTATAAACAAACATTGAATAAAACAATTGTTACTTCCAAGGTGTGAACATTTTCCTCATTTCAAGATGGGAAAGTGAAATGCCATTATGAGTTTAGAGATTAAATGCTTCTGCACATTCACCAGAGAAACTGATTATCTTGACACATGTTGAAGGTTAGTTTTTACTTATATGTTACAATCAGAAGCTCAAATAAGCAAGTTACCAAAACTATAGTAAAACTATGGGTTAATGATAGTAGTATTTAGAAAAGTTTAGTTTAAGAAGGCTTCTAGCTTTCTGATGCACACAAACTGTTCTCTGTGATTTAAGGAACTTGACATGTAAAGACAGAACATTCAAGAATAAGTTTTCTTCAACAGCAAAGCTAATCTCCTGTATCTGAAAAATGGAAGAAACAAGATCATTTCATCATCTGCTGAATACAAATTTTTAGTGATTCTTTTCTCAGTGCATAAAACCCTATCAAGCTTTCTCCAGAAGTGAAAGATGAAAGATGTAACAAATGCCTACTCGCCAATGAGGTTCAACTATTCTGAAAATGGGATCATGAACCATGGTATCAAGTTTACCCTCCTTCAAAATTAATTAGAAAAACAATTTTTATTTTTTCCCTGATGTTAACAGACAAAGAAATACTTCTTTCATAAGTCACTCCCATTCCATATTAAAATATATATCACCTTTTCCCACTCTCTTTAGTGAAAAATGCTGTTCTCTGACAATCTTTGTAAACATCTTATATATAATGGAATTCCCTAAACTCCAGTTTTGATACTTTGCAATCACAGTAGTTAACACTGGCAAGACTTGTTCATGACACCCCTGCTGTTGTCCTTGATCTTGTTGCAGACTTATGCCGTATTTACATTAGCCAAATATTTAGCAGGATTCCTTAGATATGCTCAAAGATCTTTTTCTATGAAGCAAAGAACACATCATGACAGATAGCATGAGACACAGCATCAGTCTAGCCACAGATATACATGACCCATTGAATTTGCCCTCAATGCAAGCAAATTTCTTCAGGGGGCTATCAACATAATCTCAGCTGTATTACTTTCAGGACTCCAACTTTTTATATTCCTTATTATCTATTTCCACATACTACATCATTATAAATGTATTTTTACTGTAAAATGCTCCGAAAGTACTACATGCTTCCTTTACAATTCCAATGACCATGAATCCAAACACAGATGGAACTCTAAAATCAAGTCCTGCCTGAAAAACCCCATCAAAACACCAAAAAGAACATGCCCTCAATTAGAGCAGTTTTTATTTAAAGTGGGCTTGAAAATCTGTAGCATTTAGCTATTAGTCTCAGAAAAAAAAAATCTGTTGAAAGATTTCCCCTTCCTGCTTCCAAGCAGACCAGAAATACAATCTGCTTTGTGGTATTTTAGTGTTTCTAGACTCTGCTGCATGAGAGTACATTAATATATTGAGGCATGGCACAACTGGTCCTCAAAAAGTATACTTGAACAAATTTACACATTTGTTTAATAGAAGCAAGAATGTAAAAAAAGAAAAAAAATCCATCACCAAATGATGACTTAAAATCTAAACCTCTCATCTTGCAAAGTTGCAAGCAGTACTTCTAAATAATAAGTATGCCTTAGAGCTGGAGGCCATTTGCAACCTCAACTATTAAGATTGCAGCAGGCTCTTGAATGCTTTGAATAATTTCAAAGTTTAATGAACTGTTCATTCACCGGCAGAGTTAAAATATTTTCTGGCAGAAATTCCCCTCCTAATGGAAACACCGGACCTAGTCTCTTAAAGGCAGCAAGGACAGGGAGAGTGAACTAAGTAATATCATGGCTGAGGTAGGGAATCTCCAAAATCATGCTATTTTGACAGCTTTGAAAATGCAACGAGCTGCATGATTAAATTATGTCATGCCAAAACTACAGCACTAGAAGGCTCTGGGTATATGGTCTCTTAACAAAATTACCAAAACACCTATAACATGAAACAGTTAATTTATTTATAGATGAAGTAGTGGCAGCTGGCCAAAGATAAGGCAGCAGATATCAGCGCTTGCAAACCTTCAATTTGCAACTGAGTTAATTTCAGGACAGCTCTAAACGCCTGAGCTGTCCAGGTCCCACAGCCAAGGCCAAGAACCACAAGGTAAATGCTGTGTCCTCTCCACATCACCATAAACCTGGACTGACAGTTCACATATAAAAGATGGCATCACTGAGCAACCTGATCTAGTGAAACGTGTCCCTGGCTACAGCAGGAGGATGAAACTAGATCACCTTTAAAGGTCCCTTCCAACCTAAATAATTCTATAATTGTGTTAGATACAGGCATCTGAGTGATGTCAGACATGTAATGACCGCACTTCATTTTTTCCTCTCAAAATAAAATTCCTGCCTTTTTGATCACCAAGTCCAAATCCTCCATCACAGCAACAGAAAATTCCAAACTTTAAAACTGGATGGGCATGTTCCTCCAGAACCAACACAGAGTCAGGTACAACAGGGTCCTTCCCACCTGTAATGGTTTAGCATAGCTGGGAGTTGTAGTTAAAGAAGGCTCCATCTGCCAGGAAGTGATTCTTTGCAAAGAGGTGCTTACAGCTTCCTCTAGACCCAACAGAACCAATCAACTGGCTAGGTTGAATATTGGGAACTTTTTAAACCACTTAGAGAGCTTGACACGCCTCTGTGATCCACATTTTAAGAACGAACAAACCCCGGGAAAGCCTCTCTTGCTTCGGGTGGTCAAACAGGTAACTGGTGGGGGGGGGCCGGGCCGGACTGGGCTCTGCTGGCCGGGGGCGGCTTGGCTGAGATCGCAGCCGCTTCTACTCGCTGGACCCCCCTTCAGAGGCCAGGCCGGCCCTCAGCCCTAGTGCGGCTGAACTTCATCTGAGGCTGCTGCCTGGCAAGATCATGTGACTGAGAGATAAGAAAAAATTCCAGCTGCAAAGCGTGGGTGAGATTAACTCTCTTAGTGCTGTAAGATTCTTCCAGACCAGATGAAGCCTGCAGACATCAATCCTCTCCCAGGTCATAGGAAAGGGAAAGGTGAAGGCACGTGAAGAAAACACTATAAAGATACCCAAATCAGTGAGGAAGGAAGAGCTGAAACCCCGAGAGAGGAGAATGAGGAGATGCTTCAATCCTAGAAGCTGAAATTCTGTTGTAAAGGCATGGTGATGGACTATGATACATCAGAATACCCGTTGTAATTTCATGACAAGCATGGAGGGGGGGGGTGGAGTGTTCAAACTGCAACTATGAGCAGAAGTACTTGTACTAGAACAAGCAAATGCTGAAGTAGCTGTAACTTGCTGTGAGCAACAGGACCTGTACTGAAATAAGCAAATGTTAAAGTAGCTGTAATTGGATGAGAAACTTGAGCAGAGATCCCAGGAAGGAAAAGGACCTCTGCTCCTAGAGATGAAGATACTCCCAGAGATGAAGATACTCCCAGAGATAGCGTTTGTACGCCTCTCAGGCACTTTGATAAGTGAAGAGAACTTTTGTTTCTGAACAGCTCATCCTTAAAAATGGTACCCCATTAGCTAAAGAAACCCTCGAAAGCAGTTGTGGGGAAAGCTGTAAGTCGGGGGAAGGGACTTCCACATGCAAGCAGAGAACCATCCCAGGCGGCTGCCTTGCTGTGACATTGAAGCTACAAGAGATTGTTTCTTGTGGAGATGTCTCCATGGCATGAGCAAGAGAGACTCCTCTCCCTATGTAAACTGAAAAAGAGAAATTTTTATATAAGTGGTGAACTGACTAGAAAAATCTCAAGGGTTGTGGTTTTTTTACGTTGTCAGTAGAAGAGAGGAGAGGTGGGGGGAGGAGAGGTGTTCTGAAGGTTTAGTCTGACTTTTTTCCCCTCTTTTAGGTCTGTTAATAAACTTCTTTATATTCTGTAAAGTTTTGTGGCTGCTTTGTTTTTCCTCCTAATGCTTATCTCACAGAAAGGACATCAGGGAGGTAATGCGTAATTTGACCCAAAACCACTACACCACCACAGTTCCTTATCTCTTTCCAGAGAATTGCAGAATGTCCTGAGTTGAAAGGGACCCGCAAAGATGATCAAAGTCCAAGTCCTGGCCCTACATAGGACAACCCCTACAATCACATCATGGATGACCACCAGCAGAGCAGAAAAAAAAGACTTGCAGCCTTGCAGGTCTGACATTTTCCTGGCTTTTCTGGAAGTGGCAGAATAAGTCCAAGGTGCATGCTCTGCAGTCTCCAACATCAATGCACATTCATAGGTAGCACTTTGGGAAATGTCTCACTGCAGCCCTTATTTCATGAAGGCAGTTTTTCTGGCGCAGAGCTGGCTGGTTTCAGAGAATGCTATAGCAATATGTCTGCCCTTTGATTGACTTTGTCAGAAAGGCTAACACATTTGGTTTTGAAACCTGCCAGTATTTCACAGGCTTTGGAACAGACGAGCCGTCAGATCTCCTTAGGGAGGAAGAAAGGAGGGGATGTACATACACTGAATGAAAATAACTAACACAGAGCTGGATCCAGACTCAAATAAGCAAATCTTAAAGCCCTGAATAAGGACTACAGGTTTTGCTTTACTGATTTTAGCTGAAAAAAAATTCTGGGATTTGGCCTTCACATTTAAGCATATGGCTATTTTATAGACTTACTTGCCTAAAACCAGAAAAAGACTGAAAATCTGCATGAGCACAAGATGCATACAGAAAAGCTTCAACATCTGAAAATTAACTCTGCAGGCACACAACTGTTACATAGACCGGCAATGATTGCAAGCTTTTATTGTTCAATACAACAGCAGCATCATTCAAAAAAACAACTTGCAATGGAGCAAAATACCACAGAGCTTTGTGGTTATACTTGCTCAGACTTTTGATTGCAAAACCTATTTCTGTTACCTGCAACTTTGTCAAGCTGAAGTTGACAAAGCAATGAGACAGCACCCTGACATAACTGTTTCAGTTTTTTTGACAGAACCAACTGAACTATTACACTGGATTCACAGGAAGATGTGGGATATATCTACACCATATGCAGGCATAGAAAAATAATTTCAGCAGGTATTTTAGTGCAATGTTTTGAAAAGCAAGTCTCCACATTCACAGTAAGACTCACCTTTCTTGTCCAGGAATTGTGGGGCTTGCGGGGATATTCTTTAAGTATGAAAAATAATTCCACAAAGATAACCAAGAAATGAGCTGCTGAAAGAAATAATCACACTAAGGCTTACCACAGTCTCTCAAAAACCATATGCTAACTCACAACTCTGTCACTCTTAATAAAACCACATCACCACCAACCTTTTAAACTGACTAACTATGCCCCAGCAAAGGAGGACAGGAGCCCAGCAGCTGCCAGGCACAGAGTTACATAAGAAAGAGACTATTCCAAACGTTTCTGCTAGACAGAGGAAGAGAAACCATCTTTTTTCTCGTCACATAAAAACAAAGATTGTAATAGTGGAGGGTTGAATAATAGCAAGAACAGTTACAGAAGAAACTGTTGAATCAGGAGAGATGTGCTGCGGGGGCTATACATTTAGAAAATTTGCATGAGACAAGAATTTGCTACAGTGGAATATCACTTGCGTATCTGTATAGTTAATGCCATCAGCCAGCCATGTGTGAAGAGCGAGGTCTAATGTGTATCATCCAGAGAACTCCCACAGACATCCAGAAGAAAAGTCTTTTTATCTATTCTTGCCTTTTACTGGGGCAGAGCAATAGAGGAACACAGTAGAAGGTCAAAATATTAAATCTGAAATATTAAACGCTAAGTGAATGTCTTGCCTCTGAAGTCACAGGTGATTTCCATTAAAATGAAATAATTCAATTATGAAGCAGTGCAACCTACTTGGTTGACTGCCCCCATGTAGATTCAAGTATGAAATGGTAGATGGTTCCTGCCATGGTGTCCTGGACCCCATTGGACAAAAAGTCCAATGGTTTAATACCTCAGAGGTCCAGGAACCATAAAATGGCTGACTGCCCCAACATGGCTGCCCTCAGGCATGCTGGCGGGAAAAGTCGTTGGCTGTGGCAGGAAAGACATGCAGCCTGACACGTAGACAATGGCTGCCGCATCTACCTCCCCTAGTTATGTCACTGTTTCCTCATTGGTCCATGTTCACCCTCCCCGCCTACCCCACTCCCTGTGGGGGCTGTGTTGTAGGTATCGCCGCCTCTGTTACACCCCCTATCTGCACTGCCATTGGCTGTTCCCTGTTTGCTGCGCCCTGGTCAGAGGGGTATAAAACCCCCTGACAGAGGCTCTCAGTTGGACTTCTTCAGTGTTTCCTCTACCTCTCAATAAACCCATTCCTGCTTCTCAAAGGAGTCTCCCTTGTCGCTTTCTCTCTTTGCGTGTCTTTCACACCGGTGGCTGAGGCGAGCCTTGCCTAGGATCTTGCCCATCCTCCACGCCTGGTCAGCACCTGTCCTCCTTGGTTGCTACAGGCAAGGGATTGCCCAATGCTTGACCAGGGGAGCTAGCCATCTGGTGAGCACCGTGGCAGTAGATACTCTGAAAAGAATGAATCCTTGGCCCAAAGAAGCCTGGAGTACTTCGAATTTTTCAAATTACTGGTTCAGTGATACATGTCTACAGGTATGTTCATCCAGTGTTACAGCTGTAACCTTCAGTACACAGCTCTTGAGCCTTCTTTCAAAACACTGGGGACTTGCATAAAGGACTAAGTCCTCTCTTCCTTACACTGGTAGAATTGCCAAAATAATTACAGGACAAGGAAGCAAAGGGCAGTCCAGAAGCAAGAGACCACTATTTTCCTGTTTGCTGCCCCAGAGTTTGAAAGGATGCAGGCACTAAAGTCATGTAATGGAGGTATTAAGCATTCCTTCTGTAAGGTACAGTGCTAAGAGAGAGAAAAGAGATAAATATCATTGCATTTGTTCTAAATCAATGCATAATATCAAGAGAATTCAAATTTGTATCTGAGTACAAAATTTAATTATCAGTAAGCATATTTTCTTGACAGATGTCTTGTTGTAAGCCCTGATCTGATTCAACGTGAAGTCACTAGGGCTATTCATATGCTGAAATACTATGATGGAAGATGTATTGGAAAGAGTAGCTGAAATAGGAAATAAAATACGTATTTTTGAGTCAGAAAGGCTACATTATATTCTCAGGAAGTACTGGGATTGAAAAGGAAATGCTGTTATGGGTGGGAAAACTCCATGTAGCTTTCCCTGGCCTCTAGCTTACACCAAGCCTCTGTAGCTTTCCCGGATAAAAGAAACAACTCTCTTTTAATGATAAAAGAGTAACAGAATTGAGGATTTGCCTCAGAGCAAGGAGTATGCTGATGTTGACTTGGAATGTTATAATTACTTTTATGCTTTAGAGACTTACGACATCTGGATGAGGTCATCGTGTACTTCAGAACACTCACACCTGAAATGAGGGCCTTGAGCACCTCTTGCCATCAGTTAGCTCAGCCAGCAACCCATGCACTGCAAGTCCTCTCCACTGAAAAACTAGTATAGCATCCAACCTGGTAAGTACTTCTAATTGCAAACAATAAATTTATGAGAAGTAAATCAATATTAGATTAGTATTACTGAGTCCCCTATGGTTCTGTGGCTCACATGCATGAATGCACAGACACAGGGATGGCTTCAGTAATATTAAGCCGACAGCAAGGAGGTTAAGGCAGAAGGGTTCTTGCTTAGAGTTCCACAGAAAGCAGTTCATTGCTACAACTTGTGAAGGGCTCTAGAGGCAAATGACCCCAAACACCTGACAGCTCAGGCTTAAGTATAGGAGTGTGGCTAACACCAGAAGCCAATCAGGGGAGCATAACTGGGTTACATTACCATAACCGAACAAGGCATCCTGGGGGAGACTTCTTTCCCTCACCATAACCAGTAAGTCTTTGGCACCAGGGACTGTTACCAAGAGCTCTCTCTGTCCCTTGTACCACAGGCCAACCAGCCACCACAACTCCCCTTTTCTGTATTAATTAAAGAGGCCTCCTCCAGAGATCCCAGAACCAAATACCCCAAACAACCAATTATACATAAAACAGAAACAATCAGGAACACCCACAACCCATCATCCCAACAAGTCCTCAAATCCTTCACGGGATTTTTTCTCTGGATATTGGTATGGATTCTCTCATGGAGCGGGGTAGTCTTTGCCAGGGTCTCTTTTTGGCTGCAGTACAGTTCAAGCCTCCACTGCCAGTGGTATCAGGAACATCCAGAGTGTGATGGTGCAACAAATGCTGGGATTCCTGATGAAGTGTTGGTTGGCAGGTGTTTCTGCTGGAGTTTTAAACAGAGTTAAGAATTTACAGTTTTCGGGGGTGGGCCTTCCACTACCTCCCTCTTTACATTCCCCTTTCTTTATGTCTTGGTTTGGACAGACACTTTATTAACTACGAAGCTGGGAAAAAAAGGGAATGGTAACAGGGGTATGGGAACACATCAGTGATGTAAACTTAGCCGGTCACAGCTCTGGTTGTGGGATGGCAGGTCAGTGTCTGCAGTGGAGATGTATGTTGTCTCCGTCTCCAGGCTGTGCTTCTTTGGTCCTTGGGTTGTTCTGCATCAGCTCCAGGCACGGCTGTGTCTTAGGGAGCAGTGTTTGCTGGGCCAATGTAGGGCTTTAAGTTCTTGCCTGGAAGCCACCTCGGGCCTGACGGTGTTGACACACAGGCATATCCCCTTGCCCAGGTTATTAAAGGAAAAGGGCCCAGTATTTGTTGGCTTTAAGGATCTCTGATCAGCACTGGCAGCTTCTCATCGAGCTTAGCTTGGGCCGAATTGGAGAAGTGCCGGAATACAGGGTGGTTTGGCTCTGTGGATGAGCAATTTAGGAACTTTATTGTGAAAAGGGCTTTACAGCCTCTCAATAGGAGAACTGGTCTCTGTCCCTCCTCGCTGATCGAGGACCTGCTCAATGGTGCCGTGGGCCCTTTCAACAATTGACTGTCCTGTAGGGGAGTGTGGTACATGTTACAGTGCTAGGTTTAGTTTAGCAAGCTGCAGCTTTCCCTGAGAGCTCAGTGGAGCTGCTTAGGGCAGTGAGACCATTTCGCCCTCCCATAGTCCTTTTCGGACAGCTCCGCTCTCTTGCTCTAACTAGCTATCAGCTCTACAACTCAGTGACGGAAAAGGAGGTGAGAAGGGTCCCTCCATGAAGGCTTCGTAGGACTTTTTAATGGTTACATCTTGTCTCAGCAAACCCCAGAGGCAGAGAGACCTCGTGATCCAGGTGCAGGGGGCGGTACATGGGCCGAGTTGGGGTACAGGAACCAATAGGGAGAACCCGAGGGAGTGGCCAGGGCTAGGGGCAAGGGAAAGTGGGGAGGAACAATATGGGACCAGAAAAGCAGTGGGTAAACAGATTACCACAGGTATGCCCGTGCTGCGCTTCACCCCCCACTTACTGAAAAAATCCCTGAGTTTGTGGGAGGTGTAGGCAGGGCCATTGTCAGTTTTAATTTGTTCTGGGATGCCTAAGGTGGCAAACGCCAGGAGAAAGTGCCTGGTGACAGCTTTGGCCTTCTCTCCTCCGTGAGCTGAAGCAAACACTGCTCCTGAAAACGTGTCAATGAAGACGTGTATGTGTTTTTGCCTGCCGAAAGCCAGATAGTGGGTCACATCTGTCTGCCACAACTGGCAGCTGTTGAGTCCTCGGGGGTTAACCCCGGAGCCCAACGATGGAACTTGGTGCTGCTTGTTTTTTCACCCTAGTCCAGTAATCCCTAGATTCAGCATTGGAATCTGAGAAGTCACTGCTCTCCTCTTCTGAACTGGAGAGAGTGCCTGGCAGGGGTGCACGGCTTCTGGCAAGCTGGGGCCGCCCGGTGCGGTGCGGCCAAGACAGCATCTTTCCGTCATTTTCCCTGCTGCTTCCCCACTCTCGGGTTCGGCACCGTGGGAACCTCAGGCGGGTTGGGTTTCACGGGTGGGACTACTGATGGATGGGGGGGGAAACACAGGAGGGAGAGGCAGGATCAGCAGCTGGGACAGTACTCCCGGCCGAGCGGGGGCGGGGGGCCCAACGCAAACATGCAGGCAGGACCCGGCGGGCAAGGGGGGGGGGGCGGGGCATTGTAACACGAGCGTTAGCCGGCGAGAGAGGAGGGGGCTGGGGACGGAGAGGGGGCTGGGCGGGCTGGCATGAACAGGAGCTGGTGGGAGAGGCGGGGGGGCGGGCGCGGAGGGAGGTCTGGGTGCGGGCGAAAAACCCGCCGTTGCCACAGCTTCCACGTGGCTTCCGCCATGTTGTGTGTCTGGAGAGAGGCGGGAGTATTAAAAATAGAAGTAGCAGCTGGCTTTGTGGCCATGCTGCCACCGTCCAGGAGCAAATTTGAAGTAGAAAAAACCAGGAAAGTGGGTACAGGGAAGAGGGCTGGGGGAGAAGCCAGGATGGCCTGGCCAGCACCACCCTGGGCAGGGAACAAAGGAGATGAGGAGGCAGCAGGGAGACTATAGCAGCCCTGAACTGTCGGGCAGAATCCATCTCCCGGTCTCCCTTGAAGCAGGGTAGAGGGATCAGGGGTGCAGGGATAGGGAAGCAGGAAGGGGGTATTTTTTCGAACTTTTCCCAGCATTTTCAACAGCTTTCTAACTAGCTGGTAGAACAAATAAATTTTTCCCAACACAAACAGCCAAGGAACGAGCCGTTATAAATTCCTTCTAAAGTTGTTAAGCAACGAAGTAAGAAAACGCATTAAATCTTCCCTTGAAAAATGAAAGTTCCCGCAAATAAGGGTTTTTAGAACTTGGGGAAAGATTTATCGTAGGAGATGGGCTGTCTGAGGCTCCATCTCCCTCTCCTCCCAGCCCCGAGACAAAAGAGAAAAATGAAAAGGATAAAAAGTAACCCGTATCTCACCAGAGGGTCAAGTAATATTCCTGGGGTGGTCCAGTCGACTGCAGACTAGTCTCCTCTTTTAAGGAAATTATCGATCTCCCTCTCTGAAACCCTCTGATAGAACTCAGAGGCTTCTTTGAGGGAAGTGGCTGCTCCAAAATGCGACTTAAGTCCAGAAACTGCTGGACACGCTGTCGGGGAGGTCCGAGGAAATCCATGCTGGGTGCCAGCTATTACTGAGTCCCCTACGGTTCTGTGGCTCACATGCATGAACGCACAGACATGTACAGAAGGGATGGCTTCAGTAATATTAAGCCGACAGCAAGGAGTTGAGAAGGGTTCTTGCTTAGAGTTCCACAGAAAGCAGTTCATTGCTACAACTTGTGAAGGGCTCTAGAGGCAAATGACCCCAAACACCTGACAGCTCAGGCTTAAGTATGGGAGTGTGGCTAACACCAGGAGCCAATCAGGGGAGCATAACTGGGTTACATTACCATAACCGAACAAGGCATCCTGGGAGAGGCTTCTTCCCCTCACTTATGGTTACATAAGTCTTTGGCACCAGGGACTGTTACCAAGAGCTTTCTCTGTTTCTTGTACCACTGGCTAACTGGCCACCACAGATTAGCTGCAAGGTTAGTGCAAATCCCTGATGGGCACAAAATAACCCTGCCAAAACTGACTCCACAGCAGATTGCAGACGGCAAGTGTACAAGGTCAGAATTTTGCACTGTTCAAAACAACAAATTGAAGATTTCTTTTTAGTAAAGGTTAATACACATCTGGTTCGAAAAATGAACTCACAAAATACAGTTCATACAAGGGTACGAAGTATTTTGCATTCGTAATACTCCAAACAACCAACAGAAATTAGGCTAAGGAAAAAAAACCAGTAGTGAACTTAATCTGAACATTTGTAACTTCAACTTATTTACTTTTTTTTACATTGTAATCATTTGATGTGATTGCTTTTTAATTTACCAGTCAAAATTAACAGCATACTGATCACTTCTCAGGTCTCCTGGACAAGAATACTCCAATCTTCAAGGACAAGAGGATGCCTGTCTTTCCTATCTTGACCTACAAAAGCATTTGCTCAGTATTTTGTCTGCTGTGTCAGGGCACATCACGGACAAAACATGCTTACAGCCATCCTAAAACAAGACCAAATTCAGTAAAAAACCAAAAAAATCTCTAAATTGAGAGAGTTTTCTCCATCCCAGAGATCACTCACAGTGGTGGCAAAGCAACTAGAGGATGCTGCATTTATGAAAGGTTACTTGTGTTTAACACATAGAAGAATTTCCCCAGGTGCCTCCCTATTGAGCACACAGTGATAAAGACGGAGATCAGTAGTGACTTTAAAAAGCAGTAGAGTCCTATGCCATGATGTTGACAGGGCACACAGAAGCCCAGGGCAGTGTTCTGCCGGGGTTCACAGGCATGAGAGCCCACAATAAAATTCAAGTCAGTCCTCTCATTCCCTCACCATACATCACACTGTCTAACAATAAAGCACAGGTCTGTCTGTCTGTAATATATTATTGTCTAATTACAGGTCAACTCTGTAACAAATTATTTTACAACAGCATTGATTGCTTGGGTCCATGGACTAAACTCTGATAATGTACTCATAGACAGATCACAGAATCACAGAATGAACTAGGTTGGAAAAGACCTTTGAGATCATCAAGTCCAATCTCTGACCTAACCTAACACCATATCACCAACTAAACCATGGCACTGAGTGCCATGTCCAGTCTTTTTTTAAATACGTCCAGGGATGGTGACTCCACCACCTCCCTGAGCAGCCCATTCCAATGCCCAACCACTCTTTCTATAAAGAATTTTTCTCTGATGTCCAGCCTAAACTTTCCCTGGTGCAGCTTAAGACTATGTGCTCTCGTTCTGTCAGTGGTTGCATGGGAAAAGAGACTGACCCCCACCGGGCTACAGCCTCCTTTCAGGGAGTTGTAGAGAGTCACAAGGTCTCCCCCGAGCCTCCTTTCCTCCAGGCTAAACAACTCCAGCTCTCTCAGCTGCTTTTCATAGGACTTGTATTCCAGACCCTTCACCATCCTTGTTGCGCTTCTCTAGACATGTTTGAGCATCTCAAAGTCCTTCCTAAATTGGGGGACATGGAACTGGACACAGCACTCAAGGTGCGGCCTCACCAGTGCTGATTACAGGGGAAGAATGACTTCCCTGCTCCTGCTGGCCGCACTATTCCTGATACAGGCCAGGATGCCACTGGCGTTCTTGGCCACCCAGGCCACACTGCTGGCTCATGTTCAATTGGCTGTTGACCAGCACTCCGAGGCCCCTTTCTGTGTGGCCATTTTCCCCACAGCCACTCTGTCCCCAGCCTGTAGCACTGCAGGGGGTTGCTGTGAAACACAGAGTTTTAAACATTTAAACATTAAGATTTTAGTTAAAGGTTACCTTTGTTGAAATTAGTTAAAATGAACCTAATAAGCAATCCAGCTGGGGTTAATTAAAGAAATTAATTATTAGCTAGAGAGTTAAGCTTAGAATAAGTTCAAGAAGTAAGTAACTGATTGCCTGTCATTTTACATTTATTCATATAATGTCTTGCTTATTGTAGAGGATTTTTTAGAGCACAGTGGTCTTGCAGAACCCCTGCAAGAGTTAGGTTCAGAGAACCCAAGCTGGATCATTGAAATGTTGAGCAAAGAATACGTGACAACTGAAACATAAAGGATGATAGAAAGTCTTCTTGTACCCCTGACAAATGTATGTAAAAGGGTACACAGAAGACAAAGGGCTATACAGAATACAATAGAGCATACAAAGCAATACTGGCTAGAAGCATGAGAAAAATGCACTAGATGTTAGAAGTTTTAAAGCGCTGAAACTGCAAGGCTAAAAGAGATGTCAGAAGAGGTCAGTTGCTTTGCTTGTCTGTGTATGAAGATGTAATTAACCAATTATAATACTGCCTTAAACGGGTGAGAGCAATAACAAACACCATATAAGAATGCTTTTAATAATAATAAAATGAGAACGATCATAAAACCACATTGGCTCGTCTGTTCGTTACTCCGGGATCGGATCCTCAACGAAGAGAACCCTCGCAATAGCTTATAATCAGAAACAGAAAACACTGATTAGTAGATGTCAAAAAGCCTATTCAAAAGTAATGAAGGGAGGAACTGGAAGTCCACCGAGGGTAATATGTATTGTCAAAAACCAGAAAGGTAGAAAGGTTAAAAGAGGAAGAAGAGCCATTCTGCATCAAGATGTGACCTCTCCCCAAATAAATCGACTACCGACTCAATTCAAGGAACAAACCACGCATGCTTAATTACTTTTCAGCTAATTACCATATGAAGCAGAGAATAGGAAGTGCCAGTGTTATAAATACGCATTTTTATTTTGAATATTTAGAACTTTTGTAGATAAATAGACTCTGTGTTGTTTTAGAATTGCACACTGTGTATGAGTGTCAATGTTTTTTGACTCCCTGCCTGCTGTCTTTGGGGGGCTGCTAGTTTAGCTGATGTTTAGGACCCGCTTTTAGAGGGGCACAGAGCCCCTCCTTAGTCGCTCTGGCTATAAATCTCTGGCTTATCAGAGCAGCTCTCAGAAGCCGTAAATTCTTGCTCTAAAGTGCTGTTCCCCGGCACAGCTCCACACGTCGGACTTATTAATTAAAGAGATGGTACTATCAGCGTTTAAGGAGGTTTATTACTAAAAACAACAAACAAGCATTAGTCGTAAGACATAAGGGTCTAAGCAATACACCTCCAAAATGGCGAATAGTCACAAGATCCAAAGTTACACAGCTTTTTACAACTTTCTAATCCAATAGACACTTAAAACGAAACTTTGTTTTGACCTATTGACCTATCAGCTATAATTTCTCTCCTCTGCAATGCAGAGGTCTCTCAACCAATGACCTGTCATGTCACGTACCCCCATGTACTTCTACTCTAACATCTAAATCCTTAACTTAAATTACAAAATCATATTATTATACTCTAAGCCCTCCACCATAACACCCAATATACTTCTGCTTATAACTATAGAAACATAGGCTTACATTTCTCTTACTTAACGACTATAAATCTCTGTTAATTATGCCAGACCAAGTTTCTTCCAGGGCTGTAAATCAAATCCACCACTAATTACTGAAGCTCTCTCCTCTTGGGCTCCAACATATGAGGAAAGATCCTCGTGGTGGCCCAGCGCTGTATTAAACATACACTTTTTAACTCAAAACTATTAGAGAATCCGTGTCCATTTCAGTTGGGTATCAATACTAGAGCTATGCCCGTATTTTGGTAAATCAGTTGTGGCCAAAGTGCAGGACCTTTGGCCTTTAACTTGGACTCGTTAAACCCCATGTTGTTGGACTTCATCCATCTGTCCAGCCTGTCCAGGTCCCTTTGCAGAGCCTTCCTACCCTCCAACAGATCGACACATGCTCCCAGCTTGGTGTCATCTGCAAATTGGCTGATGGTGGACTCAATCCCCTCATCCAGATCATCAGTAAAGATGTTAAACAGGACTAGCCCCAGCACAGGGTCCTGGGGGACACCACTAGTGACTGGCCACCAATTGCGCTGTTCACCACCACTCTCTGGGCCCGGCCATCCAGCCAGTTCCTAACCCAGCAAAGAGTGCACCTGTCCAAGCTGTGGGCTGCCAGCTTTTCCAGGAGTATGCTGTGGGAAACAGTGTCAAAGGCTTTGCTGAAGTCCAGATAAACAACATCCACAGCCTCTCCCACATCCACCAGGTGGGTCACCTGGTCATAACAGGAGATCAGGTCAGTCAAGCACGACCTTCCCCTCCTAAACCCATGCTAGCTGGGTCTGGTCCCCCAGCCATCCTGTAGGTGCCATGTGATGGCACTCAAGATGATCTGTTCCATTATCTTGAGAGGCACCAAGGTCAGACTGACTGGTCTGCAGTCTCCTGGATCCTCCTTCCGACACTTCTGCAGGTTCTAAACGTGTTTCTGACGGTTGTAGTGTGTAAGTAAACCACAAGAAGCTTGATAGAGAAAATGAAAAACCAAAACAAACCTCAAAGCTCACCAGGCAGGTATTACTAACAAGAAGAAACTACATAAATTTACTTTAATAGTTGCTTTAATGATATGAGCTCTGTGATGCTGTTCATACTTAGTAGTAGGTCTTACATCATGAAGTCCCCATGACAGTTTATTCTGTGGAACAATAAGCAGAGTTCTGGGATCTTGTTCATTATAAACCTTTTTTTGCCCCCCAAATAATCATCTGCTGGCTTTTAGAATTATATGTTAAAAACAGAGATAGTAGATATTCTTCAAATATCTAGACATTTGAGACACTCAGAAACATCTGCATTTAAATGAAACACTGATTATTTGTTTGTCAATAAATTCTCAATCATATATCTAATGGTACTGTATTGTTTCTCTTCTGTTTCTTACATATGGATTTACAGCTTCATAGTTGAAATGAATTTCCACTGGTATTTTTCCAAGTCATATCTTGGCTTTCTGAAGTGTGCATTTCAGGACTTGTACATTTCTATTTCAAGTACCGAATATAAATATATTTCAAACCTTAGTGAGGAAACTATTTTAAAAAGATACCTGGTTGAAAATGTTGTGGAAGACTATTTTTAATTTATACTGGATATCAATAACACTGCCTATGGAAGAGACATAGTTCTCATTTGTCTGATGCACAGCTACCATCTTGTGAGTACAGTTCATACCTGTGAGACACATCTCTGGTTTTACAAATTCATTAAATACAGCAGCAAGTAACACCTCTCACATTGGCAATCCAGTTGCAATTTTTCTGCTAATACAGTTATAAAATACCAGGTGAAATTAGTCATTGACAAGTCAATAACTAAAAATGGAGATAAATAGGAAGCATACCAGCAATAATCAAAACATCTCAGTAAGCCAGTAGTACAAATGTTTTGCAACAGACAGTTAAAAAGACATATAGAATTAATCCCCAATAGCATGCTTATTGTTGTCCCTTCTTTGCTATTTTGTCTGTTTTCAGCCAGTCACTCCAGAAATACCTATACCATTAACAGTTCCCACAGTACCACATTAGTGCTTGAATGTTCTGGTAATGCTCATTTGTATCCAACACTGCTGCAGTTCATTGGCTCCTCTAATGTGACATGAGACTTGGATAATGCAGACTATTCCACTTGTCCCTCAGTTTCAGATTTGGTATAACTTAATTTTATAGATGGTTTGAAAATTTGTTGGGATAAACTTCAAATTTGCAATCATGCAAAACATATAGTCAAAATTAATTTGCAGCCTGAATTTTATTGAGATTCCTAGAGGCCTTACGGATGAGGAGGAGAAGCCAGACACCTACAAGGCATGTTTTTCTACAGATGCTATTACCATAACTTGTGGCTGAGTACACATAATCTATAGTGCTTGAAGAAAGTTTCCTTTTGTAGTCTGAAGGGCTGCTCATAAAAAAAAGTCTGACCGATAAATGGGCAGGCTTCAAGACACATTTGTAATTTATTTCTAGTCAATTATCAATTGCAAGTGACTCAGTGTTTGGACTGATATACCACAAAAAAACACATACGGTACAGTAGCTCTGCATACTCACTGTTTTAAATGATAACTTGGTTCTAGAATGAAATGTAACTTTGTCTGAATCCAGAGTCTGCGTTCAGCTATATAGAATAAATATGCACAATGTTCCCATGGAAACATTAAACTAACGAGACTGAGACTTGATCTACAGTTCGCAGAAAATACAGCTTTTCTTTCTAAATGCTCCAGCCAGTTAGTGAGCGCTGTTTCGGAAGATGCAGTCAAGAATACTCAAGTCAGAGCCAGCATGAGGCAGTTATACTTCCCACTCTTCCACTTTTTCCACTTGCACAGCTTTTTCTCCACAACCACTCATAAAATCTTCCATGTGCTCCCAATGCTGGCCAGGAGTTGCCAAGGGCTGGTTGGCATCCTAATCACTGTACAAGTCCAGTGTTTGCCTGGAAAGGTTAACTGTCTGCTGATTTGTTTTAAAGCAGGTCATGAACAGCAATACATTTGATTCACCGTGAGTGGATATCAGAGGGCAATAAAATCCTGAGAACATGAAATCCTCTTCTCATTGCTGTTCTCTTCTAGTATGGATTAAAACATTAACATTCTCAGACACTGTTGTGTCCTGAAAAATATGGTAACCATTTTAGGAAACACCAGTGAAGAAAGATAATTTATTGCAACAAGATTGGTTGGCAACACAATACATCAACAAAATTCTGGAAGTTTACCACATCTTCACTTATTTCCTGACTTCCACTATGATTAATGGGAGGAAACCTATATAGCTTGTGTGATGATTTCTGTTCAATTATTCCTAGAGCCTTCACTAAATATAGTCAGTCACAAGGAAAGCAGAAGCTTTATATAATTTTATGAACTTTTTCTTCAGATCACACCATTTAAAATGGAAAAATAAAGATACTACATAGTTCACTTACTCTTAATCGACATACCAGAATGGTATTTGTTCTAACAGTGTCAAATGTTCTTGTTTTTCCATATAACTCTGACAATTTAATTGTTAGAATTTCCTTATAGAATCGATTTTTACCTTTAGTTTTCCAACTTCTGTTCTTGTTTATTTGACTATGATGCAAAATCTCCCAGTAAATGAAATCCTGAAATCATTACTCATGTATTTATCACTAGATATAGCCCATGTGTCTAGGTAAAGTTTAGGTACGTTCTTTTCTTGTTTCAAGGACACAATTAAGGGAAGGAAGTATTGGTATATTCATGGAATCACATATAGGCTACCAAACAAACATTTCTTACACATATCAGAACATGCACCCATGGTGGCAGAATAATTTATATATCACTAAAAGTTTTATCCTTAAGATCTAGTCTGATACTCTGCACAAAAATTGGAAAGAGAAAAATGGTAGATTTTAGTCAACCTAATGGTAGATTATGTTGTCAGACATTCCAGCATGCATTGGCTGCAAACATCAATTTGTGATGCTTTGTTTTGGTAGAGAAAGTGTGTATTGCTTTTGTCTTAAGGTAAAGGTTTAACTTTTAAGTCACATTTCTAGGATGAAAGAAAAGTGTCCTTCACTTTTTGGGTTTCCCCCATCCCTGCAACACTGATTTAAAATATGTGAGTGAATCCAAGTGTTCCCCAGTAAGCAATGAACGAGTTTTTAAAAAAAGCCCCTACAATGCAATCACACACAAACAGTACACTTACGTATGAAAATACAAGAGCTTTGTAGAAGACTCTGTAAGATGTCCTTGCTCTCACAGCCCACTTTTAGTATGCCACTCTTTTTGGCAAGGGCTGAAGCATTTCTCAAGTCTAAAGATACAAGTCTACAGAGTGACCCATATTAGTGAGTGGTCAACTAGCAGAAAAAGAACCAAAGAGTTAGAGCAGTGATATCAAGCCAATTTTGAGCAGGACAAAATTTCAGCCAGAATATATATTTTTAATAGGGTGCTTTATAGCTGTACCAGTCTCTTGGAATCCAGACTTCATAGCAGGGAACAGACTGCAAACCCCTGTGTCAAACCAGTGGGGGTTATTTGACATGCAGAAGCAAATGTGCAAGAGCTTAATTCCCTTCCCTATCCAAGATATGAAAGTGGTGCCCCAGGCAGGGCTAGAGAATATCAGATGCCTGCAGAAATCAAGCAGAATCTACAGAGGCCAAGAATCATCTGCTCCCATTCTCATCCAGTTGTGGCAAAAGTGTTGTTTTAGAAGTCATTTTATACCAAATAACTCCAAGTCTACCTCTGCTAACGTGCTTGAGGGAGGAAACATATGCATGTATGGCTTGGAAAGGAGTCTGGTGCACGGTGATTTTTCAGACTGTGTAGCAATGATGCCATGATGATTTTTTGCCTTTTCTTTTATACCCTTTTTATACAGCTTTTTATAGCTTTTGTATTCTTAGTGTATTTTAGCCTACATTCTTAGACTTACTTGTCAAGCTAGGAGACTAAACATTTTAGAAGCTTTGTAGTTAGGGATCAGAAAGCCCCAGACACCAAGGTCCTCTCCAGAACACATTTTGTAAACTAAGATAGAACCATCTGGGGGAAGGTTCCTCGGGGATGGGGGCTCACTCGAGCCTCTCATTGGGGAATCTTTGATAGATATGCTAATTAGCAACGCCTATAATGTTATACTCAATCTATTGTGGATGTGCACTGCGGTGGGCATTGGGGTGCATTCGACCTGGACGTGGTGCACCTAAGGATCCTTAAAATAAATACAAAGGTAAAATCCCTTTTTCCCTTCTAACCATGCTTGATTCTTGATTCTAAGACCAGGAAAAGGCATCAGCAGCACAAAGGCAAGCAGTGCAAACTGACTTTAAAAAGCAGTGAAATCTTCCTCGTGGTTCTAACTGCCCTTGTACGCAAACAGAAGCTATTTCACGAAGCAAAATTATGCTTAGATATGGTGACTGTAAACAGATGTTCTTTTTGCAGTCCGAATTACTGTCTAACTGAGGTATTCTGGACTGACAAAAGCATCCTAAGGACATGCTCAGCACAGTACCCATAAGCATTCTTTGGTTTAGTTAGAAATTGGAAGGAGCTTCACTGGGATTCAGAGTTATCATTATATGCTTTTACAGATTTTTTTCAAGGATATGATGCTACTGAGTTTTACACTGATTTTTTCCAGAAATTCCAGTGCTTCATATGTATGGTTTTTTGCACATAAGTAAAATGTATGGACAAAAGGCTTGTATTTAGTGTGCATATTTTTAGTCACCAACTAGCAACATCCTTAAACCTGTCGTGTTTCTGTGGAGCAGACATGACAATCTATGAAGAAATATGTGAAACTAATAAAAAGGGATTCATTCCTGATGAAGGAAAACTTCGAAGGTTAGCTGAAAGCTTATGAAGCAAGCTAAGGTATAGCTTTAAAAAAAGCTCAGTTTTCATGGATCTCAACAAAAACTGTACTCTCAGAGACCTTATAGAGCTTGGATTGCAGTCTGATGTCCACAGTAACCCCTATGCTAAAACGTAAAAAGAAATTCAAGGAAACTCATGAAGTGAACAATGAATATCTGCATCTGTGATCTACAATTAAGCACTGCATCATATTTGCTCACCTCTGGTTAACAAGTTTGAATAATAAATAAATTTAAAAAAAACAAGCCTTGCTACCATCTTTTAAAAAAACCTCAAAAACTTTCAATGATGTTGAGAATTAGTACATTTAATCTGCCATGAAGTATTAATTGTATATATTCATCTAACTGCTCCTTACAGATCCCATGTCCTTCCCCACATTTTGGGTTGAATCCCATCCAAGTAGAGGGCAAAATTTAAGTTCATTATTATTTCACTGCTAATATTCTACTATGGACATATATGGTATCTTCTGTCTAAAGTTAGGGATTTAAGAGATAGTTTTCCAATTTGTCCAAAACCAGCTACTGCCTGGAAATCTTTGTCTAATGTTTCCAGATAGGTACAAGTCTAAGGTTCTTGTCAGAAGGAGCTCTTGAGAGTTCCTCTAGGACAATTCAAAACACTAAGTCACTAAATTGTGCTCATCCTATGCAACCATTTCTTTTCTTTTGGCCCACAACCCATTATTATAATAATAAAGACCCTAATGTGGAAGGAATAAGAAGAGATCCTTATCTTTTTTCTATCATGAATGCCAGTGGAAGTACTATAAAGATACTGAGGTGACATAGAACTTACATTTTAAGATTCCATGATCTTTGTGGTGGGAATCAACGGCCTCATATATAAATAAAATGTTATGAATAAAAATAATCAGTCACATTGTTTGTTGATTCCTTACAGTTGCATTCAGAGCCTGAGACTCTAATAATTGTGCTTTGAATGGAAGACTTTATACAAATGGATGCTCTCGATCCCCTCAAGAACGAAGGGACCAGAACAAAGTAGCTGAGGCTCTAAAACGAGCACCATTGCCAACTTCAATCTATTCAGCATGCCTGAAGTGCAGCAGAATTTCTTGCAGCTAGCCACTTATTGGCTCAATTATATGTACTTTATAATAGAGTACCTAAATGGTCCTGAAGAGGCCAGGATAGAGATGGAAACACTCCCTTCCAGCCTGACCTGCTGGTCTGTAACCAACAGGACTCCACAAGTATACTCACCTGTGTTGCTCACTCGAGCCGCTCATTGGGGAATCTTTGATAGATATGCTAATTAGCAACGCCTATAATGTTATACTCAATCTATTGTGGGTGTGCACTGCGGTGGGCATTGGGGTGCATTCGACCTGGACGTGGTGCACCTAAGGATCCTTAAAATAAATACAAAGGTAAAATCCCTTTTTCCCTTCTAACCATGTTTGATTCTTGATTTTAAGACCAGGAAAAGACATAAGTGTTCCTGGGAGCTGCAGTGGAGGTACTATGACTTTCCTGCTGCATGGTGTAGTGTGTTAGGAATTAATTTTCTGCTTTGTAATGAAAGCATTTAAAAATTTTATTTCTTTTTAGAGTATCAAGGTGCTGTTGTTTGTGGATTAGGTGTTCGGTAGTTGTCAAGCTTTAGATTAGAACTGAGTTCTCTCTTGCTTACAGTTCCCCACTGGATCCATCAGATCCCTGAAGGTAACTAAAAGAGATTTTGCTGCAGATCTGTTAGGATTTAGAGGAAGATTGAAGTGCCCTTGGATGGAACTCTTCAGGAGAAAGAGATCACACCTTTCTGAAGGAAGTGTGACCTGAGGTAAGATACATAACAGAAAAGGTGAGTGGGTCTTTTAATGTGCTTATATAACATAGTCAGGAAGTTGTCTATTGAGAGGTAGCAAAAATATGGTAACAATTTTCTGTGTCAGAGGGCCTATATGTCATCACTGGGGGGTTTCAAGGCTGAATATTTTCTTGCTGAAGCTTCAACTTTTCAGTGAAGTCACTTGGATTGAGGTCCTTTAATAGCTGCTTATTTTGGGTATTTCACAGAATGTTAATGTAGTAACAGATGGGGGAGGTGGGGGTGTTGCTTGTTTTAGTGCTTTGAGGGCATTTTTTTCCACTCCTCCCACCCTGCTAAATAACATTGTAGTGATAGAACACATTAGTTGTGTAATTAACTTTAAAAAAACCCACCAAAACCCATACTTAATGCTGTCATTAATAGTAGTAGCACATTGCTTTTAAATGGGGCTGCTAGGCTGATGTCTTGGGGTGACTTTATGATGTGTATACCCTATTGCTGCTCTATGCCCAGGCATGATTCCTGTGCCTTTCTGTGTCTTTAAAACTGGGTGCAAGAGAATGAAAAGTTCATGTGGCCTTTTTTTTCTAAGCAGTTTGTGCTTCAAAGTCACTCTATCTCCTCTGCATGCTTCTGCAGTGGCAAGAGCAGAGGCAAGCACCTTCCTGCTTTTCCCGGGCTCTTGGCTCCTTTTCTCAGAAGAGAGAGAGAGAGAGTTAAACTCCTTTATTTTCCTGGGACTTCATTTTCTTTTTCTTCTTTTCTGGACTGTTCAACAATACCAGAACACACCAGGAGACCTTATGCCTTGGCCTGGAGGGGCCCAAGCCAACCCAAAGAGGAGAAAGCCACACCCACAAAAGACTCTGGAAATTTACCAGGTTCTCTCCACAGCGAGAGGTTTTATTATTTAGCATTATTCTTTTCCCATTGTGCATTTTGTCTGTCAAATAAATAGGTTTTTTTCTTTCACTTTCCTCCGAGGAATTTTTTCCTGAACCTGGTGGGGGAGGGGTGGCTGAAACCTGCCTTGTATCAGAGGATGTTCATTTTGGACATTCCTCCAAATTGGTCTCAAACCAGGACAGCTGATCAGTTTGAATTTTTTTTATTCATCTGATGAATTATGTGTAGTGAGTTTTGAATATCTGATTTAACAAAAAATACATATTGAAAATGTCAGTGAACTTTCTGCAGGGTTTTGGGAGTGCATTAGAAGATCTGACAATTTATTATCGATTCATTTGTAACAGTCTAATTATGCTGACTTTTGTCCAAGATTAGTATCAAATTATGCCATAATCTGACTTTTGTAAATGTTCATTAGTCTCTACCTCTTATCTTCTTGATATCCAGCAGGTGGTACTATTGATACAAAAATATCCTGTATCTCCCAAATCCATAACCACACCTTTAATTTACTGTTTGGTTTGATATTACAGGCAGTTGTATTATTTCTATTGCATGTAAACCTGGAGAGAGAAAACATTTCTGGCTGTTTGTTTATAAAGTTATCATGCTTATTTAATTATTTAAAAAGTAAAACTCATTCATGATTAAATTATAGTTGGATTTTAACTCGGGACTGTTCAGTTACTTATTGTAACTTGTAGTTATTTGAATTTTAAACTTTAGGAATCTTTATTCAGGAGAAGACAAGTGTCTGTAAGAGTGACCATGACTCAATCACAACTGTGATTTGGGAATTAGAAGTTCTTGCTTTTGCTATAGGCAGTTCTTAAAGCAACAGAGACACAGACCACTTTGCAGGAAAAGCAAAGGAACAGCTTAGTGCTAGGCCTTCTGCTGGAAAAGTAATTGCATCATCTGTGGATGCTTATATACATCTTTACATACATACACATATACATCTTTAGGGCTCTGATGTCATTAGCCACCTGTTTAAATATGAATAGGAAGCAACTGAAGCTAATCAATGCTGTCACTGGTTTCATGGGAGCAGGTGCAGCCCTGATGGATAGTGATGTGTGGCTGGTGTCTGTCCGCTTGGGTTAGCAAGGCTCCAGAGCTGACACTCTCCACAGCAGTTCCAGTCAGTCAGTCTTACTTAGCTGTTCCTTCTCTGGCTGTATGGTTACATGCCACCATCCTTGCAGAGTGGTAAATTAAAGGGGACAATCAATTTCTGTCTGTAAAAGAGTTCTTGTATCTGTGTAAATGCCACCTGCAACACAGGTGAGTATACTTGTGGAGTCCTGTTGGTTACAGACCAGCAGGTCAGGCTGGAAGGGAGTGTTTCCATCTCTATCCTGGCCTCTTCAGGACCATTTAGGTACTCTATTATAAAGTACATATAATTGAGCCAATAAGTGGCTAGCTGCAAGAAATTCTGCTGCACTTCAGGCATGCTGAATAGATTGAAGTTGGCAATGGTGCTCGTTTTAGAGCCTCAGCTACTTTGTTCTGGTCCCTTCGTTCTTGAGGGGATCGAGAGCATCCATTTGTATAAAGTCTTCCATTCAAAGCACAATTATTAGAGTCTCAGGCTCTGAATGCAACTGTAAGGAATCAACAAACAATGTGACTGATTATTTTTATTCATAACATTTTATTTATATATGAGGCCGTTGATTCCCACCACAAAGATCATGGAATCTTAAAATGTAAGTTCTATGTCACCTCAGTATCTTTATAGTACTTCCACTGGCATTCATGATAGAAAAAAGATAAGGATCTCTTCTTATTCCTTCCACATTAGGGTCTTTATTATTATAATAATGGGTTGTGGGCCAAAAGAAAAGAAATGGTTGCATAGGATGAGCACAATTTAGTGACTTAGTGTTTTGAATTGTCCTAGAGGAACTCTCAAGAGCTCCTTCTGACAAGAACCTTAGACTTGTACCTATCTGGAAACATTAGACAAAGATTTCCAGGCAGTAGCTGGTTTTGGACAAATTGGAAAACTATCTCTTAAATCCCTAACTTTAGACAGAAGATACCATATATGTCCATAGTAGAATATTAGCAGTGAAATAATAATGAACTTAAATTTTGCCCTCTACTTGGATGGGATTCAACCCAAAATGTGGGGAAGGACATGGGATCTGTAAGGAGCAGTTAGATGAATATATACAATTAATACTTCATGGCAGATTAAATGTACTAATTCTCAACATCATTGAAAGTTTTTGAGGTTTTTTTAAAAGATGGTAGCAAGGCTTGTTTTTTTTAAATTTATTTATTATTCAAACTTGTTAACCAGAGGTGAGCAAATATGATGCAGTGCTTAATTGTAGATCACAGATGCAGATATTCATTGTTCACTTCATGAGTTTCCTTGAATTTCTTTTTACGTTTTAGCATAGGGGTTACTGTGGACATCAGACTGCAATCCAAGCTCTATAAGGTCTCTGAGAGTACAGTTTTTGTTGAGATCCATGAAAACTGAGCTTTTTTTAAAGCTATACCTTAGCTTGCTTCATAAGCTTTCAGCTAACCTTCGAAGTTTTCCTTCATCAGGAATGAATCCCTTTTTATTAGTTTCACATATTTCTTCATAGATTGTCATGTCTGCTCCACAGAAACACGACAGGTTTAAGGATGTTGCTAGTTGGTGACTAAAAATATGCACACTAAATACAAGCCTTTTGTCCATACATTTTACTTATGTGCAAAAAACCATACATATGAAGCACTGGAATTTCTGGAAAAAATCAGTGTAAAACTCAGTAGCATCATATCCTTGAAAAAAATCTGTAAAAGCATATAATGATAACTCTGAATCCCAGTGAAGCTCCTTCCAATTTCTAACTAAACCAAAGAATGCTTATGGGTACTGTGCTGAGCATGTCCTTAGGATGCTTTTGTCAGTCCAGAATACCTCAGTTAGACAGTAATTCGGACTGCAAAAAGAACATCTGTTTACAGTCACCATATCTAAGCATAATTTTGCTTCGTGAAATAGCTTCTGTTTGCGTACAAGGGCAGTTAGAACCACGAGGAAGATTTCACTGCTTTTTAAAGTCAGTTTGCACTGCTTGCCTTTGTGCTGCTGATGCCTTTTCCTGGTCTTAGAATCAAGAATCAAGCATGGTTAGAAGGGAAAAAGGGATTTTACCTTTGTATTTATTTTAAGGATCCTTAGGTGCACCACGTCCAGGTCGAATGCACCCCAATGCCCACCGCAGTGCACACCCACAATAGATTGAGTATAACATTATAGGCGTTGCTAATTAGCATATCTATCAAAGATTCCCCAATGAGCGGCTCGAGTGAGCCCCCATCCCCGAGGAACCTTCCCCCAGCTGGTTCTATCTTAGTTTACAAAATGTGTTCTGGAGAGGACCTTGGTGTCTGGGGCTTTCTGATCCCTAACTACAAAGCTTCTAAAATGTTTAGTCTCCTAGCTTGACAAGTAAGTCTAAGAATGTAGGCTAAAATACACTAAGAATACAAAAGCTATAAAAAGCTGTATAAAAAGGGTATAAAAGAAAAGGCAAAAAATCATCATGGCATCAACACAACACAGCCCAGCTGCTCTGCTGAGCTCTTTTGCTCTCCTGCATACAAGCTCAGTCTCTCCAGTAAGGGCAGCAGGTAAGCCTCCTTTTCTCCACCTTCCAATGCACCTCATCAGTTTCTCATTATGACAGTAAGACTTTTGATGGCCAGTTCAGAAAGCCCTGGACCATTTTGTGACTTGTGTCAAGTATTCAGTTCAGCAACCCAGTTACCCACTCTGATGACCTAACAGGCTTGAGAAGTGGGTCTGTATGAACCCTGTGAAGTTCAAGGCCAGGTGCAAGGTGCTACACATGAGTCAGGACAATCCCAACCACAAATAAAACCTGGGCAAAGAATGGATTGAGAGGAGTCTTCAGGAGAAGGTCATGGGTGTGAGAAGCTCAACATGACCCAGTAACGTGCAACTGCAGCCTAGAAAGCCAACCACATCTTGAGCTGCATGAAAAACAGTGTGACCAGCAGTGTGACTGTCCCTTTACTGTTGTGAGACCCCACCAGGAGCACTGTGTACAGCTCTGGGGCCCCCAACACAAGGAGGACATGTTGGAGAGTCCAGAGAGGGCCATGAAGACCCTCAGAGGGCTGGAGTATCTCTACTATGGAGACAGGTTGAGAGTTGGGGTTGCTCAACCTAGAGAAGAGAAGGCCTCACAGAGACCTTAAAGCCCTTTTGAGTACATACATACATACAAGAGAGCTGGAGAGGTTTATGAGAACGTGCAATTGTAAGACTGGCTTCAAAGAGGAAATGTCTTTAAACTGAAAGAGGGTAGATTTCGATTAGGTATTAAGAGGAATTTCTTCACTGTGACAGTACTTGAGGCAGTGGCAGAGGCTGCCCAGAGAAGCTGTGGGTGCCCCACCCCAGAAAATGTCTAAGCCCAGGCTGGGTGGGGCTTGGAGCAACCTGGTCTAGTGGAAGGTGTCCCTGCCCATGGCAGAGGGTTTGGAACTAGGTGGTCATTAACATCCCTGCCAACCCAACCCACTCCATGATTCTACCCAAGCCACATGATTCTATGCCGAATAACATATGGAGGGAACAAACACAAAAATTCGTGTTTTACAATAATGTATGACACCTCAAGCTCATGAAATAAATGCGGGGACAAGAACACGGGTGAAAAAAAAAATGTACCTTGTTCAAAATTACCAAGTAAGACAAGAAGCTGAGTTGCATGATCGTTTATGAAGAATACATTTTATACTCCTCACATAATCTTTGGGGATTGATGTATGCACTAACACTCAAATTCAGAAAATGTTGTTGAATAGGGTAATGCTGAAGTCTACTATAAATAACTGGAAGATTTCTTTCTTTTAAGAAAAAATGGAAGAAATAGCAGAAGAGCCAGAAAGAGACACCTTCAACCACCCGAGCTGATCTAGATCTGCGCCGGCTTCACCAGCCGCGCTCAGGCAGCGCCGGGCGGGACACGGGATCGGAAATGTTGGCTGGCGCCGCCACCGGGCCCTGAACCCGGCATCAGCTGGGAAACCAATAGCACTGTTCTCCCTCTGCCGTCACAGAACGCCTTCCACTTAATTCACTACCGGGGGCGATCGCGCGACCCCGTTCCGGCCCCCGCCCTGGCCCCCGCCCTGGCCCCACCCGCCCACGACGGTCCCAGGCCGGGGCGGGCATTGCTGGCGCGGCTCGCCGCCGGGGCCGTGGGCGGGGTCGCCGCCTCTATCTCCGCGCGGCCTGCGGGCGGGTCGGGCCCGCTATGGGGCAGTGCCTGCCTTGCATGGGGGGCGCCGTTAAGGACGTGGTGGAGACGCCCGACCCGGTAAGTGTGGGACCGGCGCGGCGGCGGCCCCCGACCCGGGGGCGGTCCCACTTCCTTCCCTCCTCCTTTCCCCCTCCTTCTCTCCGTTGTTTATCAGTGACGCCCAGCGGCTCTGGGATAAGGGTGAGGGTAGGGGGTGGTGACTTTCCCTCCTTAACATGGAGGCCGCACCGCGGTGCTGTTGCAGTGCCCCGGGAGGCAGGGGCTGCGCTGGGGAAAGGAAGCCCCGGCCCGGGGTGGGGGGAACTGTTGGGCCCAGGCTACCCGGGGCAGCCTGCAGCTTGGGGCCTGGCGCCCCAGAACCTCCTGCTGCTCTGCCGCACGTATCACGCGTGGGCACTTGTGTGGTTGTATGGGGGAGGGGAGGGCGTTTCGCCTAAGACCTGTTAGTGCATAATTGTGGCCAATATGACCCCATTTTTACGAGAAATAGGAACAGCTGCCCTTTTTTCTCCAGTGCATAGAGATGCTTGCTTCTAACTCCCCCTCCACTGGATGACGTTTTTCCTAGGTGAGTAAGAGCCCTTCTCTGTGCTTTGCACCCCTCATCTGAGGATTTTATGGGAGAGAAGGAAAGGAGCCTGCTTCACCTGGGAGAGCAAGCATTCTCCTTTCCAAACTCCAAAAGGGCATTTCGTGCACTGCGTGCCATTTCACCCAGTCTGGATTTTTTTGAGTGAAGGCATGGAACAGCTGAATAGCGATTTTTGGTGGGGTTTAACTGTATATATGTCAGCAGCTGCTCTTCTGGCACATTAGTCACTAAAAACACCTCGTTCTTGCAGGCTGGCAGTGCAGGGGAAGATGATGCTAATTGACTTGAAGTTGACGTTTTATGGGAGTTCACATTACAGATCTGAGTTGTACTTAAAAATTAAGACTTTAAAAAGAATGCAAAGGCTATTTTGAAATATAATTTTACTGTCTTTAACATTATCTCTAGGAAATAAAAAGAAGACAACTAGCAGAAGCTGCTGAAAAGAGGCAGATGGAGGTAATGTCTGATAAAATGCCATTTATTGAAATTATTTTTAGATAACTGCTTTATAGGGAGAATGGCTATGTCTTCTCTGGTAACACTGGGTGTCATGTTTGGATTGTGGGAATTGTTGTTAAGTACTTTCTTAGTATTATTAATGTTTTACATTTATATGTTTTTTATATAAAGAATTTCAAAGCAAGGTAGGTGCTCTAAGACCATTGCAAAGCAACTGAGCTTGTTTGGATGGGAGATATTTTACAGTAGTTTATAAAAAAACCTGAGAACTAGAAGAGCAAGTTCAATATGATTTTTTCCTTGTTCTAAGACTTGAAAACAAGAGAATGAGAAGTGTTCAAACCAAAGTGGTCAAACAATGGTTGCAGTGGCAATTTCAAGTGGTACTGCACTTGTACTTTTCTTAAAAATGAAGGTTGTATGCACTTGCAACTTCTATTTATCAACAAGGCAACAGTTTGAGCATGTTTATCAGTTCAGATTCCAGCAAAGATGTAGTATTAACTTAGTCTTCTGTCCTTTTAATGTTGCCAAGCTTTAACTGTTTCTATATCTAAAGTTAGAAGAGGCAGGATACAAATGTTCTAGCAGAACAGCCAACCTGTTTTTTTTCCTTACACACCTCTGAGAAAGACTTACAGCATATACTTTTTACTTACTGTAGATTTTGAATGGTGTGTCTTAGAGACCACAGCTGAACTGTGAAGACAAGGGATTGTTACTTGTGTGAATGTTAGTGACATTACATACTGAATTAGGAATTGACCATTATGCATGGGGACTATGTTGGCCCAGTTTGAAGGGAGTTTGGTAAATAACGGGAGCAACAGCTGAGTGATGCTTCAGACTCCTTAAAACTCTTGATTTTGTGTCATTCTATGTACTAAAACCAATCCACCTGTTATTTTCAATCACAAATGGGTTTCAGTCACAAAGGGTTTTTTAAGCATACCGGTAGGAAATGTCTAGCTCTTAACTGGCTAAAAAGTTTTCCTGAGAGGAAGGAGAAGTGAAGCAACTATGCTTGTGGATGTCCTTGAAGTTTTGTGGGATCCATTATGCTGCCAAAAAAATGGAAGTATCACTCTCTGTTACTTTTCTTTTTCATGGAAGACAAAGGGATAAAATGTCCACCAGGATTTTTCAGGACTATCTTTGGGGTCATTTTAGCCTCTGAATGTTGGGTAATGGAGATGTCTAGTTTTGCCCTTGTGAGGGGACAAGAGAGTAGATCAGTTGTCCTTCCTCCTCTGCTTAGTGTTTTCCTGCACATGCTTCGTAGCTGCTCATTATCCGTCCTGACATTGTGTGAGCTGTTCTTCCTTTTGGGGTGCTACAGACAGTTTGGGTACCTGACTCTTGAAAGGCCAGTGTCCTAAAAGGCAGAGATCATATGGTCTAAGTAGGCTGGTATTTGGTGATAAAGATTGTGAACTGTGAACTGAGCTTATTGTCAGGACCTTAAAATTCAGGTGAGAACATTCCTGTTTTGCCTTGGTAGATTTTAGCATCTTTTGTATAACTTCTGCTATGGTACTGTAACCCTAAACTTAGCTAATAATCACTTTTTAAAAAGTTTTTTTTTTTCTATTTCTTTTTCATGGTGTTAACTGTATGTAAATCTGATATTCCTGCCATCTAGTCTAGATCATCATTAAACAGTTCCCATAAGGATGTGAAGCAGGCAGTTCACAACAGGTTTTTCATTTGGTACTCCTGCTACCCACACACCCTGTGACGTGTTGAAGGGTAGACTGTCACACAGGTTATTTCTCACAGGTCACAGTTTAAAAGCTGAACTTCTTAGCCTTGGCTAGCAGTACTAACACAACCCTTTTTTTCCCCCTGTTTGTGAGGGTAAGAGTAGGCGCTGACACTGAAAAACCACAGACTAAAAATTTGTGGACTTTTGGGAACGGAGGTTCTGGTCCTGCATCTGAGGATTAAATATCTTCACCTGGCTGTAATAACAAAGTGAAACAAAAACACCGTCACTTATCTATGGGACCAAGAGCTCACAGAATGAGGAAATATCCTGAAAGGGCTACCTTAAATATAACAGTAGCATTACTAAATGCTTTAGTCTTTTCATGCAAACCACAGTTCAAAAAATGGTGTTGCCAAGACTTGCTGTTTGGTTTCTCTCCAGAAAAATAACTAACTTGGTCTTACCCAAATGTGTTTTCTCCCAGGCTTCCTCTCGAGGTATTAAGAATACTTACTCTGTGGAGCAAAAGAAAAAGAAACAGGAAGAAATAGAAAAGAGAATTGCAGCTTCACGTCCTGGTGGAGAAGGAGGACTGAGAGTAAGTTTAAAAAAGAGACAACGTGATTAAACTGTCCATATATTAACTGTGAAAATCCTCTTTTGTCATGTAGAAGATTGAGTAACTTGAGGAAAAACCAGGAGGAAGGGAAATGGAATAGAAATGGAAGCATGTGTCATTATCATGCAGTGTTCTTAATGAGACTTCATCACTAGGACAGAAGGACAGCAGGGATGGCAGAGAGGTGGTTTTTTTCCCCCCCTCTTCTCCCCAGTTTCTACATCTATGATGCATCAGTTTTACAGCTCTCTCAGCACTGGGGACCTCATCACTGCGTTATCTTGTACTCAGTGTCCCTTTTCAGTGTCAGTTGAGATTGTCTCCCTTCCTCCAGAGCTTAAAGAAAACATTTCAACTTAGTAGGGTTATGGTTTTGGGTTTGTGTATGTGTCTTTCATTGCAAAAGAAACATATGTTGTTGGCATAAATATGGATGAAGTTCACTACTATTGCTATTCTAATGTAAACTTTACCTTATAAGGCCAGGCAGAGATTTAATGAAGAATTACAATCTCTCCAAAACCATAGATGTATCTCATCATTGAAACTCAGGCTTCATAAGCCTTTATCTTTTGCCCTCATTGCCATATATGACTCAGGAGGCAGGAGTTTGTGTAAGTTGCCACTGATACACTGCATGTCCTTCACTTGCTGGGATAAAAGGTGAATTGAGAATTTAAAGGTGGAGAATTTATTGTAGTTAGACAGCCTAATGGTGTTTTGTTTAGTTGAAGATTTTTTTCTTTCTTTCCCTTATCTTCATACAAACCTGTGGTGCGTTTTGTTGTTTGTTTCTTTAGTGGCAGGTTGGATAACTCATGACTTCTGAAGAGAAGATGATTTGATGTGTACTGCCAATAACTTGCCAGTTTCTGCAGCTAAGTGGCACTTACTCATCATGTGGCTTTTGCTGTTTATATCTGAAGACTCAGCAGTACTTTGCCATTGTGGGGCAGCAGATTTGGAAATACTGACTAAGAAACTTCAGAACTAATTCTGAACACTATGGTTTTGCCAATTTTGTTTGTTTTCCATGCATGTTTTATTGCTTCCCTGTCAAGAGTTCCTGTCAGCTGGAAGTTGCATCCTTATGTGTAGTCACGTCAGTCACAGTGTATACTATCTGGTCAGTTGATGTGTGTCTGTCTGTGTATGACTGGCCTGAGCAAGCTCAGGTGCCTGCGTGTTGGTTTTGGTGCTTATTTCAAGCTCTACAATTAAACTTTTCTCTAAGTCCTCATGTAGAAAGGTGTGTGTGTGTATATATATATATATATATATATATGTTTTAATATGTGGATGACAGCATTTCTTTTCTGTTTCCTAATGACTCTTGAACTGCTTAGGAATTTAGTGCCTTTTTCGAAAAAACAAAAGTAGATTCATGGTGGGTCCTTATAAACAGAATAATTTTGTGACTAGTTAAAAGAAAAAATAGAAGCCTTTATAAATCCTGTATACTTAGATCAAGAATGCTGTTTTATTATGTGTGTAACATTTGTTCTCATTTTCTCATGTGGATTTCTTTTGAGTCTGTATGTATTTATAATGAATACTGAAAGTTAAACATGAAATTAAAAATCCTGTTATTAGTTGTTCTCATTTATTACCACAAGAGGGCAATGCTGCCCTTCTCAGAATTTTGAAAAACAAATGGGAAAAAAGTTACTATGCCATCTCTTTGACATTTCATTTCCAAAAATTTCTGTTATCTATTTAGGTGGACTACTTACAGTGCAGAAACATCTTCTTTTCCCCAGAGAGCATTATGCACATTGTGCATGGGCTCAGTACTGTGCTTGCCCCATTTCTGACCTATAGACTATGGACCTGGCCTCAAGACTATAGAGGCTTTTTTTTACCCCCTTGAACTATGTATTTTGACTTTCACCTCTCAGTACTGCCTAACGTTGTCCTGGGAGTGCAGTCCTGACAGAGTTTCCTGGCTTAGCCTTCAGAATTGAGAAGGGAGAATTTTTTGATATTAACATAATGGTGTTTGGGCATTTTTCAGCCTTCAGTTTCCTTTGATTGCTGGTAATTGCTCTCTGCAGTGTATTAACTGGTCATAAATTTTTTTTTAAAGTCTAGTGAAAAGGCATTGAGTTATAAAAAGGTATCTCAAACATTAATTTGAAATGAGATTCAATCTAACCTCACAGTAGGTGTCCTACAAAGACACTTAAGCAGCACTTATACTTAGTTGGTCACGTGGGATATTTCAAACTTAAAACATTTTTCTCTTCATTCTCTGTTATACTGCTCCCCCAAAACTGCAAGGGGAACAAATAACTGTCTCTTGTCATCTAAGCCTCTGCTTGCATTAGTGCCATGAACACTTTAATTTAAAGCCATTGAAAGAACCTAGTGAAACCAATCACAGTTCCTGCTCATCTCTTTCTCCATCCTTTGTGTAAAAGCCAGAGCTGTCTGTGCTTCTTAAATGACCTTGTTTTGAATGTTGGATTTATTCCTACAGCTAAGAAACCACATCAGAGGATGTGGGAGTGTGTAGTTCTAGATTACGGATCACCTACAAAGCTGTTTTAAAAGAAGTTCCTATCCCATACACATCCAGTTGTCCAAATGGCCAGGCTCAGCTGACTGGGAATTATTTGGGTAAATAAAAACACTTCTTGTTGGTTTAAGCTGCATTTCAGTTGAGAGTGAAAGCAGAAACTACTGCAGATCAGTAGTGTACAAGATAGCTACTTGACATGTACCATTAAACAGTAAGGCTGACAGCTGTGTATATTAGAGTTGCTCTCTTCTTACAGATGTCTTCCCTGTCTTTCTTAATGCTTAGTGCAGCGCTAAGTTAACATGAAACACAACAGGAGTTTTGTCCTTATTTCCCCCATCATAGATGTTTACTTCACCTCAGAGGCTGTTACAATAAACCTGTTCATGTAGATTATCTAGACAGTTGATACTTAATTTATATCAGTACAACTCTGTCTTTTTTCTTCATCTTCTGAAACCATAGTCTTGCAGATCACTTAAAAAACTGGCAGGCTTAAGCCCAGTGCTGGTAAACTGGACTGAAAAGCTGACTTTCCATGACTTTCCAGCATCTTTGTTGCAGTAACCAAGTGAATCCATTTGCCATTGTATATGGTTAAAACATCCAGATTATGCTAGGAAGCGTTTGTAGCAAATGTCCTGAGCTGAGCAGCATCATGGTGGGCCCTGTGGAACACAGATGACTTCATCATGTGGATTTGACACAGTGGCAACACTAAATTCTTCAGACACAGCTTATCAGCCACAAGCAGTGCCAGCAGTTTTTCCAGAGTCTCGGAAAGCCTGTCCAGCCCCATAAACATTTGTGTAATCCCACCTGTCTGTTCTACCTTACTTTACACAACACAGGCTAAGAAAGTGGGAGACAGAGCAAAGAAGCAACACTGTACCTCCATCCCTGTCAGGTACTGCAGGGCAGCAGCCAATGAGGCAGTGAAAAGCATAAACCCAAAAAGAACCAAACCCTTGTCAGCATCTCTAGGAGATGCTTCTGTAACACTGTGGTGTGGCAAACAGCTTATCTTCCAGATCTAAAGTGAACATGTGTAATGAATTCAGGGTTGAGTCTTCAATTACAAAGAACTTGCTATACCTTCCCATGCATATATTGCCTTCTCGATTCACTCACCCCCACCAACAATCCTTGAACTAGCTGCCATAGATTTTCCTTACCTTCTCTAAATTGGTGTTGGAAAAAAAGGTGGTACTGCAAAGGAAGGAGCAATTATCCCTACAATAAAGGTATGAAAAAACCCTATCCTCAATCAGTGATGTAAATCATCCTGCTTGGAAAAAGATCTCCAGGTAATGTATTAATAGCAAGGTGACCGAATGCACTTCCTATAATGAGTAATAACAGATGTTACATTTCCAAACTACTTCTGAATGGCTTCCAGCATGGTGAGTCATATTTGACTTTATACAATAATAATGTTTTTTATAAATAATTTTACATAATTTATCCATTTTGAGATTAAGCACAGTTTATTCACAGCCAGCTCCCATGGGGTTTGGTCTACAAGGACTGAGAAAAGGCTTTGTTGCAGCTCCTATCAGTAAAACCTTTTGGGACTTCAGCCTCCTCAACATTCACATTCAACCAACTTACACAGCAAAATAGTTAAAATCACTATGTCACGGAAAATGACCTAAGTCTGTTCTGCCCCCATCACTGCCACAAGGCCTGTATGCCTTTTAGCAAGATTCTGCTGCTCAGCTTTAGCTTTATAAATTGAGCCATAGGTTCCTAACAAATTTTCCAACTCCTATATAGCTACAGGACCTAATACACTATGAAAATACTATTTACCAGATCAGCAACACTTACCTCCAACCCCTTTTTCCAGACTAACCAGCTTACTGCAATTTTTTGTTTGCTTTCATTTCTTCCTCTTCTATTCACACCCACACCAATACAGTCAAAAGCAGTAAGTCCCACCTGCATGTTTTTTACATGGGACTGGCATATATATGTATATGTATATATATGTGTATATATATGTATATTGTTGCAAAGCATAAGAATCCTAGCAAGAGTGCACCAGCCAAGTTCCGTGTAGTTGCTCTTATCAGGGCCTGAGGAATGTAAGAATTGCTAAATTGAGAAAGAAGACGTTGGAAGAAAGAATAACAAGGCAGCAAGAAAGCAGATAAGGAGGGACTGTACCATCCTGGACTAGAACCAATCAGGTCCCCTGAGGGGTGCATGCAGGGCACGTCGACAATGCAGAGGGTCCAATCGAGTCATGCTTGATTGTGTGAATGACACTTAGAGAAATGTATAAGAATAGAGAAATGTAAACAATAAATAGATTCCTGCGCAATCATATTGGTTCGTTGTCCAGAAGTCTCGTTTTCCCCCGCAGTATATATATGTATATATATGTATATATATGTGTATATATATGTATATATACGTATATATACGTATATATATGTATATGTATATGTATATGTATATGTATATGTATATGTATATGTATATGTATATGTATATGTATATATATATGTATATATATGTGTACATATATATGGCATGTACAAAAACTGGCACTTTTTACGTGGTACTGGCAATACTTTAAAATAAAATCCTTTCTAGGTCTCCCATTCTGGAACTGGCAAAGTTGAAGTTTTAAGTCAGGAAGTGTTTTAACGTGATTTTTAAAAAGACATTTGAGTACTCTGAATCAAAAAAAGATTATTTTGATAGGTACGGTCCAAGCACATAAAGCGTTCCAAGTTTAATTTAGAATTTTGATTTGGATTAACTGGGACTGTTGAAGTTTAATATTAAAATAAACTGAAGAATACCTCTTCTATAATTATCTGCTTTGATTTATTAATATGTAAACACCTTCAAATATTTAAAAAACCAACATAACTAACACAAACTTAGTCTTGGATGATGAAAATAAAGGTTGAACTTGATCTTGGAAGTCTTTTCAACCTCAGTGATTCTATGAAATCCAACTAATTATGTTTAAAAAACTTGCCATTATTTGTAAATAAACATCTCACATTTTCATGAGTGACTTTTTTTCCCTTCTCTTTCCATTTGAAAACTGGTCTCTCAGTGTTTATATTAAGATAATGATTTTTATTCAGCTATGCTACATTTTTTATAAAATGTTGCTTGTGGCCTGTTTTCTGCTCCCTTGTGGAGGAAATATATTGCTTCTATGGCAACTGAGTCTTCCTATGGCTTTTCAAATGATCTATTGCCTGAATATGTTTTATCTTCCTAGAAAGTGTTTCAAAATAAGAATAAAAGGCTGCAACTTTGGAATTATGCCCTGCTACTTCGTCTGCTGCATCAAGCAATTGTGAACTGTTTATATTTAGCAGGTATTTTTGGATGGTGAGGTAGGCCTTTTCTACGGAAGTGAGATACAACGTCCTGATTTTAATAAGGCATGGAACATGGAAGATGGTCTTGATCCTTTCTAGACCATAGACATTTTGCTGTTAAAGACCACAGGAGCAGATCATAAGACCATTTTAAAAAATTAAACATCAGAAAATAGAGAAAAATATTAGTCAGTACTAAAAAAAATTATTTCAAAGATGCTTTTGAAATTTTTTTTTCACTGCAAAGAAAAATTAATTTTCAATAAAATTTGGGTATTTCTGTGTTATATGTTTGCCCCTTTCTTTGTGCGGCTCATTATTAGGGCAGCAAGCAGTATTGGGTATTGTAGGCATCTAGTTGGTAGCAGCAAAGTGGAGATGAGAGATTACAAATAATAAGAGTTTCAAAATGTTTGAGTATTTTAAAAAAAATTTATTTCATTTGTAAATTTATACAGTCAGTGAATCAATCCTATAAAATGATTTTTCTAGGATGTTACAAGGCACATAAATGACCAAATATAAACATAGAAAAGTACCCAAAATAATGAGCTAAGCCCACATACGCCTTTAGCTGTATCAGAGGTGTGTGAATGATTTATGAGAATGTGAATCACTCTACTTACAGGGTAATGAATATTTCACATTTAGCATGACCAACAAAATTAAAAAGAAGGGGAAGGAAAAGCTCATATCCAAGAACAGTGTGGTGTTTTGTGACTCCAGAGTGACTTGCATCTTCTGAAGCTCCTCCTTGGGTCTGAGGGCTGTGCACCTGTTACTGCTTCCCTAATAAGCTGCAGAACATCACCTCACTGGTATGACCAATCAGCTCTACTGTCTGACAGAGGAAGGGGCAATCTCTACACTTCCCCATGCTTCTATATTGGGCAACTTTGTGAAAAACAGAAAGGATCTACACATTGATCAAACACTCAGCATTGTCTTCAGCTTTAAATAGTAAAATGGTGTGAAGGGAGTTCTTGGGCTTTTTTTCTTTTAAGTAATGACTTTGAGAAGTTATTTGGCATGCAATAAGCCATTATATTCTACTAATTTAGAAAAGATTGCAAAACATAGAAACAGTCAATTTTAAATTCATTTCAAGACACATTACTAAATAATCTCCCCAAATACCCATTTTCCACCTGCATATATGTATTTCAACTAGCCTAACATTCAGGGATTCAAAGTAATAAGATTTCATACAAATATATTTTATTGTGTATTTTCTTCCATTAATAGGATCCGCTCCTTTATGTAGCTCTAAGTATACATTCACATATTAAAGAGTAATAATTGGGCTAAAAATATATGTCTATTTATTATCTGATTGTAGTAATTAGCCTATCAAGGGTAATTTGCTATAAAAGATACAGTACTAGAAATAAATAGTTCTATAATTCAAAGATCTTCAAAATGGGGTGTCATTTCCAGTCTGTGTTAAATTTTCCAAAGTCCTTTTAAAGCATTAGCTAAATTCACTACACTTGGGAAAGCAATTTGGACCTACATACATAAAGTCCAACTCACATGAGAAGCTTATTTCACTTAATCTCCTTCTTGGTTTTGTAATGGGCAGAAACAACCAGGTAATTGTCTGGATTCATGTCCCTGAGGTTTGGAGACTTGCTCTGGATTGGAGAAGTTTTCCCATCTACTCGGGACATCTGCAGCATGCGGCATGGGTCATGCTTCAGTAAGTAACCTGCAAAAGTCTCCCAGCCTCCTCCAACACGAACCATCACATGTTTGTTGTGCAGCATCTGAAATTACATAGGCAGGAAAAAACACAGACACTCTTGAGAGGCAATCATTCACAAGGAAATCACACTTTTTCTGCTGTAAAAAACTACTTACTTTAATTGAAAGTCAAAACCACATGATGGTAGTTCACTTTACAAAAAAAGGGAAGGAAAAGAAATAGTAGAGTGGTTTTTATTTGCAATTTAAAAGCAAATTTAAAAAAAAACCTGTAAGAAAACAAGCTGATATTTTAAATGAAAATTTTTCGTATTATGTAAATAAATGCTACATGTTTTTCTAGTCCTATAGCTTGGAGTCATTCTCTTCTTCATGTGTTTAGTAGAAATATGTCAAGGAACATGAATACTTTTAGATTATTTTTTTGAAAATATTTTAGTAAAGACACCATTCATATGTCTATAAACTGGCTTTTCTTTATGGGATAGGGATCTATACTAAAGTGAAGATCTACTCCTTGCTGGAAGCTTACTTAGTAACAGATACACTTTGGTACCAATTAAATCAGTCACACAACATTTTCAAGAAGTGAGCGAGGCAGTTCCTACTGAAGTCAATAGGAAGCCCAAATCTTCAAAATATATTTTGGGTCATGTTTTCCAGAAATCTGAACCAGACCCTTTTGCTAAAATAAGTAATTTTTTTTTTTCTTTTATGAAAAGGCCCCAGGATGAAGTATTTAAAACTCTAACCACTATATTCTTTGTTAATCAAATACACTCCTTTCAAAGCAGCCTTCTCGTTCTCCTTTTCATCTCACAGATATTTCTGTAAAAAGATGCATAACAACATCAGCTGTTTTACTTCACTAAAACACACAGCAGAGAGCTCTTGTCATTTAGAATAGGAAGTGAATGTCTTCCACCCAACTCATCTTTACTTAATTGATTAGTCATTTTGCTTGTGTGTTGATTGCTCCTTTTTCTAAACTGATATAACTGTCCATTTGGCAAGTGCTTCCATTTTCAAAAGCACTCCTTTCTGTGAAAAACTTAAGCAAACAAGGGTAAGTAAAGCTGAGTTAAAATGAAACTGCCTTTGTCTCTTGGGACTCACTTTCTTTTCAAGCCTTCTATATTCCATTTTTAGGTGCCTTTGGACATCCTTTGAGATTTCTACCTCATGACTTTCTAATTTATTTTTGTAGTAATTACCCAAGTTGTTAAACTACCTTATCAAAAATCTTTTTTTACAGTGCTTATGGAATGCTACTGTAAGATGTCATGTTTTCAGTGCAGCGCTGGCAATGCAACTGGGAATAGAAAACATTTGTGCTGAATACAGAGAGGCACAAAAGTAAGTGACCAGTGATTCCACTGAAATCAGACTGCTGTAGCTCAAAACCAAACACTTCATATATTTATGCAACCTTGTTGGTATGACATATATTACATTAAAACACTGCTTAAGTAACATATAATTCATACATGATTGAAATTACTCCTAGCAGGAAGGCAAGTGACTCTTGTAAAACCCTTTAAAAATCTGGGAACAGTGCTTGCAGTTATGTCAACCCTGTGCCTTTCACCCTTACACAGAGCAAAATCCTGCTCCACTCGTAAGGTTTGTGCAGAAAGCAAATCTCCACCAAGCCTCACAGCAATAGGAAATGAAAACAAAAATTGACTTAGATTTAGTCACAGCTCAGGAAACTAGCATGTAATCAGGTTAGAAACCCAATACCAAGGGGGAAAAGTTTGTAAATTTTTCCTAATGAGTTCCCCTAGAAGAGGTACAGATGTGGAAGAGCTGCAATGACTTTTTACTTACATATTGGTTTATAAAGGTCTGGAAGAAGCTAGGAAACACATATTTGATCATGAAGATGCAGGGTGTCTAAAAATGAATAGGATGCTAAATGATTAAAACCCTATATGATCCAAGAGAAATAAGTAGTATCATGAGCCTCCATTTATAGCAGAGAGCAGGCAAATGGCATGTTTGCAGTGGTATCAGGAATGATGTACTAGAAAAATCTTCCATTTGATATATCAGCAGGACATCATACTAGGACAGCACCACAGACTCCCAAAAGGGGCAACAGCAATTGCTGAAAACAGTACTCTGATAAATCTAACCTAACAACATACAGGGGTATCACTGAGGCTCAGTCAGTTGCGGGTTGTGAGAAGTACAGCAACAGCAGGATGGTGACAGAATAAGCAAGTAGAAAATAGGATGTGAGGCTGACTAAAATGATAATAAACAGGCGGCCTAGAAGTACCCAGTGGAATGTTAGAGACAACAGTACTTGAGAGCCAAGGTGTCCTGGGGTGATTCATACTGTTATTGTATTCCATATCTATCTCTGCCAAAAAATTGTTACTGTCTCTTTCAGACCCTGCATCCAGGACCCTTGTGTATGAGAGGTTGCTATCGCGGGCGTTTTTAAAATCTCCCTGCCTGGGGTGGTTTGCTGCTTTTTGCCACGTGGTGTCAGCTTGCGGGCTGTTTGGTCTTTGCTCAGGCAAGGGTTCTTTTTTCCTTCCCTTTTTGGGCTTTTTTTTTTTTTTTTGTTTGTTTTTGTTTTTGTTTTTGTTTGGTTTGGGGTTTTGTTTTTTTCCTTCGCTCGGAGAGACTGCAGTTAGTGGGTTTGAACTGCCTTGGGGGGAGTTCCACAGGTGACTGCAGGTCCCTGCAGGCCACCCCGCATCAGCAGAGAAGATGGGAGCAGAGCTCTCTTTTGTGGCAGCTTTGGGTTTGCAACTGTAGCCATTCATAGAAAGTGCATTTCACAATTAGAAACTGTTTCGACGTGAACTTGGCAAACCCTACCGGCAGAGGGAAAAAAAAAAAAAAGGCAAAAAAAAAAAAGCAAGCGCTGTGCTGGGGTTGGGACACCCCGCGTCCCCCGATGGACGGGTCAGTGCAGAGCACAGCAGCAGCGGCGCCAGAGCCCGCGAGCGGCAGGAGGCAGCAGCGCGGACCCCACACGAGCCGGCAAGTTTTCATCTGCCTCTAGAACTGCTCTGTAGCTCCTGCCTTCCCGGTACGGGCTGTCGCTATCCCGTCTCTGTTCCTGGGGCCATGCGGTTGCCTGGAGGGCGCCGTTTTCAAAGGAAAGGGTGTGACGTGATCTCAAATAAAAATGAGTTCTGTTTTGTGCACAAATTTAAAACAGAAACCCCACTAAATACAAAATACTAAATACTAAATACAAAAAGGAATTAATTTTATGCAGACTATCAAGATTCTCCTAGGTTACATTCCTTTAAGGACATTGAGTCACTTACAGAGTGTATTCATGCGCAGAGTGATCATCTATTTAGATTTTGCCACTGAATTCAGTGAATCTAGGGTTTCATCATGCAAAGGTGTGTGGGTTGCACGTGAACATGCTCATGTTATAGGATTGCAGAAGTACATGAAAATGTTGTTATGAATCCTGAAGTGCCATCTGTTTTCTAGCTATTTTATCAAGACTCATTCTGTCTCTTCTAATTTCCTACCTCAAAACAGCCAAAAAAAAAGAGAAAGTACCTCCTGCAACTAAATAAAAAACTACACATCTTCATCTACAGCATTCTGCTCACTGCCTGCCTCTGGAGGTGATGTGGATGTGGTAAGTGACAGATGTTTTAAGCACAGACCAATTTCAGTTATCACATACGTCCAACTGCAGCAACCTATGTGTTTCCCTGTATGGACTTTTTTTTTTTTTTTAACCTTCCAAATTGCTATAAACAGACACTTCCAAGTGTATGCAAGATTAATGCAGAAGCTGGAGTTAAAATGCTTAATTGTTTCTTTTGTTGTGCGTCCTCATCCTCTGGGATACCAGTACAGCAGACCCAACAGTAATTTCCCTGTCACTGTGATCTTTGTAATCTTTGTCACAAAAGAGACTGTTGCCCATTTTCCCCAGATCACCATCTTTTGCCTCTCCTGTTGAAATAAAATGCTGCCAGTCCCTTAGTGGTAAAAATAATGACCCATAAATTTTAAAAATATGTTTAAGGTATTTTGATTTATCCAATATTCAAAATTAAGTTTAGTTGAGGTAGGTATGGTAACATCCTCAAGTTGACCATTAGCATTTCAGTTTAACATGTGGAGTCCTAAATAAATAAATAAATAAATGGCATGTCTAGAGTCATCACAATTGAATTCAGTAGCTTGGTATGACCTCTTAAAAAACCCAAACAACAATGAAAAAACCCCAACTCCAAACTAAACCAACCAACCAACAGTCAAAAAAACCCCACAAGGCCAAAACCATGAAACACATCAGGATTGCAGTTATAAGGAAAATCACAAGGAGGCAGGCAAACACCACAATCAATGAAAGGCATGAGAAACAGGAATAAAAAATATATCCTAGACAAGTGAAGATCTCAAAAAGGATAGATAGGACTTTTTCATTTCCTCGTGCAATGAAAACTAATAAAAATTAAAAATTTCCAGATACCTTAACAAGGAACTGAATGCCTTGTAATTTATGTTTGCAGATTTATCTTTGGGAAGAACTAAAAAATAGTATGACACTGTAGAGGTCTTCTGCACTGGTCAGTGTAACCAATACCTTGACTTTAATGGTTTTCTGCCTTCTATTAATTTATTCAGGATTAGCAGCTGCCTCATTTGGTTTGACACTATCAAGTAAGCAAAAGGAAATTCAATAGTTTTAAAGTGAGGGTCCCAACAAAAGAGTACCAGAAAGATTTGCATTTTTCTGGACATTCTCGGAATAGTCTTTACACTTTCAGATGCAGATGCAGAAACTGCCTACATATTTTTGGATGAAAAGTTCAGTAATGCCTTTATTACTTAGGCTTTTTACTTCTTCATGGCATTACTTTCAGGAATGGCAAGTGCAGAGGTGTCAGATACAACGCGTAAGAGAACATAATATGTAATGACTATAATAATGTTTCACTTCTCAAATTTATGAGAGATGTAGGTTTAATTATAAGCTCCAAAGACATATTTTTCACATGTCCTTCGGCAAGTAAATATATTGTTATTCTATATTTCAGCTCTCTAGGCTTGGCATTACAAGACTTATTTCTTCCATTTTCATCTGTGTACAGGCTTGCTGGCTATTCAAAGGTAGGAACTGTGGGTATATGTGGATAAAACATCAACATTAAAAAGGACAGTTCCCAATAACTGAGATAAAACCAGTCAGAGGGTAGCTATGGTTGAAATTAAGGGTAGTTTTTAAGATTAACATATACATAACATAACTCCTCACTGAATGCTTGCAGATGAAATTGGTCTGTGCTCATAATTATTGAGCTGTCCACATGTACCTGAAGATGAAGAACCTATAGTGCACAATTTCAATGTGCACTAGCCCCTACCTTAACGTGACTGCACCTTATTAAAATAAACATATAAAAATGAAGAAACAAACACAAAAGAACACCACCAACAAGGCATGGCAATGATGGTAGTTATGAAATTTAATTAAAGTGAGACATGTAAAACTGGGGAAGTTTCAGCCATATGACTACACTGGCCTGGGAGATCTAAAATTCAGAAACTACCCAAGAGATGCTATAATATGCTTGCAATCAGTTTATCCCTGTGCCAAAGAATGAATGTTCGTTTAAAAAGCTTTTTAAAGCAATACAATATATTAGCCAGATATAAAGCCATTTGTCCTTGGTTGCTTAGCGATCCTAGAATAGAGATGTAAATAAATTAATCTGGCCTTTATTCTGGCTAATTCAAAATTATGTGCTATTGTCCAGTCATTGTAAATATATTTAACAATATGGTCCTTTATAAGGAAAATACTTTTGATATTCTCTACAAAAAGACTCATTAAAATGTGGCTATATTGAGGATATGGCTTACAAGAATCTCTTCTAATACCATCAGCAATTAATAGATAAGATTCAGATACATTTATTGTTTTTAAGGATAGGTTATACTTAAGTAATTTAATCCACCTACTTTTCCTCCATCTTTCCTCTACAGGATGTTTATTTCCTGTACTTTCCGCAACCCACAAGGTTCATGGAAGTCTGCTCCTTGCATTACAGGTGGGAGAAAATTAAAACCTGCTAAAGAATAGAAGCACAAAGGAACGAGGAGTGAAACAGAGGGGAGTGCAAACCTTCTTTTTACAAGTGCCCCATGACAATCCAGTACTCCAAAATGGCAAGGAGAAAACAGGGAACTGTTCTTGTTCCAATATCCTAGCTGTCTGGTATTCTGAGACCAGAATATTCCTCAAAGAGATGCAGTACAATTTTAGTATCAGTCCATTAGGAACTATTGCTTAACATTTACATTAAGGTAAAAGACTGCATGTGAACATTTGTTGAGGAGCAGTAGTAGCTGCTAACTCACATCCTGAAAGTAATTTAGTTAATTTGCCCAAAAACCTAAGTTGCACAGTCTAGTTCTACAGAAATGTAAATTAATTCCCAATAATACTGAAAGAGATTTTCTAGTCTGACTCTCTTCCAAAAAGTTCTGGACCATGGTGTGAAGGCTTGGCCTTCAATTGCTTCTCCTCATGGTACAGTACAGCAGTAGCTGTAATCCCATCTCCTCCCACTAAGGGTCTGTTCTGAGTTCCTAGGCTTCCACTACTCCAGACTCCACCTCCTTCCCTTGATGAGTTGCGCCTACGCCCTCACTACTTATCACAAGCAGTAAGGAACTTTGGACTCCAGACCAATGCTGCTCCTGCTTTATCCTGGGCTATACAATGTATATAAAGAAGGAAAGGTACATGGACAGAAGAACAAATAATGGACAGAAGAGTTAAGAAGACGACTTTTTTCCCCCCCACTCATATTTATACAATTCCACTTCTACAGCTTCATTCAACTAAACGTCCTTTTCTTCTTTTGAAAAATGCCCTCCTAGATTCATAATCCTGTATGTTCATAAGCCTGCAGGTGGAGCGTGGTAAGGTAAAAAACATGAGCTGACCAACATTTAAGATTAAAGGTAATAATGTGCATATATCTGTATCTGCTGTTACTTGTTGTATATCTGGTGAACAGACACTAACAATTGATATACTTAACATACTTAATAATAATACTTAACATTACAGTAATTATACTGAATATCAGTACATTATACATGCATTCTAACAGCTATTTTTTAAATTAATTCTCCTTGCCCATGGTGGGAGGGTTGGAACTAGATTATCTTTAAGGTCCCTTCCAGCCAAAGCCAATATATGATACTATATGGCTTTTAAAACTTGTACAGCAGTTATCTTTGAAAAATGCATCACTTGTCTACTTTATTTCACATTATTTCCTCATCATAGTCTTGAGTGCTAGCAAGTCTCTGCTATCGTCATCCTTTTGCCTCACTCTAATGTCAATTCACAAGAAAAAATTTCACCCTTATATCTTTCAACAACACTATGTTCTCACTGTTGCCAAATTCCAGCTAAATTTGCCTTTACTTACAGGGTACATTAAAAATACAAGCAGTCTTTATAGTTTCATGTCAACTGAAGTTAAAAAACACAATAAGGAAATAAACATTATCTAAGAAACCCAAGGTCACAGGTAGTGAGTACACTGCTAATTCTACCCTGCAGTATCACTGCTTGATTGACCTATTACTGTGAGAGAAGCAGCTATAGCCTTCATGGGAAAATTATTTTGGAGGAGAATATTTTGGTTACTAGCATCTCTAACAGAGATAAAGGGCTTTTAATAAAAATATCAGTGAGCAGGCAATAGTCAGATAATTTTCCTTTAACCAATACTGATTATATTCACAAGAACTGTCAGGACTCTGTCTTCAGAAAACCTATGCAAAGCACAGATAACCCACTATTCTGGTTGGCTGACTACAAAGTACTTCAGATTCTTTCCATTTTATGATTCTTAGTTATGCTGGAAACCTTAGTCCCTGCACTTTTAGATAAAATCTAATAGACAAAGAACAAAAAAGTCTCAAGATGTTTTCCAGTCTTATATGTGAACAGTTAAAGGCAACACCAAAATGATGAAAACAGTCACACAGTGTGAAACAGAAATCTGGAAACTGTCTCCTACCTCCATCCCCTGGTTTTTAAATCAACAAAACTACATGCATAACCAAGAAAATTACATTTGGAAAGTATCTGGAGACAGATTGTTTTATTAGATCTTGCTGGAATTAAGATTGGAGGTTATTCTTTTAAATGAACAGGCCTGAAATAAATTTATTTAACTCCATGGGTTTCATTAAAATGGCTTCTGATTTACACTGGGGTAATGAGAGGAGAACAAGGGTGGCATAATTTCAATAATGTTTATACTTAGGCTTAATTTCCTTTAAATACTACAAAGCATTCCCTCAAAGTTTTCAAAATTATGTCAGTGTGAATCTATGGGGCATGATGTTACTAAATTGGAATGAAATAATGTCACTGCAAATCTATGAAACCAGCATTGTCAGTAATGAACCAAAGCTATACTAATGTGCTAAAAATTGTGAAGAATCATCTGAATGGAATGAAAAATTTTAAATAAAATTAAGATATTACAGGTCACAAACTATCCAAGACTGCAGTTATCAGTTTTGATTATAGATCCAAATACACATATTTGGCTAGAGAGTCAAATCTAGTCAAATCTACCATATCTCAAGTGACTTGACTTGCATGGAAGTCTTTGGGCTGAATTTGACCAGAGTATAAATAATTACATATTTATTGGAATTACATACCAAGTACATCAACTGGAGAAGAGTGCAAATGGCTGGAAAATTTAAACTAGCATGTTAAGTGGACAAAATTTACTCTTGATGCAATGTGAAAGCAAGAAATCCACAACTGGTCACGCTCCCAGCTTCTAAAAACAGCCATCCAAATGCAAGTCCAAGGTGAATTAGTTGCATTGACGAGGATAGCATTAGCAGAACTTAACATATGACAACATGGCTGTATGATATTTCACTGATACCGACTTTTCTTGCTACACCTTTTTCCTTTCTTTCTTAGACCAGATTAGCACTTGCCATCATCTTGAAGCAAATATCTAATATATTTGAACTTAAAATGGGTTTTCTCTGTAATTATACCATCCTAGAGAATTTAAGGATCTGCATTTCAGCTTACAAAATGTATGAATTTTATGTATTGAAGTTAACTATTTCATTTCATACACAAATATTTCGCCACAGTCATTACATGCATTTTTTGACTCTCCTTACCAGCACTATATATATGTATCCTTACACTACTACTCCATTAATACTGACCATAACTAAACATACAGATTAGAAGTACTTAATTTCTCAGCCACATTAATAAATCTTTCTAATGTCCTAAACTGTACACATATAAATCACTTCAGAACTTTTTTTATTCGGGCTTTTCTTCTAAACAGTTTAGCACAAAATAAATTTCAGCTGAAACCAGTCTCATCTAGTTTGATGTGTTAATGTTGAATTTTTATCTGCTTTGACCCAAGAAAATGGGTCCATATTTTACATGGATATGAAACTGCCAGAATTTACGTTTGGTAAATTTGGGCAATAAAAGACAAAATACTGATGTTCTTGTTCTCCACAGCCTTACTTTGACAGCACATCTGATATTAACTTTGTTCGTAATCCCCACTTTTCCATGAGACACATCCAGGAAAAATCATGGTAATACTATCACTTTTGTTCTGCGGAATTCCAAGTTTATCTTTGGAATGCCTTCCAGGAGTACTTTCCTGACACTTTTCTGTACTTTCATGACACTTGTGAGTGTCTGACCAGGTGCCAAGCCCTGAAATCCATTTTAAGTGCAGTGAATGCTACCAAAAAACCCCTACTTCCTTGGCATGAAATTTTAAAGATGAAAAATGTATGGGGTTAAAAGGAGAAGCAATCAGACTTAAAGAGTACACAAATTTTTCATATTGTGCTGTTTTTCTGCGGGGTATTTAATAATTTCAGGACTCTGGTAACTCTCTTGACACAGGAATGAATTATTTAAAGTTAATATTAGTAATTCAGTTTAGTTTTGATAGCTGCTAGCTGTAACCTGACAGCACTTCAGTTCAATCACATGGAAATTCCCTGTTGTGTATATTCTAGTATGCTGGATCACTTTGCACTCATCAGTTTTATATCTTTCTGCAAATACCAGAAGAAAGATCTTTCTAGGTTCTGGCAAAGGTCTTGGAAAGGGAAAATGTGCTAGTTGCCAAAAAGACACTGATTACTCTAACAGAGTAGCCCAGAGTTTCTATCCTTTCCCTTTTAATATGTAAACTTGTTTCTGATTTAGAACCGACTCCTGGCAAAGGTGTTTTCCTCAGTGCTCATTTGTGTATAGTTAGCCTCGATGTTGACTCTCTTGTCTTAGAGAACACAGACCACTTTTCACTTACTCAGAAGCATGAATAAACTTAATAACATTTGGTCCTATATTTCAAGACAGGAAGGCAGAGTGAGCACATCTAATAAGAACAGAAGCAGTACTTCTATTGCATGTATGCTCTGTAATCATGATTGCAATAGCAAGAATTATGTAAAACTCATTGAAAAGAAGTGTAACAAAAGAAAGAGCTATGTTTAGACAAATCCAGTATGTAAGCATCGAGTATGCAAGTATCTTTGCATACTTCAATACTTCATCCTTAGATTTCACTTCCTTCAGAGAAGTACTTTTTAGTTATTGTCAGAATAACAGATTTTCCTTTGATAATGCTCCAATATAGTGATAGAGAATTTGATGAATAGTTAGAAGATGACCTCACACTATGATGACATTGTTTTGAGATGGTTAGGGGGCTTTAGGGTTTGGAGGTTTTTTTGGGTTTGTGTTTGTTGGACTTGGGTTTTTGTTTGTTTGTTTTATCGGGTTTGGTTTTGGGGTTTCTTTTTCTGTTAAGGTGATCAGGTGATGCTTCAATAAAGCATGAAAAAGCAATGGAAACATTCTTGACTGAAATGTCTTCTCAAATATTGTCTCTCATTCATTGCTGCTACATCTGAACTGTGGGGTAGACAGTATTTCCTATGTTCCACACCTGTATGGTGTGCTCTGGCCATATCTTTATCCATGAGAAGGTAAGATGGTTTTTTTAACCTTACCTCTCCTTCTGTTTTCAGGTTATCACACAAGAGGCACCACAACAACTCTAGCTGCATACTCCATCTGAACATTCAAGAAACCCTGTGTGTCCAAAATTATATCTGTTTCATAGTCTAAACACAGACCTGACTAGGAACCACTGTTGCAGTTTCTAAAAATTTCAGTTGACTTTTAACCGGTCTGTTAAATCTTTAAAGCTTTATCCAATTTTTATTGAGGAATCAGTTTCCCAACTGGCACTGAGGAAAGTAATTTCTACAGAATCTCTGTGCACTGATCTTTGTCTTCAGTGTCTTTCCCTATATGCAGTTTCTATTAAATATATGCAGTATTTATTAAAGTTACTTTTCATTATAGTGAATGCGTTCTGAAAAACAGTCTGACTATTCAAATTAGCATATGGACATAAATATTTCAAACTCAGGGCCAAAACAGAGAAGGTTAAATCAACATTTTCTTCTTGCATTTGCCATACTTAAAGGGCACAGTTCTCTCTTTTAGTTCACCTGGATATCTAAAAATTACCCAGATAACATATTAACCCTCCTTGATGTATTTTGACTTGACATCACCTAAATTTTTAGTCAGAGGACTAAGGTTTCACAGATAGTAGTGTGGCACATGTGCATTTGTACGCACCCATGTGTAGCTGTGAACACACACACACTCTCACATAAAATAGATGAAGTACATTGCCCAGGTAAGATGGGGTATAAAGCAGACAAGAGTTCCTAAATACAAACACATGTGTTATGTTGGTAGATTGTAATACATCTTCATAACATTTTTTCCACTTCTGTATTATGAATAAAACCAAATGAATGTGTGTTGTAAAACAAAGCTTCTTCAGATTGGAGAATCTATTAAGTTAGTCTAAGCTTTTATACTTAAAAGGCTTCGTGTTTTAAACAGTTTTTGTTATTATGTTAATCTTGAAAGTGAAAACTAATTGTTAGGACAAGACCACTAGTTTTAATTGCATAATGGATAGCCCCAAGCAGTAGCTATAGACAGAGACAAAGCTACAGAGATCTTTCCCTTAGAATAGCCTTGCTAATGCTAAGCACCAGTGCTGAGAAATTTTTTCCATGTATCTTTCTTCTCAAAGTATCTCCTAAGCAGTTATTACGAATTTTGAACAGTTAAGAAACATGAATGTGAAGATCCTAGTGTAAAATGTAATTATGTCTATTTTCACATCAACATAATCTTTCATCATCATGATACTCTTATTTTTTGAATTGGACTCTTCAGTATTAGCAAAAATGGGATATTACATAACAATTCCTGAAGTATTAAATGTCAATACATTCATATTCACTAGAATCTGCAAAAAATTACTTGATGGCTTGAAGCCAAACACAGCCAGACTCTTGGCTTCACAAAATACTCATTGACCAACCTTTTAGATATACATATATACACATTGCCAGCCCTGAATCAAACACTTGATCTCCATATTTTTTACAGAAAAGATTTCATGCCACAGACACCATGGTGTACAGCATAAAGCTTTGAGCTTTAAGGCATCTCCTCTGGCTAAAACCTCAGGCCAGTTTTTGAACTAAATGGAAACAACAGTAGAGAACAGACTTAGAGAAGCACCATCACAAGCCTAGTCAGTATGCTACAGACATTTTGCTTTTCACCAGCCTGAAAGAAGGGATGTGGATGCTTTGCACATTTAACGCCTTTCCCCTACTATTCCATATATACTGAGATACTCCAAAAGCACTGGTTGCTTACTTGTCCTCTACAGCTTTTTTGTACTGATGGGATTTCCTGAAGCACTGAGAACTAGCTTTACTTCTCAGAGATTTAATTTTTTTGGTGCTGTTTGCAAGGGACTCAGGGCTAGGTCTGAATAGTAAAAAAATAATAGGTAATAAAAAAAAAATCCTATACAAAAACACATCCCCTTTGCTATTACTTTTCCTCAATGTGGAAATGTGTTCTAAAATCAGGCCAGTAAGACTGTAACCCTGAGTAAATTAGCTATGTTACAGCTGAATCTGTAACAAAATGATACACAATTATTAATACATGCAGACCAGGTTTTCACGGGCTCCTTCAAAATCTGTATTTATGTCCAGAGTTGTCTTATGTGGGCCTTTCTATAGCATCTTTTGCAAACACTATATTAAATTTAAACAAAAACAAAACAGAAAAAAAAAATCCCACCACTCTAGCAAAGACTAAAGAGAAGGAGGGAGACTTGAGAACAAAATACACTTTCAGCATGAAATTGCCATGATATCATTCTTTGGCTTGCCAATACTTTGAGAAACTGGGGTGGGGAGGAGAAAAGGAAACAGAAACAGAGTTCTTTGTGCCCTTATGAAATGCTAAATTTTCCTTCTCCCTCTTGCCTCTCAGTAAATCATGAGGAAGTTGTTAAGTAAAATGAACCAAGAAATTTGCATAAGCACCACTGAAAATCTGAAAACCTGAGTTTTTTGCAGCCTACCATTTTACTTGATTTATGTGAGTCGGGTTTGAAAGTTCTTCACAGAATTATGATTCTACACCTTAGACAGAAATACATTTAAAAGAAAATTTAAAATTAAAAAAAAAAGTATTTAAGATACGTTTAAAATACATACATTTTGACTGGGAAACTTTTTAGGATAGGAATTTTTAAACCCTATCATGTGGTTTAAAAACTTCAATTTATTATTCAAAACCATATTCAAATATTATCTTCAACTACAATGTCTGAAACTAAGTGAGCTGTATTAGTTTAACTGGGTGTATAACAGTCTAGCTAATGGCAACGTGTTTCTCAAGTCCAATATGGAAAATGAAACCTGAGCTGTAGAAAGAATTAACTACTTCAAATTTTTTTTATATGTTCCCTTGATGGAAACCAGGAGGTATTTTGGAACCTGAAGCGATACCAGTTTAGCTGAGCTCAAATACGTTCTAGGGAAAGCAACATGCTAGAGCAAAATGGTATCAAAATATTAAATATCTGTGTCAATTTAAAAAAAAATAAATTATTCTAATGGAAACTCATTTTGTGACTTAGATGGGTCATCTTTAAGTGATCTATTGATATGCTCCATATAAAACCACACTAGTAGAACGGGACCAGGAAGCCATCAGTTGGTTGCCAAGCCAAAAGGCCCTGCATACACCTGTCTTTGAATCTCCCTACCACACCAGAACCACTTGCACCAGCATATATCCATCATTATTCTAATGGAAAGAGTCAAAATTGTGTCCGGGTTCCAGATTGAAATTCAGGGTGTAGAGATCAAGTATTCCTTGAGATCTTCATTCATAAGGAAAAATAAAAATTCAGGAAAAGGAAGGGTTTCAGATGAGGGATTGCTGGGGCAGAACATAGATGAAACCAGTTCATTTACAGGTAGTCTAACACATGAAAAACTTTGACACAGAGGCACAAACCCATTTCCTTCATTTTTAAAAAATCTTTGAGATTATTAAATCTTCCTTCAAATCAGACAGGAAATTATCATGGCTATGCATTTGCCAAATTGTCATAAACATGTCTCCTTATGAATAAATAATTACTCTTAAATACAATAAAGTTCATGTTAAGTTAACAGGGTAATATGTTAAAGATGATATGAGAAAAGCAAGACTGTCAGAGGCAGTAAACACAGCAGAGGAAGCAGCAATTTTCCTTATGCTATGTTGTGACAAGACAGGGCAAGAGGCTTTAAACTGATGGAGAGTTAATTTATATTAGATATTAGGAAGAAGCGTTTTACAGTGAGGGTGGTGAGGCCACGGCACAGGTTTCCCAGAGAGGCTGTGGATGCCCCATCCCTGGAAACATTCAAGGATGTTGGATGGGTGAGTAAGCTTGTCTAGTTGACAATAACTCTGCTTAAAGGAGGGGATTGGACTAGATGACTTCTAAGGGTACCTTCCGAACCAAACCATTCTATGATTCTATGTATGATAAGACCTTAATGCAAAGTTTAAAATTACTTAATGTAATTTCAGTATTATTTACAAAAGCAATCACAACTTAATAAGAAACGTTAATGGCATGTTTTGGGCAAAGTTCTGTCTCTCTTCTGAATTTTAAAAGCTTCAGACAGAGTTGCGTCTAGTTGGTTAGACAAGAGGTGTATTCTTAGGACTGAAAAACCTAAAATATCTAGTAAAATATCTAATAAATTCCATAGCATGTATTTATCTAAATAGAGTATTTACAACAACTGAAGCACTTCAGCATCTGTTGCCATGATTGAAATATTATCTTGATAAAATAAGACAATTTTAGTGTCCTGGTATGTGGAATTTGATGGGAGGGCTTGAGTTGTTTTTTAAACCTTAAGGTAAATCCATTTCTGATGAGTTGAAAGGAAGGTGTGATAGCATACCACAAAGCAATCCAAATCAAGTGATGCTGATTTATGACTTGACACACAATCTATAGCTGGTCTTCAGTTTAGTAGTTGCTGGTTTTGGAAAATACTTAAGATAACAGTTGACTCTGGGATCTACAGAGTTTACTAATCTTTACAAAGAAAATGTTTCCTGTATTTAAAACTTCCTTATAGCAACATATTCTTCTTGTTTTGTTCTGAGTTTCAAAAATCAGTGACAACAAAAAGAGTAAAAGGGATGCTCCTAAACTTCCATTAAAAGATGCAAACCAATGTTTAAAAGTCAGATCAGTTTTACATCTGTTAGATCTCAAGGAGATTTGTAAAACAAACTGTTAAAAAAAAAGAAGTATTAAAAAAGTTTTAGAAATTTGTGCATTCACAATTTTAAAAATCAAAATATGTGGGAAAGTTTGTTTTTGTGTACAGCTAACCCTCAATGAAATACTTCATGACCAGAAGACAATCACAACAAAAGCATTTCTGGAAGTATGTTGAACTATATTGTTTTCAGAAGAGGATAAATAATGGCAACTGCATATTCAGTTTTAACTCCAAATTCCACATTAGGATAAGAGAGAAGTTTTATCCCTTGGCTTGTGTGGGCTACCACTGACTTCAGGGTTTTTCTAACAACTTGAACCCATTTCTAAGTTGGTACTTACTCTGTAGCATTCATGTGATAATTAATAAACTTTTCATCAAGGCAAAAATGCAGTAATTACAGTTTTCCTAATGTCCTGTTGCTAAGGAGGGAAACTACACAGCAAACTTCAGTGAAATTTTGTTATTTGATGCACAAAACGTAAGTGGTCTTGGACTCAAACTTCTAATGCCAAGAAGAAAATAAACAAAACTAAAGAAAATAAAGTCAGGATCAAATGTTGTCCTTTGCCGGCCACTTGTGATTTCTGCTGATGGAGGTGCCATGGAAGCTTAATTCTGGTCCCACGTGAACTGGCATAGTCACTTGGTACAACTATATCCATTTGTGATATACAAGGAGGTGACCAGTTCAAGGAGCAGAAACAGTAACTAACACACACTAGTCTAGGATCTTACGGGTACTTGTGCAGAACTACTGAAACCTATACTTTAACCTGTTCATGTGTTTTGATCATGAACTAAATATACATGTTCAGCACAAACAGCTTGAAGGACAAGTTGTCATTATATTAGAATAACAATTAGAATAATGAAATTTGAGTGCACTTAACCTTAAAACCTCTTCCCTTAATTCTACCTTACTGTAGGCAAGAATATTTGCCAGTCATTTTTCTTTAATTATTTACACTAACAAATGTAATTTAAAATATGAAGTAAAAATAGCTATTAATACTATCCTAAATTATTAAAAGCAAATTATATTTTAAAGGAAATTTTTGAAGTTATACTTACATAAAAAATCTGAAAGTCTGCACTGAAAAAGCATTGTTCAATATATCCTAGGAGTGTTATTTCTATGTTATTACAATATAAGAGAGAGACACTGCATTTATCATGACTGTTTCATAGTCTTTGGCTCCTAGACTAATAAATAATTCAAAGGACATAACTGTTATGGATAAAGGTCTCATTGTTTTATTCCTTTGCTACCATGAGAGTTTTTCGTTAAATAATTCTTTTTACTTTTTGAAACATAAATCAATTCCTACTGACTGACACAGATGCAGCTAAAGTTTTTTTTTTTGATTATTTTCTTTTAAAATTGGAACATAACATCTCAAAATAGAATCTTAATAAATCAATGTAAAAAATCCCCACAATTTATAACAAAGAATATATGAAATTGACAGTTTAATTTTTACATTTTTAATCTGAAAGATAAATAATAGAAAATGCCATGTAACTCTGTAGCTTGATTATCAATCCCATTAATCATCATAGAAAATAGAGAGGAATTTCTCGTTCCTCCCCACTGAAAGAACCCTGTAGGCGAGATGAAGGCATCCCTCGGATTCTAAAAAAAACAAACAAAAAAATCTTTTTAAGAGAATAAAAACCAAAAATAGAAATTCAACTTCCCCCATCTCTCTAGAAAGAGTGGGCATCTGACAACTTCTGCTAGGAAAGACAAAATCCTAGTGGAACAGACTGGTTGATAAATTCTCTGCCATGCAAATCATGACTATTCTCAATAAAATACAATGTTCTGTATTTCAACATGAGAAAGGCTTTGGAAATACAGCATTTATACTTTTCCTCTGGTCAGGACTAGAAGGCATCACAGAGGACAAAGTCATCAATAACACATGGGATAAAATCCTGCTGTGTTGATTTATTGCAAAAAGTACTTTATACCTTTACACACATCTTGTATGTTGCCAGAGGTGCAGTGGAGTTTGAAAACAAACTATACTAGATACAGTTTTTGGTGAAGAACATGAATGCTTACAAAGTATAACTGGATATAACAAGAGGAAAAAACTTGCTTTCACACTGACAAGAGAACGACAAAGAAATAAAATACTTTTTAAAATGCACTTTAACTTCTTCCTGTTATTTTAGGAATAGAAAGGTCAAACCATATTGTATTAAATATCTTAAAAGCCTACATACTATTTTTGTTAAATAGTGGCCAGCCCAATTCTATGTAGAACCATCATTCCTGTGTCAAGATATTAAGCCAAATTGGAAATTCCCATGAAGGCTAAGATTTCTTTAAGAGTATTACACTAAAGCCAAGGAATATGGCAATAGATAATCAATTCACTTTTATGCCTGAATCCTAAATGTCCAAAGACAATCCCTTGTGAACAGTGCAGAAACTTTGTTTAACCAATGCCACCACTTAAGCCACATTTATTGTTTTTTCTCCAGATGGCAGCATGACTTATGTTTACAGTATAAAAGTATACTGTACACATAGTGTATATCATAAAGAATCAGGTGGGTTTTTTCCTTTTTAATTAGCATTGTATAGTAATTATCTAAACTTGCAGTAAAGAATATTAACTTAAATTTGCCCTAAAAAATATTTTAGCATTCTTCTATAAAAGACAGACATACTTACCTTGACTCTGTTTTTTTATTCCCATTAGTGTCATACTTTGTCAACTCACCAAAGAAGTTTAAAGAAGAAATGTAAAGCTCAGTGCTATCCTTTAAGAGCAACACTACTAATAGTAGTATCTCTATTTCTAAAGCATCAGGTTTACTAAACTGTTTTCTAAACTGTGAGCACATGCTGCTGTCTCATTAATGTAGAATATATTATTGTCTAGTAAATATAAAATGGATTCTTACAAAACTATTCATCTATTTAACAGAAACACAAGAAAATAACTGAGAAAAAGGAAATACTTTCCCCCACTAACGCTTTCAGTATAAACTCATGGGACCCAATCCTTAGTTCTCAACAATACACTATAAATGAAGGCCTTTTTGTTTTGAAAATTCTTGCCTGTAGATTAATGGTGGAGTGGATTAGCACTCTGTATGTTCTCTTAGCTGTGGAGATGCTGGTCCAGTACTTTTCATATAAAAGGAGTAAGAGAACCAAAATAGGAGAGGAGGGGAGATATATAATTGGGTCTATTTTTGTATTCTTGGTATTGAGGGGAAGAAAACCTCTGAAATAATGATATCTATAATACATATTTTTTGAGATTTGTTACTCATCTTTAAAGTATTGACAATTTTCCGTATAATTAATTACCACACAGAAAATACTTCCAATGCTGATGTGCAGGGTAATTTTACCCTAGCCAGAGAGGAATCTCAGGCACCAGGGGAATGTCTTGCTTTGCCATCTTCAGGTCTTGCTAAGAAAGTCAGCTGAAATTTAGGGTGATGCTTTTAGAGATAAAGATTCAGAATGCTCTACCCTAGCCTCCTCCTGAGGGAGAGTTCTCTTTCTACTAATTTCAGGGAATGTAATATTGTTATAACTTAGTTCTAAATTATAAATACCATGGCAGAAAATTAGCACAGATGTATTAGTCATTTCAAGAACTAGAATGCTACACTTCTTGAAGATGCATTACACCCTAAAAAAGCACAATATGATTTGCTAAAAATTCTTCTTATCTCCATGTGTGTCACCCTGGTTTTCACAGTGTTCTATGTTTTTACTTTTGTAGTAGAAGTTCTCATGCATTTTCTATAAACATAGCATTTGTTTTTCTAACCAGCTGAGGTGTTTTCTGAACTTCTGGATTGTTGTTCATTCCTTTCTCCAAGGCGGAGAAAGATGATAGACTGTGTTCCTATCCTGTAAAATTGCAAAGGTGTTAACCTCATCTACCAATGTATGGTTGTTTTAAAAGAGGTATAAAAGAGTGATAATAAAGGTGGGCAGAGTCCTTTCGCTCTGCTCGGCGGTCCTGACCTGCTGCTAACCTGCTGCTGAATCTGCATGTTCGTGTCCGACACTGCGACACACGTGGAGTTCTCATTGTGCAATAATGCATAGAGGGAGGCACTGGGAATTAAAGAAGACACGATATTTGATTGTCCACAGAAGGAGGTCACTGAGGCAAACAAGTCTAAGCTAGTGAGAAAAACTGCAGAGCTATTGCACAGCCTGTCAGTTCCACTGAATCTGAATATTGCATCAAAGATATATTCTGTAAAAAAATTTCAACAAAGTCTAACAAGAACTTTATTGGGGTGAAAGTAAAAAAGAGTAACTTTAACAGTTTTCCATTAAATTAGGAGCTAATAATTTGACTTACAAAGGGACTTTTTTGTAAAGAAGTTTCTAATGAATCCTTTCAAAGTTCTAGACACTAAATTAACATGAATGGCCGCACAAATGCAGTACATCAGTGAAAAAATGTAGAAAATTAAATCAAGAGGGGCAAAAAATTATTTACTTAATTTCTAGTACTTTACTTTCGTAACCCCCAGTGAAAGTCAGTCAACTATTTAACTAGAAATGTCAAGTCTTCACAGGACCAGACAGTGTAGCTGTAGCAGCTTTTTTATTGAGTGCAAAACCAGCATCATCAGGTACATCAGGTACAAAGTGAAGAGAGAGATGTCCATGGGCTTCTGCCTCCATGGAGGCATCTAGGCCTAAGTAAGAAAAGCTGAAGGCAGGAAGGGGAAAAAAATAAAGAAAAAAAGGGAGAGGCAGGAGAGAAAGGGTAACTAAAAGAACAAGCAAACTGCAACTTAAGCTGGGGCAGGGCAGGGTTCTGTCTAATGTCAACAGATTCATGATGGAGTATAGAACAAAACAGATTTCCTGACAGTTCTATAGGCACTCAACTCCAGTCACCCCACTGACACGTTCAGTATCACTGTCCAAAAGTTTCTGAGTCTTGTGGAGTGAATTTTACTGGCCCTTTAATGACTTGTTTTTTTTAAACACAAAATGAAACCTGAGAAGGTTGAGAATAATTCCACTTTCAGTAGCACAAGTGAGACTGAAATGTCATCTATTTTGTGATTGTAAAGCTATTGGAGAGGAATTGGCACAGAGTAAAGAAGTGTCCGGCTGAAAGGTCTCTAAAACCACCTTACTTCTGGGCACAAACTAGAGCTGCACTTCAGACATGCCTTTCCCCAGATCTTTTGCAGTCTGAAGTTGAGAATTACTGTAGTTGTCTACAAACACAAGAAGACTGAGATTAGAAGCCCGAAGAGGCCAACGACTGTTGCTGCTCTAAGGCCCAAGATGTGTTTTCAGAATTCACTCACAAGATCCCAGGTATCCCACTACATCTCCTTTGGAGTGAGGTTAATTAAAACTCCTGATCTGCCCATGATTTTGACATTTTAAACACCCTGGAAAGTTATTTGTCATGGATAAGGCTTAGGGAAGGATTTTCACTCTAAAAACATAAACTCTTTTGCAGATTGGGAGTGAATAGGCCTGGGAAAAGCAGAGCAACTGTGAAAATCTTTGGAGAAAGGAAGACAAAGCTAGGAAAATGATGCTGAAGGAAAAACAAAAGGACAGAAACACACCACACAAAAGCTATGAGTACACATATGCATTTGAATTGGAAAGGCAGAACAAAACATTTGAGTCTTGAGATCTGTATAATCAATCTGCTTTCTAGTTCTCCTTATTTCCAGTTCTTGTATGGTATGTGGTACATCATCCCTACCTGGATAGTTTGGAGTAAAATGTACTTCTATATTTATGCACAAGTACATTTTTCTCACCAGGAAGAGGCAATAGTGCACACTACTGTCTGCAGAGTGACTTTTATATATATATAAACATACATATTATACACCTATTGTGTTAGTGAATCTGAAAATAGAGTTTCTACACAGGTGCTGTAGCAGGTAAATAACACCATTCCTTTCCTGGGATTTAGACAAAGAAAGTATTAAATAAACATTATATTATTATTATAGCAAAATAATGTTACATTACATTAAGAATACAAGGTCAATCACTTAAGAGCAATCACATACTTATCAACTGGTCTGCAAGATAGAGAACATCTATATGCCACAGGAAAAATCAGAATCTTTAAAACCAGGACCCATTATATCATCTAATGTGACTCCAGTTGCACTAGGAGATAATTTCCCAACAATGTGAATGTTGTCATGGGTATGGACAGAAATGACAGATCTTTCTGACAGAAGTTGGTTAGGTTGTGGGAAATGTTCATGCTAATGCATATACAATGCAACATGAGGTAGCTTGAAAACAGAATTCTTGTCACTGAAACTGTTAAAAAAGTACTTTTTTTAAAGGTGTGACTGACATTTCTTACTATAAACATCTCTCTTCCTTTGCTGCCTTCTGCAAGAAGCAAGCACTTCAAACTCTGTGACTCTCCCAATTTATAAAACAAACATTTGTGCAGGTTTTCATGACTCGTTATTCTTTATTTTTAAAAATAGGCTTATTCATTCAGTTCCATTCTGAAAGATTAAGGCACAATGGTAGGATGGTAGGAGAGTGAAAAGGCAAATGATTAATTGTATATTGCACACATACAGATATCCCACTAATAGTAAACCAATGTTTCAGTTTTAAATAAGCTGGTCATTTATTTGAACTTACTAATATAATCCATTACTGTAAAACATGTCTTCCATCTTTTCTGTGTAAGTGGAATTTAGAATTGTTCGTATTTGGAAAGAAGGAAAAAGAATCTACAAGCAGATATATTTTTATTGAAAATAACTTTTTAGCATCTAAGCCACCACAGCATTATGTTAATCGTATTCAGTTTATGTGTTATGTAACCACTTCATGCATTAAAAACTGCTTTTAGGGGCACGCAATTTTATCAGGAGATTTAAGTATCTTAATGTTTTCATGACGTTTCATAATTTCCCTTAATTCATGGATTTAAAAGTTCTATTAGGAGTTTAAATATTTTCCCACGTGAAAAAAAAAAATTAATTTTAATGGGACCGTTACTCCTGTGCTTTTTGCTACATATTCCAAAAGGTTTCCTTTCCTTAAAATTAATTTATACATGTAATTTGTTTCTGTGATTTTTTGCATGAAATCTATGCTCTGCCATATTTTATTTTGCTTTGCTGTTCCTTGTTCACTTATTTCATATATAGACATAAATTAATAAGAAGAGGAACTTTGGACACTTTCTCATCTGGTTTGTTTGTTGGATTTGGGTTTTCTTCCTAACAGAACTTGGAGACTTAAAAAAAAAATTAGCAGATACTATATTATTAAATAATTTCTGAAAAAAAACCCCCTATCAATTAATAGGTATTAACTCCTACCAGAATAATACTTGTAGGATCACTGAAATTACAGAGGTTTTAAATTCTATAGAGGTTACTGGAAAAAGCTAATAGACTAATACAGTAGTGGGTATACTAAGTCATCTTAAAGCAATGAAAACTGTTGGTCTCAATTCAACTGAAACACATTGGGTTGTAAACAAATGGTATGTATTTGGCTGTGTCATGCTGTGTAAAGAACATACAGTGTAGGAGGAACTATCTCAGTGGCATCAAATAGGGTGCCAAATACCAACAAAATTAAAAATCAGCTACACATCTCAAATGTGCTTCTTCACAAGTGTCCATAGGATTCCAAAGAAAGGCTTATAAATCTACTTATGTACACAACAAGTAGAGTGAAGAGTAAAAACTTACTGTGATCCAGTGAAGTGTTCCAAAATGAACAAAACGAAATGTTCAAACCAAGCAAAACCAAAAGACAACTGACTTCTAAAATCTAGGAACATGAACTTGTTCCCACTGAATGCATGGCAAGTTTCCATTGATATAAGTTTTCATTGATATAACTTATCACATGAATGCTACAATGTAGAAATGATCTTTAATACTGCTGTTCAATATCTAATCTATATTACTGTTATTTTTTTGCACAATTCAACTTGGAATGCAGTAGTGTGATATGAAAAGGGTGTTTTGTTTGCAAACTTGGAATGAAATCTGGCTTGGACTAGACTGCACAGTAAAGAAGCCAGCAAAAGGGAATTTGACACCATTCCGGCAGAACTCAAGTTTCTCAAAACTAAAAGATCAAAAATACTTTGATACTGATTTTAAAATGAAAATCAAAAGGAAGGAAATGTAAATGTTAAACTGTGCCAGATTACTGAGGTCTTTGGTTATGATCACTACCTTCTTCAAAGTAATTTGAAACTAGTAATAAAGCTAGTGCCTAAATATACTGCAGAATTAAAAAAAAGTCTCACCGGCTACAAACCAGAAAAGCTATTAATCCCTTATACTTGCATGTTAAATCTCAAATTATCTGTGAGATTTAACAAATCTCTTATTTCTTCTTCTTTATGACCTATTACTGAGTTAATTAGGAGTTCTCAATCCTTATTCAGCACAGTACTTATACATGTTCCCAACTTTACACTACCCAAATCCTTATCTGGCTTCACTGTAAGTTACGTTAAGCAGAAGTTTATGACTGAATAAGCACTCTGGTACTTTGCTGAAACAGGAACTTGACTTCTGCAGATGATGAGAAGTCCCTCTGACTTCTTTTGTTTACAAGTGCTCAGTTTTATCAGGTCACAGTTACGTGCCTTTAGCAAAATAGGGATAACAGTTATTTGAGAGCAAGACCTAGCATTTTGTCAAGTCATGACTCAAGAATAGTGCATGTGGAGAGGAAGATGGAAAGAAGCGTAGTATGAATCAGATTCTTAGCATACAACTACAGAATAACAAGATTAGCCTATTTTCAATTATTATTACCATAGACATATATAGAGAAGATTAAGTGGATCAGAAGAATTAAGCTTTGAAAGTATCAATGTGCTAAATTCAGCTATATAATAATGCTAGCAAATATTGATACTGATTAACTTTGTGCTATGGGAGTTAACATTCTACATACAAAGTCTTCTGAAATACAATTCTGGGTTTGGAAATATCTGTTAATCAAATGAAGTACTATGCATTTTAATGTTTTGCTCATGCTACTTTAGCAATACATCTTAGTCATGACTTAGCAATTCAGTGATCATGAAGCCTTTAATCTGTTTCCTGACCTCTTAAATAGTATCAGTCAAAACAGAGTGTTTTAATGTAGTGGATATTCTTACAAGCCAAACTGAGAAGTCACCAGGTCCATTTCTAAAGACTCTTCTTTTGGTTGCAATTGATTAAAGCAAGAGCAAATTCAATGATCTAAAGTCAGAAGGATATTCATCACATACTAATAATTCCTTGGGTCAGTTAACACACTGTGGGTTATTTATTCTCCAACTGTGTCATAAAAATGAGTCAGTGCTGGTTAACAGGAAAATATTTTTTCCTGTTAATCACTGATGTAATTTTCGAAGTGGAAGGTAGCAGATAATAGCAATTCACTACAAAGTAAAAATAAAATCTTTACCCTAATAAAAAGGATCTTCTCTCCAACTCTGTATCTTCCCTGTGAAAGACGCTCCACACAGAACTTATTAGGGCATTTACAAGGTGGATCTTCAGAAATGTGTTTAACCTGTAAAACAAGAAGTTATTAATAGAAAGTATTTACAATGGCATGGATAGCAAAACATTCAGTAAGACACTTGTCATAATATAACACTTAATATAAGTCTTCATTGATTATATTTTTCTTGGTTTTTCTTAACATTTCTGTAATCCCAGAAAGTACCCTATGGTGCTTCCAATAGCAATGGTTTAGTAGCTGAGATGAGTTAAAAATAGAGACAAATGTCACACAGTTCAGCATCAAATTTGCACTGTTTATCTGAAGTCAAACAGTTTGTTATATGGAGTTCAGCATCAAACTTTTATAAATGTATTCTCAGTATTTTATGGTGAATTGGCTCAAAGTGTTAATATAGCTAACAGGCAAAATGAAGGTGTCATAGGATGCATCCTGCCTTCTAAATACATATAAATATAGAGGTATCTTCCTTACCAGTAAGAGGCCCTGCCTCTTTAAAATTGCGCACAACACCTTAGGAAAAAAGCATACAGAAAATACTGTGACATGATTAAAAACTCCTGCCAAGACACTCCCCACTATTTTCAACTGCCCTTTGATGATCTCCTTGTTAGGGACAGTTCAATCAAAGTTACTTTAAAGGGACCTCAAGTAGACTATCACTGCCAAACCTAACTACATAGCCCCAAAAATAAGGGCAGAGAAAAAACAGATGAAAACCCCTTTCCTGCTTTTTATTAGCTGCATCAGCTTGACTTTGGCCTCCTTGTTCCAGCATGTGCTACCAAAGGCAGTGATGTTTAGTAAAAGTGTGTTTTGTACTCTGCAATGATAGGAAAGCAAAGGCATCAATATCAAAAAAGCAGATCTGACTGTGAAACTCTTACTTGACATTCAAATTGCACTTCTACATAGCAACAGCAAGAGTAAGTGCACCATTTTCACACACTGTGGTTTTCTTGGACAAAGTACATACCGAGTACGTCAACATCAAACAATGCAAAATGCCAGAAGAACTTGCAGATGTCTGTCCACTTCAAATAATATTCCAGACATTTTCATATCCAGTTTGCAAACCAAGGCCTGTAAAAATGGTCTGAGGCCCAGGAAAGGGTATTTTCACAATAGCTAACAAATTAAAGTCTTAAATAGTTTCATAAAAAGGAAAGATGCCTGGCCAAATCTGTAGCACTCTAGTAAGTGTTTTGGTTATCATGAATAGATAAGGCTTCTGAAGTACAAATGGTTTTCAGATCTTCTTTAAGAATTAAGTTACAGTATGTTAAATAAGCCATAAAGAACTTATAAGGTAACCAATTATTGTTTCTATACTTCTGAAACCAGCCCCTTTGAGTGATTTAAAGGCTTTCCAATTATTTCTGAAATTGTTTAACACCTTTATCAAAATAACATTATTGCTTTGTGGAGGGTTTTTATAAGTATTCTTAAGACTTTGTTATTTTAATTAGGGTATAATATTTTTATGAAAAAATAATTAAAATAACACAGAGGAACTTTACATGTATTTTACACACAAAAAGTGTTTCTCAAGTATCAGATGAGTTGTCCTCAGTTTGAATGAGTCTTTTTGAATTTTAAGATCAGTTACTCAAGTGACTTTTTTAACATGGGTGAGATTTAGCCTCCATTTTTGGTGAGTAAACTATTTAGATAGTCAATGTACAGCAGGAATAACTTATATGAAGTCAGTGAGTGATGACTTCAATCCAAGTGCAGGTTGCTGAGGATGAAAAGGGTGTATTGCTGTATTTCTTGGAATATAGTACCAAGACTGGGATTGCACTTAGGGAACTTTTTGGCAATGGCCCTCTGAATACTGTGTGATAGTCAAGGATTCCTGACATAGTATCCTATGGCATTTATCACCCTTGGAGACACTGGAAATTTGAAGCTGAAAATGGGTAGTAGGAAGTTAATGCTTCATCTACCACAGTTTATCTAAGGAACCAAAAACCCAGAGTAGCTGGGCCTAAACAAGTTCAAGGTTATTTTGAACTGTGTAAGCAAAATCTTCAGCCTGTGGAGAATGAAAGCCAACAGATTTATTTTAGTGTAAAACAGAGGATCCCTGCTATTGAGGTTTCCGTTGCCTTACTGTCCCAAAGGACACAGAAGTAATGAGTGGAATTTGGAAATCAAATAAGGAAGAAGAGGGAGGAATTATATTCTATTTTGTGTCTGGACTATATGAGCAACTGCTGCTATTTTATGGTGTGTCTGGGGCAGTGCTGGCCAATAATCTAGCTGGATGAATTCCATTCTGTTTCTATCCGTACTTCTTTCTAAATTAAAGGAGGTGGTTAGAGAAAACCTACATACTCTCTGTTCAATTTCTACAAGATACGCAGTCATCGTCCTCCTTCTATACGTAACTGTTCTTTCTCAATTCTGTTGAAACACGAGTGCTTTTGCAAGGTTAAGGAAGAAATACAAACCAGAAAATGTAAAATGTAATTATATGCATCAAATAAAAAAAAGTGTTTCAATAAAAGGAATTAACATTATATTCCATCTGCTCTTTGTAACAGGAAAGTGGCACATGGATTTTTCAAGAACTGCTTTGTAACTCCCAGGTGGCACATCTACCTTGCAATGTAGTAGTTGCTATGGTAACTGCTTCTTTTTACAGGCTAGATTTCTACTTTTCCAGTTTAACCTCTTCATGGTCTCAAAATGTGTCCTTTTTATCTGATTCCAGCTGTTTCAAATGAATCCCTATGGGTTTGTACCAGAAACATGAACACTCAATATGCTGCAACAAGTCTAATGAAATTCAAAGCAAGATACTTTTGTTCTAACAACGAGGAAAACAATGCTTGTTTTTTTACTATGCAAGAATCATGCAGAACAGCATAAAAATTAGGCTGAAATATCTTAGAAGTGTTTGTTAACATTCAGTACAAGTCAGTATGAGCCAAATCTTGTCCTGACTCAGTCCTTCCTCAGACAAAGCACCAAGTGGGAGTTGGTGAATAAAGAGTGAAAGAGTAATAAGAAGGGAATGTGGCCCTAAGCACAAAGCTAGGCTAAGCTGCAGAGCTCCTACACAGTGTGACTTTTTTTTTTTTCCCAAGCTTCAGACATAAATAATTGTGGTCAAAAAGAACCCCAAACCGTCTAAGCCTACAAACGTTTAAAATACAGTGAGATGTTAAATTCGGGCTTGTGTGTGTTTTGCAAGTAAGTGCATATCAGAATGGATAAGATAGCAAGAAGCTTCCTCCTACAACTTACAGCATCATCCAACAGTTTCCCTGTGCTCTTTTTCCCAGGAGACTTTGTGGGTGATGGTGAAGGAGATGGAAGGGGAACTGAAAATGTTTCCTCTTGTTCAATTTCTTTTTCCAATTTTATTAATCCAGGAGGTTCCACCCCAAACCTTTTGGAAACATGCAAATAATAAATTACTATCCACATAAAGTATTACGCATTTTAAAACAAAACAGTGGAAAGAATTTCCTCTTTCTGTGCAGTAGCAGAATGATACGCACATTAATAAACATGTACAAAATACACCATTACCACCATAAATTCAAACTTATAGAAAAAATTAATTTAGATGCAGTCTCTCAGTTACTCAAATTTACAGGAAATACAGGTATTTTTTCAGCTTCTCTGTCTGATAACATACATGTTGGTGAATAATTTATGAACAACACTAGACCTCAAAAATGGCTATACCATGCAGGACAGAGTCAAGTTCAGTACATTTGTGCTTTTTTAATTTTATTTTTTTCTTTCCAAACAGCATCTTTTCAAATTACTTGACAACTTGTATTTTGTGTTAGTATTTTTCAAAGAAATCCAAATGAAAAGGGATTAAGGGTTTTCCTGGTCTCAGCTATTGTACTGAATTTATAGATAAGTAAACTGAGACATGGCCACTACTCTTCAGAAGTGGTTAGTGTTTTTACTGACTGATTTTTGACAGTCAGTCTTCAGATCTCTGTTTACAGTGGCAACACACTTGTAGCTCCAGCTAAAACAAAATACATGCAACTTCAGCATGGACAAACTCGAAACAGAGCACTTGAAGAGCAAGGTTCTTTTTAAAAGATCTTTTGAAAGCTTTATGGCAAGTGTCTGAGTCAGTATCTCGCATCAAGCAGCAGAGCTTGGACTGAAGTCTAAAAGCACATCCCATTTTCCTAATTACTGATAATCCCCTTCTGTTTTTTCAGATTTTTTTAAATCTGCCAACACTGAACAAACCCCAGAAAAACAGACAGACTTCCTTTTTCAGAGAATGACTTGAGCTTGAAAAAGTTATAATGCCAGGTAGGCTTCTGATAACAAACTACTTGCACAAATGAAACCGTATTTTCTTCTGTAGCAGAAAAGTCCATAGTCCATATGCAGAAGTATACTGACTTATCCAGATAAAGATCTGGACACTAAAATATTGAGCAGTAACAAATATATATAATGAAAATTTAAGCTAAATACCATAATAATGACAGAAGTGTACAGAGAAAAGATATAAGCACATATACTATCTTCTGCGTTTTTCTGATAACGTTTAATTTTGTCATACTAATGCCTAGTAAATTAATAGAAAGTAAACCAAGAACCAAATCTGTGCTTGTATTGGCTTCTAACTGGTGCAGTGTGCCTAATGAAAAGTCAGCCAACATTGAAGCAAGCACTTATATACAATCTATTTACTTCCAGTCTGTCTGCAGATGCTGACAGGCTGTAAATTATTAAATTCCCACTAGGCTCTAAGCCTGCTCCTGCATATAGCCTTACCCATCAAATAAAACTCTTCCACTGTAAGAAATGTTGCTTCTTTGCTTCTACTACTTTTCATAATTTCTACATTTTGCCTTTGTGATAGATTTCTAAAGTTTCCTGTACTTCCAGTATTCTGAATTCCTCTGGTGAAAAGTTGAAAAACAAAATCAGTGAAGAAAAACACACACATTTTTTTCCACATGCTGTATCAACCCGAAGCAAAGTTGCTGGAAAACTGAAATTGTAAAAACCACATCTTTTCTGAGAGGGGTAGAGGTGCAAATTCTGTTTGGGCAGGTATGCTGAGCATTTCCTTTTCTGCTCCTTTCTAGTCTGGCTTCTCACAACTACACATGAAGCAGCATTGCAATGTAACATGATCTCTGGTAGACTTCTTAGAGTACCACTTTCCATTTTTATCAAGGTAAAATTGAATACAATAGCAGAAAGACCTTGAAATCGCTCAACAGTAATTCCAGAAGACCTGTGATGGTTGTTTAACCCCTCAGAGTTTAACAGTAACCCAAAAATTTCACTCTTTGTGAAGAAAATATAATTTAGCTGTTTTCCATTGTATAATCTCTGACTTTCATATACTTGGGGAGAATGTTGGACCTGTGCAACCCACTGCAATAGTCCTGTGCATTGTCAGTGGTCAATTCCATCCCACAGGACACTTCCCTCCCTCATAAATCTTCTCACTGCGTCCACATAACATCTGTCAGTGACACAAGGACTCATTTTTACTATTGAAGTTTCGCAGACGATCTCAAATTTTGTTTTTATAAACAACTGAAATTCAGGATAATTTATCAGGCAATTGTATTTTTATTAGTATCTTTGAACTGCCACTCTTTGAGCCAGTGGTCACACCAGTTTCCCACTCACTGTGCAGCCCATCCATCAAGTCCATCTGCCTCTAATTTGGCTAAGAGGACACTATGAGATAACATGCTAAAAGCATTACTAAAGCAAAGGTAAATTATCACCTATCTCCCCTCCCTCAAGGAGTATCTGTTGAATACAAGTTCAAGTTCAGCAGAACAAAACTCAATTTAACTCCTCCTCAAGCAATCCTCATTCTTCCTCACTTGTCCCTCAATCACATGTCTATTTGCATTGAATAAAAGAGCTTAGGTTGACTTACAGGAGTTACAGACCCTGAAGACTAACAGTAATCTAGATGGGCAAAGTGTGCCAAAAGCTGAGTCCTTGTGATGAGTAAGCCACTTTGAACATTATCTTTCTGCTTCTAAAATTACTCAGTGTCTTTTTTCGTTCTTTAAAACCAGACTGAAGCACATTTTCAAAGATCTCTGCAGCTCCTGTTCTGGAAAGCAGATCCCTAAGACTGCCAACAGACCCGGTTTGCTTTACAAAGCACACATCTGACTTCACTCCTGTTTAAAGCAGCGCAGCAGTGTCACTTTAATGCGCTCTTTCCTACATCTAATGAAGGCAATTACCAATTCTTCTTTCCCATACAGTTCTAGTTTACCATAGCATAGGCAAAACTGGCATCAGATACTTGGTTTTCAATTGTATTAACCTGACATTCTACTTCAGTTTTTGTGTATCTTGGAAGCATACAAGATTATAAATGGGGAGGTGCTGGTTTTTGAAGAGGTACTAGAGCAGGAAAAAGTAGACAGGCATGGTATTTGACCCCTAAGCTATAAATAAAATTAAAATAAAGAAACATAAATACAGAAACATAAACACAATATATAAAATAATCATTAATGATATATGGTAATAGAAATAAAAAATAAAATACAAATATTTTAAGGGTAAAGGGATAGACATGCATAATAAATGAAAACATAGCTTATTTACTTGTTTCGTATTTCTTTTCATGTGTGGAACAGAAAACATCTGAGGAGCTTAAGACAAATGTAAAGGATAAGATTCTATTTTCATTCCCTTGTAGATCTATTGAGACATCAAATCTCATTGCAAAATGAGATTAATTTAAACCAACTTCAGCAGAATCCAACACTGCCTAACCACTAACATGTATTCCCTGAGGAAGTTGGATACTATCAAGTAACCAACTGGGGCAGATGCTCCTGACAGTTATGCCCCAGGTATAGGGTCTATCTCGAAGCTGGTCTTGAAAGCAGAGTTTGTTTGCTCAGGTAAATTAAGATTCATTAAAATCAATTTCATTATGCACCTGCAGATCAAAATACTTTCTTCTTTGTGGGAAGTTAAAATGATTTGCCTTTTTAACCCTAGTTTTAGAGGTAACAAAATAATTGAAAACCTGAAATCAACTATTTTTTTGGTTATTGCTATTCCTATGCAAGCTTCCACTGACAGCAAAAGTTTTTCTGAAACTTGACCATGAGACAAATCTCTAGTTTTCCATGTGAGATCATTCACAAAATATGAATACACATGATGCAATATTAACAGGGCAAATACTGGTTCTTAAGCTTGGAATAAACAGGGGTCTCCTTCACATTGATTGTCACCACAAGGAATTTTTCTGAAATAAATGAAATTATCTGAATAGCAAGGTACTCCAATTTGGCACACATGGATGAAAGCAACTGCAATTTACATGCAAGACTGGGCAGCAGCTCTGCTGCTCATGTATTTTTTAGTAAACCTTATGCACTATGGTGGTTAAATCTGCATCTGCAAAAAGGCGGGAAAATCACATACTAGTTACTGTAATTTTGATTGTTTAGCAAAAGTCTTTGTCTTGACGTCAAAGATAACATTTCAGAGTACTGAAGGTCCAGCATGGCTAGAATCATCTTGATCAGATTTAGGCCATGTGAAGATCAACTTATTACCAGTAAACTTAATTAAATCACAGTTGTTTATAGAGAGATCTGACTTTAGAAGGAGAAACGGCTCAAAGCTTCATAGAAAAAAAAATTCTCAAACGCTTCCTCTCCTAATATGAGAAAAGCCAACACATATCTTCATGGAGGTACAAATAGTTTGCAATATTTAACAACTGCCCTCAAGAGTGACATCAAGACAAACATTCCATTTGAACCTAATGAGCACAAAAGTTAGCTTAGGATGTGCTGATTTAATATCTGTCAATAGCCACTGCTGTCAAGAATGCAAATATTTCATCAGTCTATAAATATTTTCACCAACCTTGCTGCAATTCTTCCAAGTTCCAGCAAACAAAGGCACACTTCTCTTGGCTGCTTGTGGAGTACTAGAAAAGCAAAATGAAGATGGAAAATCCTGATAAATAAAAGCTATTTTAAAGATCTTAGTGATGGAATGGAATCTAATCATCAACATCTGTCACTTGGACATAAATGTTTGTTTTCTTTGGCTTGCAGTGGAGTTTTACTGGAATAAAAAATGATGGGATTGATGAGTGGTTCTCAGAGTGCAAACAGTTCAGAAGTTCCATTTAGTTATCTAAATCACTGAATAATTATTTGGGTTAACTGGTAATCTGCAAGCAGTTCGTAACTATTTAAAAACAATCAAAAGATCTGGTAGAACACTTTAATTAGCAGACTGTCAAAAATAATAACACTAGAGTGATACCTTTCTTTCTACAAACTAAGAAAATTCATATCCTTTAGATCACTATTTTTCTTAGCTAATTTAAATTAAAAAAAAAACAAAGTTGCATAAAGAAAGATGTACCTCACTATAAATTTGGTCCTGAATTTTTTTACATCTACTTTAAAAGCAAATATGAAACCAGAATGCTTTAGGAATCAGTTCTTCACAGTATGAAAATGCCAAACAGACAAAAGAGTGTTTCTTCTTTATACATACACACATATATGCAAGTCTGCATGCCTGGATTCCACACAGAACAGTTTTTTTATGATTCAGAAGTAGCTGTGACACAGCATGATCTTCTCATTGTGAGAGACTGAAATGTTAAGGGTTAATGTCCCAATCATCCATTTGCAAAAGCAGCAGGTGGTTTGCTGAGGCCAGGTTGACACTCCCTAACCGAAGGAGAGAAGAGTTTTTGTGTGTGTGTGGATGAAACATTTGAACTGTGTAAGAGCAGCCCAGGCACAGAGGGGGTGTGCACCCACCCCCGGAGGATGACCATGACAAACCAACTTCTGTTAGCAACAAGCTGGGTTTTGAGCCAAATAAGGGAAAAGCCTCATAAGAAGCAGATTCTGGAAAGTGGCATAATGCTTTTTATCATGGCAATGTCCTCCCTTACATAACTGGCTCAGGTGGAAGGTATTCGGACACTCACACTTCCACATAGACCTGAAGACATACATCCCTTCTGATGGGGCATAACTGGCTCAGCTACACTGATGTGAGAGGCAGCTGTCATGTTTTAGGTGTCATAAACCATCAAAGTTCCCCAAAGTGTGCCCAGACTCATTTCTGGGGCCTTCCACCAGAGGACTGCACATGATCCACACAGTTGCAACAGACCATGCAAAACCCTTGCCCCAGGGGAGGTACCCTGGATGTTCTCACCTGAACCTAACTGTGTATTAACCCATTGAACCTGGTGTTTCATGGGCTTCTCCAACCCTTGACGGATCAAGACTATGACCATCGCTTCAAACAAGAGACACTGAAATTGCAATAATTAAGTCCCACTCCACTCTATTCTTATCCTTTCTCTCTTTTCCTCTATTTTCTTAAGTGATATATTAATACTTTTACATTGTTGCATTTTTACAGATGATAATAACCCAAATGGCTACTTACCTACTTTCCATTGCAACCAAATTAATCTAAAATAAACCTGTCATATATATATAGACACACTAGTCATTCAGTGTGGTTTCACTCTCATCTGCCCAAAGGAATCTATTAGCAAGAACCTCAGTTACCTTTGCCTTCAGGGGCAAGTTATAACAATTATGAAATGCTACCATAAACTAATACATTTTTTTCCCCCACGACTCAGAATAGGTAATATTCTGTAAAGAAGTTCAGCAAAGCATATAAGCAAAATCCAAAATCAATAAATGAAGAAAAGACTGTGGCTGTTTACACAATTAACTCCCCAAAACTCCAAGAAGAAGAAAGGAAAAATAGAAGAAAAAAGAAAAAAGTAATTATGAGTACATTGTAATCTACTCTTCAGAAATACCTATTGGAGTAAAGCCCTCATGTTGTGGGTAAAAATCAGGTTTTAAAAATTTCCACAATAATCAAAAACTTTGCACCTCACACTTCAGATTGAATTCAGACCAAAAAGGTAATTGTGTGACGATTTGTATAAATCAGAAAAAACTGAACAGCATCAAAATATTTTTTTTAATGAGTTAAGGTCAAGACATCAGCTATATAACCTTTTTGGTAATCTAAAGACTCACTCAACTCAAATGCATGAAGAAAAAATACCATACCTGAAAAAGATATTTTAATGCCTAGTTAAAGTTCTGAAAGTAATTACTTTGTTCTATGTATGTATGAGACCCAAAACACCTCTAGGTAACTAACGCCCTGGGGCAGACCTTCAGCTTCTGTGACTTCAACTTGCAGCTCCACTGACATAAATAAGTGTAAGTGTTGTGAGCTCAATACTCACCCCAAAATCTTTTCCTAGTGTCTGCGTAGCCCTTTGAGAGGTATGCATTTGTCCTCTAATCTCATCTAAATATATTTCCAGAACTGAAACTGCAGAGCATGAAAACTAAACAGGCACTGCACTAGGAGAGCTATCTTTATTCTTCAGCCATCTGTTACTAAGAATATAAATGATGAACACTTGGACATTCAGCTATTTTCAATATTCTTCCTTCCCAAGAACTACAAAACAGTAATTTCATTAAATATTTACCTATACTAGTAATCAGTATTTTTAAAGTGTTAAATTAATGACCCTAGAAGTGTATTTTGTGACTTTGGTTCTAAACTGGTTGTTACAGACCCAAAATAAAACTTGATTTTAAGAAGTAAGGCATCCCCCAAAATCTAAATGGAATATATTGCGTTTGGAAAAGTCAAAGAGTCAATTACAATTCATTCGTATGCACATCTGAATGACTTTGGAATGGAGGAGAAAGAGTTTCAACTACTACTGTTTGCAAAAAGATCCATAAATATAGCTAGAAGAGAATTTGATTTAAAAAGTAAAACAATGCTCTACCCAAACAAAATTCACAGACCTTTAGCAAGTCTGACTCAACATAATCTAGACACATTTCATGCATTTCACACTGAACAATGTGAGACAGTGAAATAATTGTTACAGGATGAAGACCTGTGCAGACAATAACCAACCACAAAAACCAACATCAGGTCATCTCATAAGACAGTGCTCATAACAAGAAAATATTAGCATTCCTGAGGACTATACCACATATGTATTTGGGGACTTCAGAGATAAACAAATGTTATTGTCTGCAGATTCCCTGCATAAAATGAATGGAAATATCCATCTTTTTAGAGAATCTCACTGATGGAATTTGCTTGACAAGAATGCAATGGGAAGGTAAAGAAATAGTGCATACAAGTCTGGCTAATTTTAGGTGTCCTGACAGTTACAGACCCTTTTGCTTTTCATCTCATCTCTTTAGATGCTTATCTGCTGTCCTCATTGCCTGCATCTTAACATGCTACCTCCAGCCACTCTTTGTTAACAATAATTCCTTTTCAGCTCCTAAAAGTTTTTATCCTTGCTTCTCTCTGGCAATAACATTTCCCATCTTGTTGCTGTCCCATTCTTTTAGAGGTCTTCCTCTTTTGTTCACTCAACCTTTGTGCTTTTTCCATGTACTTCCATTTCTTTCCTACCTACTGTTCACCACACTTCTGCATCCTTCACTGGTCCCTTCCCCAGTGCTCCTTACGTCAGTGCCTGGGTGCTACCAGGAGAAGCAGAGGAGGGAGCAGCCTCTGCTTTCAGCACTATCAGAACCTGGGACTGTGAGGAGACAGAACACACAATTCACATGGAGCCCATGTGTTTGCTGAACACGTTTAAACTGAGAGTTCACAATAACAAACATTCAGGTTTTTTTGTTTTGTTTGTGGTTTTGTGTTTGTTTTAAATTAGTAGAATATCCAATCACAATAGAGAAATAAATTTCTCACACCTTCCTGCCAAGTTTCAAATCTTGGCTCCTAACACTTTTATAAACCATTTTTAATGAAGTCACTCTTTCTTCTAACATAAATTACCTTCAGGCATAGCTGAATCATAAAAAGTAAATATTATTTCCATTTCTAAAGCATTCCTTAGTCCACTAGAAGCAGAGTTTTATGTATTTATTATCACAGGCTTCCAACTGCCATCAGAACTCACACTAGTTTAGGGAAAGTTTTTCAAAAGGTTCATCCTTTGATCCTTCTTCCTGTTGTCTCTCTCTTTTTCCTTTAATTTTTATTCTGATCCTACAGAAGGCTTTTTGTTCCTAAGAAAAACCCCCAACATTGCTTTGTCAACATTCTGTTAACTTATCCCAAACTTACCCTTGCTTCTGCATTGGAGTTATGCTATGACACACTTGTGCTTCCCCCACACTCCCTGCCCTGTTTCAGCTCAATCACTTATGGAAGTCTCAAAACAATTAAGGTGTCAAACAGACTAGATCTAAGGACAGTAAAGAATTCATCTAGAAGAAATACAGAGATCATCTAAACACTAATAATTTACTGAAATTCATCAGTTTAACATGCAAATCCAGTGGTAACAACACAGAGTCCAGGATGCTTCTATAGTCCTCAAAATCATACATATTCAGTAATATTATGAGTAGTTTAATAAAGAGCTGTGAAAGATGGGACAAAATCTTATTCTGATGCAACTTCATGTAAATTTTAACATGGTGTTACAATATGTAGACGTGTCTGTACAAAAGAACAGAAAAAACTTGCATTTTGAAACCAGATAAACTACAGTATTAATTGAAAAAATAGTTTTCCCCTATGTATGAAATACTTTTAAGCAAACAACATTAGAGTATTTTTTAAAACAACCTTTAAACCAACAATGTTAGAAGAGAGATCAGAGGTGTTTGTGTTTCAGTTCACTGTTTCCATTAACATACTAAATGCTTTTGTTTAGTAAACCTGTCCATAAAATTCTAATCAATCAGTTGCATCAAAAAAAGTCCATGTCACATACTGTATGAACAGGCGCATAGAATACACAGGCACAAAACATTAACCATGAACAGTATTCAACAACTCCCCAAACAAATGACATATCAGCATGCTGGCACACTTGGTGGCAAACGCTTTTCGTGCTGGGTACTTTATCATGGACGAGATGCAGAATATTCCTTGCTTCCAAATCCTATAATCATTCAACAACACTCCATTACCACAAAGAGTTTAGAACTTATGCTTTAAGTTCACTTAACTAAAGCAATCATAGAAAATCTTACCATTCTTATTGAGAAAACTCAGAGTTTTCTTTGAGTATTATACTCTACAGGCATGAGCACAATTACAAATATGTCCACCTAGAATGCTTCCATAAATAAAATTAACATAGCTGTGTGAATCTGCTGCCCTAAAACCTATACAGGGGAATTTACAAAGTATACTTATGGGAACAGAGGAGTTACAGGCAGTATTAACATCTTTACACTGCAAAGACTTAGCACATCATGTTCAGAGTCCTACATAGTCTGATACATCTAAGAAGACCATTCAATGACACTGTACCTCAAGGTTTGCACAGATATTCAAAATTTGGATTTTGGGTCATAATTTTTGCTATTAGCAAAGCTAATTCCTTTTCCTTTAAATAAACTAACTTTAAAAATAAAAAAAAAACTGAGCATGCTAAATTTGGTCATGAGTGCAGGGAGCATGTAGAGCATCCCTCTATTTTGCAGCATTTAAGATTATCCCTACATACTGCATTGCTATAATTTTTACAAATGTTCATGTACAAGCTGCAGCTCACACAACAGGTACCCCAGCCACCTTTTCTTTGCAAAGGCATTAACTTGGAGACTTTCCTGCCATGTCTCTGCATTTAGACATAAATTGCTACCAGTCAGCTCTGGCTGTGTTAAAAATCTTAACAGGAAACTGTGTTTCCAATTTGTCTGCATTTTAACCTATGTTAAAGCATGGTAACATTCAGCAAGACAAACTATATCATATTATAGACTATTAACAAATTAGTAGTACAAGTCTTCAAACTTTTGAGCTGTCTACTGTTCTCTTTCAATGATGTTTAAAGTAACTACTGGTTAGACAGCATAATCATATCTACTAGTATATCAAGTACCTCTATTTTTCATTCTATTTACTTTTCCTTCTATTTATTCTGAAGACTTCAATCTTGTTTCCTTGTTTAGCTCATCTGAATAGCCCAAATCCAACAAAGCCTTTGTAACTGTGCTTAAATTTAAATAATTACATAAATTGCTAAATTAGTCCACCAGTGAAGGACAAGAGCAAAATGACATGAATATGTCTGCTCACCTGCTTGCCTGGATCGGCTCTGAAATGTCAACCCTTTGCAGAAGCAAGCCTCTAGGAATACTCAAGACTCCCCTTAACATCACTTACCTGCATGCTCATCAAGCATGGACTGCCCCTATCTGCTCTAGTCTCTGTTTGAGACAGTTCCATTCCAGTGATGAATACCTTTCTATCACTTCAGTCTCAGTGCTAAAAAGTTGGGAGTGCTGGATGCATTTGCGTGCAGTTATACTTGCATGATTTCAAAGACTTCTTCTGAACTCATCATGATGAGATAGTATTTTTAAGTAATGAGAAATAATAGCAATTAATATCTTAGCTAGTACAGATCTCATTTTGCTGATCTCTAATATACTTGGTGCTTTTTGTCAAAATCAGTAGTGTCATAAATCCATTGTTCAAGTATTTCAGTGCACTAAATCTTCAAAATCACTCTTATAATTCTAGAACACATATTTGCCAGAAAAAGACCTCAAGAATGTTTTATATGACACAGTAGCATAAAGAAAATATCACTATGTGCCTCTAATTAAATAACACAGTATTTACATACCATAAAGCAGATAGAATAAGACTAAAAAAACAAGGATAAAAATCTACTCAGTTGAGAACACTGACAATAAGATTCTCCAATACAGACAGAAAGAAGCTGCTTTATCACTAACAATTTACACACCAATTTACTGAGTTTATTAGCCATGGGGAAAAGCAGAAGACAATACAGAAAACAATTACCTCTGTAACCATAATTTCACCACAATTAATCATAAAAAATACAGAATTCAATGAGGCAGTGCAAAGACTTAAATGTCATTCACACACATTTCTCACTACTTTGAAAAGAACCTTTGATATTACTTACCTTTGCTGAGTTTTTGCTTCCTATGCATTGGTGAAGTGATTTGTGGGAGAGAGAGGAACAAAAAAAGCTTTAGATTGACAACTGTTATGATATACCATTTTTTTCTAATGCATTAGGAAAATCTCAAATGAAAGCAAAACTTTGAATTAATGTTTAAACTGAGAGAGTATAATAGCTACTGGTTTTATCTATCTTTTTTTTCCTAATGGCATGGTTACCACCTCCTTCTCAATTTCATAAAAATGGGTCAAAATATTATCAAGTTCTAATCCTATTTCCAGCACCATATATCTTTTCTACTAGTCTATTATATAGTAAGGGAAGAAAAACAGAACCTGGTCTTTAATCAGTGAAGAAAATCAGTCACTAATCCAACAAAACAGAGCATGGGTTTGCGCACTCAGTCATATTTCACTTCAGTTTTCTGAGAGAGGAATTCCTTTGGAATGCCACCTTTTCAGGTGTATTTACTGTCCGTGTTTTACTATGGCAGGCAAGGCACTGTGTATGTGTGAAAATTAACTTACCAGGAAATGTCAGTATTCCAGCTATGTCAATTCCATCTCTAAACAAGATCTAGTTTCTTAAAAGTGCACAATAAATTTGTGGAACAATGGCAACTGCCAGGCTTACCATAGCAGTACAAACTCCAAATACCTTGAAGTATTCCATTAACCAGAGGTTCTTCTGCCAATCTCAGGCACTGGAGGTCTGCATCTCCTGGTGTTTACAAGCTTCTTGGTCCTAGGTAAATGTCCAACTTCTTCACCATTTCAAATCATTGAAACTACAATTATTGTTCATCTTCCACATGATTTACCATACCAAATAAGAATTTCATCTTGAAGATTTTATTAACAAAATAGAGTCAATACATATATTCTACTTAGTATTTGTCCCCTTTGTGATACTAATCTGTCCTGTGCTAAGCATTTTCTCCCAGACATAGAAAATAATGTAATTAAAAAACCTCCCAGGATAAAAGAACACACAATTGAAAAAGAAAAATTGTCTCAGAAATATTTGTGCTAGACTACAGAAGTAGAGCAAGTCTGTAAAAGAATGGGAATAGATCAGTCATGACACATGCAAGAGCTTCAACAGGGCAAAGGCTTTTTGAGCAACAGAACAAAGAAGCTTCTTCATTCAGCACAGTGTGTTCATTTGTCTTCCACAGAAACTGCTCTGTCTGTCACCATGACTGTTTTACACTTTTATCTGAGTTCAGATAACAAACACTGGACTCTCTTCATTTAATAAGATTTGGCTGAAAAACTCTGAAGTCAAGATTCACAAGTTTTCCTTTGAAGAGAGAAGAGTTAAAACAATGAAGAATATGTAATATTAGAACACTGATTTCCTAAGCAGTACAATTCATGAAACACCCTGAAGCAGTAGTATTGGATAATTTTTGTCCAGAGCTGCACAAGGGAACCACCTGGAAAAAATGGTCAGCACAGGAAACAGAAAAATTTCTTATCTTCTTGCCTGCTGTGCAATTCATAAAAGCAGCACAAATAGCCAAATTTCTGCAGACAGAACTGAGTGTGCACTTTTATCTTACTCTCCTAAACAGAAAAGCACCATCTTATACACTAAACTAACGAACAGCATTCCATGCTCAGAAAAGTATGTGTAGGGTGAAGAATCATTTGTGTGCAAGAAAACATAGCAAGATTTAAGATTCCTCTTAAAATTGACTTAAATGAGCATTATGTGATGTGTACTTTATTTGTTCATTCTACAGATAAGTGGCAGAATTAACACAGTCAAACACAAGTCAGATTTAGAGTCAGGATCTATTGAAAAGCCTTTCTGTCTTTCAAGGCTAAACGCAAAGGAAAAGTTATTTAAAATTACCAACTACTACATAAAGAATAAAGAAATACATACCCAAACCTTCTGATTCAAACAGGCAGGTATCATCCACACCTACATCTCTGCACCAGGATAAGAAATTTGCTGTGTTGTCTCGTGCAAAAAAAGACCCTGAAGGAGCATTGGCTTTGCATGGAATTTTCCGAACTGGTAAGGTCTGGAAAACAGGAGTTTTTTATTTAGCTAAATGCTACATGCTAGCATAATACTTAAGTATTGTGAAATCACTATTCAAGTTTTGCATAGATGGATGACTCCTACCAACTCATTTCCTTGGCCATTAAAGAATTCCACGGAAAGAAGCATGAGAAGTGAATTTAACAGCATGAAGTTCTCAACCACAAAGTCTTTTCAAAAGCATCATTATAGTCCATGCAATGAAGTTGAGAGCTGAACCAACATTAGCTACTTCTTAGGAATATTAGTTACTACAGGTTTTGGCTCTAGTGCTTGGTCCAGTTCACTGAATTTAAAAAAAAAAAATTATAAACACAGACTTTTAACTAGGAACTGAACATTCTCACAATTAAGGTTGAATTACTTTCAGTTCTAAGTTAAGAGGCAATCATAGCGCAAAGGAATAGGTCTTGAGGCCCAAAGACTACAAACACTTCAGAAAGCTCACTGTCTCCCATTTAACAACACATAGAAGTCCCCTGTGCACAACACAGGAGTGTAAATCTAGCAGCTGCAAGGTCAAGGGCTATAGAGGCAGGCTCTCACTGTACTAGAGTAGTTCCATTAACATGTTTTCGGCATCAGACAGGATGCTACTGATACAGCATCAGTATCTGTACCAAACAGAGTAATTACCACAGCAATCCTGCTGCTTACATTGGTACATTTACTGAGACACACACAAAGAAGTCCTTAGCATTTAATTCTTACTTTAGGCTTCTTCTCCTCAAATAAAAAATAGCTGTAATACGTGGCCAAATGAACACAAAAAATGAAACATTGTTGCTATGTAACTTTAGGAATCTCTAGATCATGGAGGAATTCACATAATTGAATTACGTTAATTTGAATGCACTGCTTTTCAATGCTGATTTATGAAATGTTTACTTCTGTTCTGGAGTCAGTAGTTACTCAGTCAAAAGTCAACTAAGAGGTAGAAAACTGAAAATATGGCATCTCTACTCATTCCTAGATTAAAATTACCGGAAATGGGGAGAGGGGAAAAAAAAAAGGCACAGGAGTAGACTTCCCCTTACAACAGCTTCTAGTACCATCATAATATCAGAATTACACACAGTTTAGAAGGAGTTCAAATATTATATTATACATATGACAGCAGCTTTGTAATGGCAGAATACATCTACATGCACAGAGCTACTCTCTGCTATCTGCCCAATAAGCCAAATAAACCAAAAATAGAACAACTCTAGGGCTAAACACCATTGACACCCATGTCAATGGGGACTTACAGATTGTCTTAGATATATAAACATGTCTCACAGATTTATGCATTTAAATCTATTCCTCAAATCACCATCTAGCTTTTATTCCCCCATGATTCTTACTCCAATTATACAATTTAGGTTTCCTTGTTTTGGAAAAATTAGCTTATGGTTCAAACTATTTTCAAGGAGATATTAATACTTCTCTATAATTTATATAAAACACTGACCAATTTTACATGGTATTTTAAAGAAAAATCTATTCCTGGACCATCCTGGAACATGGAGGGGAAAGCAAGAAGAAAGCAGGGAATTTGCAGGAAATAGCTGAAAACAGCTATTCTCTAATCCAGATGTCCTGGGGTGACTGTATGATACTGTATTCCCTATCGTCTGCTTTGTGCCCAGACATGAGTCCTGTACCCTTAAGCTGGGTCCGGGAGAGGCGGGGGAAGCCAGTGGAATACTTTTGGTGGCCTGCTTTCAAAACATAGATAACTACCTCAGTTTTCTCCCCAGCTCTTGGCTCTTTTTTCTCAGGAGAAAGACAAAGAATTAAAATTCTTTGCTTTTTAGCTAGATTCTTGTTCATTAACTGAGGCAAGAAGTTTTTCCCAGAACTATGGCTTCTTCTTCTTTTTCTGGAACTGTTCAGCTTTGCTCTGGTCCGAAACACCAGAACATCACCAGGAACCCCACACCATGGCCTGAAGGGGATGCCCTGCGGTGCCGCACCCCAGCTCCAATGGACCTCGGGAGAAGCCGAGCAGGACTAAAAAATCCACAATCTTTCTCCACAACGAGAAGGTTTATTACCTAACATTATTAATTTTTTTCTTTTCCTTGTGCCCACGTGCACCCCGCTTGTTAAATAAACAGGTTTTTTTTCACTTTCCTTTAAGAAATTCCTTTTGAACCTGTGGCGGAGGGGCTGCCAAAACCTGCCTTCCATTAAGACGATATGTTCATCTCAGGACGTTTCGTCCTAATTTGTCTCAAATTGAGACACCATAATAAATAAAAAAACTGTAAAATATTAATTCTTTCAAGGGGGTCTAGATATGGATCAGTCTTACAGATCAGAGCACAATGAAGTTTTTAAACATTATTTCTGCCCCCTTTCCATTCTTCTGGAGGGAAAAAAAGGAAAAAAAAAGTGGAAAAGAATGTTCAGTTCCTCACAGATCAGTGATTTTTTTTCCTTTTCTTAAAAAAGTGGTTAATAAAAAGCTGTCAGCACTAGACAAAGTTTTAGGCTAGCACTCTTTTCACATCACACTAATTTTTTCAAAGAAACATTAAGTATCTATCCTGAGACAAATTCTTATACTCTACCAGCTGTTTCTCACATTGAATTTCCTCTCATTGACTTAGTCTTTAGGAAGAAGTAACGCAGCATTTGTCCATCTCTGTCTCTCCCTACCCTTTCCCAGGAGATTTTAACTGGATAAATCTTACAGTCTTAAAAGTACACCCACTTCTTTTAAAAGGAGTCACACAAGTCTCTGGCAGCCTGTTGGAAGAAGGTCAGACAGTCCAGGCTACAGAGGAAAGCTGTCAGAACAGGACTTCTGTTTCATGATTTTTCACTAAAATCTTGTACAAAACATTGGAGAAACCTTAAAGAAGTTTGTTCTTCAAAATGATTTTCAAGAGAAGGTTCAACTCGACCTTACCTCTTTCAGTGCAGAAGAGGAACAAGCAGTGTGGGTGTGGCTAGGGATATTTGACTGGCAAAAAGCAAAATGGGAAATAGGCAGAGCCGCAAGCTGGGCTGCTCCAGGAGGGAAGATTATCCAGGATCAAAGGGTGACCACAGCATATGGAGTGGTAGCCCTCACTGGCAATGGTGCAGTCCCAGGGCACCCAAATAAGGCAGTGCTGGGAACATAAGAGCTTTAGACAATTGCTCTGTTAGAGGAGGAAGAGCCAAGTCAGGTCTAGTGTGTCCAGGGAAGGCAAGTCAGAAACAGTAGAAGATAAGGCTGGACTCAGGGATGCATTAAATGCTAAGGCCCTAGCCATGACACCCAGCCAGTAGGCAGCCAGGCTGCAGATGGTCTGTTCAGAATTCAGCTCTGGCAAGAAGCAGGGTTGAGGTCAAAGGAAGTTCTGGGCCATGGGCAGAGAAGTGCAGGTCAGGGTCCCAGGGGAGGCTGGTCATGACTATTAAGGTATTTTGGTTCCCTCAGGCCTTGACAACTAATCTCTGGTTTTTAGTGTTTCAGTGGAATCAGAAATACTTAGTATTTTATGATTAACTCCATCTTGTCAGTAGGTACAAAGAGGTGCCATTTCATAGCACTGTATCAATCTAGTTATATAAAACATCCACTGTACATACATATACTTGATCATATTCTCACTGAATCAAATTACCGGCAGCTCTAAATTGGTTTAACAACATGAAAATCAAACTGAATTAAATTCTTTTCCATATCATCTCTGCTTGGATTATCTGAAATGATACATGGATGTTGAATCAACTGAGTTAATAGTCAACATAAGGGGACCAAATAAACTGTATCTGACACTACAATACTCTTTTTAATTTTGATTTATTACATCAAATTAAAAGCCCAAATTCTGGATGATCTATTATGGATGAACAGCACTGTAACAGGAACAAGATGCCAAGAAGCCAGCTCCAGTACTCCTGGCACTTGCAGACTTGTGCTAGGAACTTCAGAAAGAATGGAAAGGAGATAAGGCTACAGTTACAAGTAAGAGCAGATCTGCAGTGTCAAATCATGTCATCTCTCAGTTCCCTCTTCAGTTCTCATCTCTGGATTTTCCACAGTGTCCATGTGTTACTTTGTTCTCAAAGTTGCCTTTGCAGAAAACTAGTGGGTCTTCTCCAAGAAAAAAAAACCTTTTTCTAAAGCCAGGAACGGCTCAGAAGGGCTGGTGACATCATACTGGATTTGTTTGCTTCCACACAGCACTCCAACTCTAGACAATTCTGTACCTTTAAACTGCTTTGTGCTGACACAACCATAATAAATACCCTATATTCTTTCAAGTCCTGCTAAGGATATTAAACACTGTTGTGGAAGTCTGTAATAAACCACTTAGATTACCTTAGAACTACTGAACAACAAAAAGACCCCAAAACAACAAAAAACCCCCACCAAACAAAAAACCAAACCAAACAACACAAAAAAAGAAATTGGCTGGTCGCTGCCATCTGGCAATCAGTGGAGACTTGGGCTCAGTGTGGGCGCAACCCATCTGCTCTCCTTGGCCCTGAGCCCAGCAGCATGAGCAAGCCTCCAGCACTGGTCCTGAAGACCAGGAACTGTTCTGTGGCACAGGGCCTTCAGCAGTACAAAAGCAGCTAGAAGTGAGGAGACAGCCAGGAGAACCTGCACTGCCTCTCTTTTAAGGAGCCATTGGGAAGGCGTTGGAATGCCTGGAAGAAATGCAGAAAACCCCTAGTGACCCCTGGGTCACTGCTGCTCCCCAGTACTAACACCACATTAATAAATCTGGTTCTAAATATTTTGTATCTTTTGATTTATGTATATTGCAGAGACTGAATGTAGAATTTCTTTCAAGAAGAGCAATTCAGAACAGATGGTTTATGTGTCAGTAATCACCTGAAATTTCATACACATAACAGACTATCCATAAATTATAATTCTATGCCTTGACAACTAAGACTTTTAAACACATCAGTTAACCTAGCTTCACTATGAAGCTTAGACATTCATGGAACTTGGAACATTCCTTTGCAGCTATAAGGATTACACTGTCTTTCAGAAGCACATTTTAAAGTAGTAAAAGCTACTTACAGCAAATAGTAAGAGTCTAGGTACAGAACAGCATACTTAACTAAGCAAATTTGTGGTATTCTCTATTTTCATAGTGACAGAAAAAATGTTTGATTAACAGATGCCCTAAACGGCTCAGAAGTGACAAAGGACCACATGTGAAAAACAAGACATTGTTGGGAACAACAGCTACATAACTGAAGGACCAGAAAGACTACAAAAGCTTTAAGACATTTTATGGAGCTAATACTACACAGATAAATATCCCTGACATTGCATGATCTCACTAAAATATATCAAAGTTTCATCCCATTTCCCACAATGTTAGGGTCTTGCTGAAGAGAAAAGCAAAAATCTCTACCCTCTTTTCTATTCAATAACAGCCCTACCAGGTTTATCATAGAAATCATAGGGAAATACTCATATTTTCTTATCACCTACTAAATTTTCCTACCACCTCTTAAACAGAAGTCTACTTTTTTAATATTTCCAAAACTGTCACTGTACTGTTCAAACTATAACACATGAAAGCTTTTATTTAAGAAAGGCTCCATGCAGAAATATTTTTTACTGAGTTGTATAAATGGCCTGACTATTTCAAAAGTGCTTTCTAACAGATTATTCTGAAGTAATTAGGTTTCCACATGGCAAAACTGACTTTTGTTGACATAGTATAGTATAACCACAGTTGCTTTGAAGCAGCAGTGGCTGCAATTACTCCTATCAAATATCAGGAAAACAATTCCCCAGTCACACTCCTGTTGCAATCTTGTCTTGTTGACGTGCATGCATGTGGTTTAATACAGGATGTGAAAGTGTGAGTGAAACATATGATGCAATCCTGGAAAAATGCTGTCAGGTTCACTTCTAAATCCAAAAGGGACTCTCTTACATCGATGCTCTGAAATCACATGGAAAAATGTATTTTTTGCTTTTTCAAAACAAGAGTTCACAAACAAATGCTGAAATCCCCATTTATTTATGGCAGACTTATACTTGAGCCATATTTTGAAGACTGTTCATCATATTTCCCTCTTTGAAAAGATTATTTCAGAACATTTTTATTCAAGCATAAGTGACAGTTCAAAAGAAAAATATGAGCAACTTTGCTGTGAAAGAGGGCTACAGTTAGCTAGGTACTCATAGGAAAAATTTGCTTTTATCTCCTGGTGAACTACATTAACCAAAACGGGGGGGTTGTGTGTGGGGGGGAAATTATGCTATGCAGCAGCTGACTGCAGCGGTGTCTTACTTGGCCATTTAGTGTTAAGTGCGCATAAATTCATATTGAAATGTGATTATATCAGCTAGAGAGAACATGTATCTATTTCAAAACTTTTTACCATTTGCCTTTTAACTTAGCTCTGTGGCCAGTACCAATCCTTTTCCTCCTTCAATTCTTTCCTCATTTTGCTCAGGTATTCTTAAACAACAGGACCAATGGTCAAAAGAATGTGCTAAATGCGCAAGCAAATTAGATCGAAATAATTTTGAATGTGGAAGTACATACGTAGAATTTAAAACTAAGCATTTACCACTGAAAAAAAAAGAACTAAGGAAAGAAATACAAACGCCTCAGTTCTCCTAAAGCTGCAAAATAAAAGTTAAACCCCAGGAAAAATTTAGAATACGAAAACTCAACATGGAAGTTTTGAAGGCTCAGGAGACACCAAAAAAAAGGTCAACATTTTCCACAGACATAGAACTAGGAGCAACTTCTAGATTAATGAAAAATAACATTGAACTTAAAAGAAAGTAAGCACCCCAAAGCAATTCACTTAACAAGTAGCAAAATACTGTCCTTAGGTGAAATACAGTCTTTACATTGTCATATCATGTCCTGTAGAGCTATGTCATTTTAATGGAATTGGAAATTGGATTTCAAGTTTATGGATCATATGTTGACCAGATTTTTACCCTACATAGTCACTGCAGAGACCATTAAAAGCCAAAAATCACTCATTATCAACTTCCTAGATTCTAAGAAAGCATTTGTGAATACTTTGGAATCCCCAACAGATTTACAGTATGTCAATAAAAATAATTGACATCATCAAGGCTTTATAGAAATATACAGATTACAACATTCAAATAAGTGCAGGGCTAAATGAATGCTTTGACCATGGTATTAAGTGTCAAAGTAGAACACATTTTCCCATGTGGCATTAGCTGTAGCTTCTTAAGAGTAAGCATATATGAAAAATAAACTTAGTTTCACAATATAATTTTTAAAGTTAAGCATTTTTTCATGGCTTTTTTCTTCTAAGTGCTCTGTCCAAGACGTAGCTTACTCATCACACAGCAAAAGATTGGTTATTCAAAAAAGATAGTGTTAATAGTAATGAAAAACTTGTTTCACAGAAACAATGCAGCTTTTACCTCTAGCAGTGTGCCAGAAAGCCAAGGCATACAAGAGATGATTCAATCCACAGACAATGCACTGTACAACTGTGATACCCAGAACTAAATAATATCAGAAAGCAGCAAGGCAGAAGCTTCATTCACCAACTTAAGCACATTTCCTTATTTGACTAATAAGTAATTTAAATGTAGTCAAAGGACATGTGTATTTCAACATATGGAGGCAAAATCACAACGTCTGTCAGAGCTAGGCCATCTCTCAGAGGCTGGCTGTTGGGCAGCCAGGTACCACACAGAGATCCACAACCAGGAATCTTGCACTGGAGAGGACAACTCATGGAGGTCCCAACAGAGAGCCCATCTATACAGATGAGCTGTTCCTTCTCACTCAATTTGTGTATTTGAGGGTGGAATTAGGTCACTGTCATCAAAAGACTTGGGGAGGTCAATAAATTGTCTTTTAAAACTTCTAGACATCTACCTCTGTAACACATCCATGTCTACTGACAAGTTCACTTTTATCTACAGTCTTTCAAAATCTTGAAGAAGTAACTTGCAATCTCCAGGCATGTATGCAGTAAAAATTAAAAGCCATTACTCCTACTCTCTGAAAATGCTAGCAGGCCAAATGCAAAAATCAAAGGTGCTTTTTTTTTCTAATGCTATAATAGCATTAAATAGAGTGACTAAAACTAGATAGCATTCAAGAGAGAGACTTCAATTCAAATTTTTTTCAAGTGTATTAAGATTTTATAAACAGAATAAGAGAGAGACACTAAGGTAAGCCATGGCAAAGACCTCCTTAGGGTATCCATGAAAACAGGGATTTGGTAGTTCATTCACATTCAATAAATGCTCTGTGTTTTTTCCTTAGATCTCTGGGTTTCAGAATTAACATTTAGATGGGGATTTTTAAAACTGGCATTTCATAATTGTCTTCTTCAATAATATTTGATTAGAACAGAATAGGACAATTCTCACAGCTGCTCTTTCAGAGGGCAATTACACCTTATCCTTGGCAGATGATCCTGAGCTTTTACCATCAAAGCCTCAGAATTTAGAGCTGAATTAGCAAAGAGTCAGTTGACGAAGACAGAAGAATCCTGAATTTCCTTCATTTATATTACAATAGGAGAAAAATAGGAGAACTGCAATTAATAGAATGGCACTTGCTTATGTCATTGTCACACAGTATGATTTGTGAATGAACATGCCAATAAGCAGCAATTATTTCATGAGATTTGAAAGTATTTCCATGAGATATAAATGGTCAAGTCTGGGTGGATTTTCATGGGACATATTTTGAAAAGCATCTTATTAACCCCGCAATTATGTTTTATCAAACATCACATTCTCAAAGGGGACATGATTCTCTCAAAATAAAGTATGAAAAATACTAAATTTTGGCAAAACCAACTAATTTCAGTAATAGAAATTTCAAAATCACTTTCCCCCTTAATTATTCCAGAAAAACCCAAGCTAAAGACAATGCTCAAAAAAAATTCTAACAAAATACTTGAAGTTCATCAAAACACATTACAGGTTCTAAAATTTCACATTGAGAAGGTTTCCATAATTTCACTGACAGTGGTCAAATAACATATTACTTTGATCTATGGAATTATAGTGAATAGCCTTTCATTGTCAGTCTAAACAACAAATGTAAGAAGCTATTCAAATTCCTTGATGTAATATATAATGGTCGATATACTGCTGTATTACCATTATTCCTCTTCTTGCTTTTCCACCTGGTTTTTCTCCCCATGATCAATCTCACATTTTATGACCTTCTGAAGTGCAAGGCAAGGTTGGGGTTTTCCAGCCCTTTCTGTAAGATGCGTTCCAAATGGTGCTTTACCTACCATGAGACAAGTGTCAAGAAGACTGAAAGATCTAGGCAGTCTAAAGATGTACAGAATTTTTTGAGATTTATCTTTTATTTGTTTAACAGCTTTATGTGTTTGCTTTTTGAATTTCCAGATGTTTAACAAAGATAAAATTTTAATGTAGATGCTGAAAACATTCAGGAAGAATTTAATACCTACCTCACTGCAGGTAAGTCTGATGCTCCAAAGCCCTGTATGTTCATTTTTAAGAAAAAATTGCATCTTTGTTGTTATGATAAAGAATGTGAATTTCTGTAAGTCTTCCAATTAGAAACCACAAGGAAACTGCTAGAGCCCAGGGAATTCTGAGCAGGTGTAGAACTTAAAAACTTTCATAATTTGAAAAACATGGCTGAGTGTTTACCTATACAGCCAAATCCCTATGTCAGCCTTAGATCAGCTTCAAGTTGAGAGCAAAGTTTTACTGCATACTTGAAGAATTTGGGGCTGATTTACATAAACAAACACAAATTGGAATATTTATTTAAATAAACAAATTGGACATAATCATGGTAGCTGTAAATTGATATCTGTGCCTCAAAGGGAATTCTGTTTTCTTCTTCTGCATTACAGTCATCACTTACATTCCCATTGTTTCAGAAATTTTGGTTTTTTATTTAAGTTCAAGACTCATTATAGTTAATTGCACCAAATTCTGTAGTTCTTCCTTATTCATTATCCCCAAAGAACAACTACCAATGACTTTGACCTAAGAATTGCACAGTAAACTGAAGACAGTTGGTCTAAATTATGTTGTTTTCTCAAGTTATAAGGTAATTTTCATGCAAGTCTGTGTTACGTTTCTGTTCCAGACTATTCCTAGTACTCTAAATAAAAAGCCAAATAGAAAGATCTGGTACAAAGACTTCTACATTTTGCTTTAAATACTTCACAAAATAAATAATAGGAATGTTACAATGCATTTCACGTAAGAGGCAAAATCCAACAAATCTAAAAATGGCTGTTTATAAATTTCTCTCAGAAAATATGCCATCCCTATCTGCAATACATGGATTGAAGTAATGGCAAAAATGTTGTAAAAACATCCAGGTTTAATATAAATTTTATAAAGTGTTTAAGTATTAGCATTCCCTGCAAAGCCAATATTAATTAAAATCTCTGGAAAAAAGCTTGAGGTGTTTTCTAGTTAAATGATATTATTAGAAATCAAAGTTTGGTCCTCATGATCTGATTTGCAGTCTGAATCATTATGATATTTTCCAAAGTTGGAGTTACCAAGTAGTTAAATACTTAAACCTGCCCTTCATTTTCCCTAACAGTTAGCTTGTGATGCTAATTCAGGTTATTTCTGCAACGTTAAACTGGAGCAGAGGGAGAGGTATGCAGGAGAATCCCTGCCTCAGGTTCACTGAAAAGAGCAAGGCCAGTTCATATACACTGTGCTTCAGCCAAACAAGGGAACAAACCATGCTTTACTAAGGACAAGAATATCAATGTGAAGAATAATCCAGAGACATATGATGTCTTGGTGCTCCCTCCAGGATTGTACAGCTCTGTTTCCAACACAGTGCATGGCTTGAAGTGCATTTAAACCTTTTTAAGTAGTTCTTCAATGTATTCACCTGGAACATGCCAAGCAGACAAACACATGGAATTGTTCAGAAATCTCCTTTCATAGTCCGGTGGGCAACAGCACTCTATCCTACCATGCAATCCTCCTGCAAGCATAAACTTTAGTTGTAGGAGTATTTGTTGAGGCATAGAAGGTTCGTGCACGTGACGTATCGCAGACAAATCCTACAGTATCTGCAAGAAACCCGGTAGCAACCCAGCTGAACGAGAAAGCTATTGACATATCTGAGAAACATATAAAGAGTTCTCTAACAAGCAGTTTTACAGTCTCGTGGAAATTATTCCTTCTAGAAGGACTAGCACTTGTGAATCATTTTGCAAGATCATTCTTTTCCTCTCACATCCACATCAGTCTGCCACTACGAAGATGATATGCAAAAAGACAAGGCCACATTTTTTTAATCCTCCCAAACAACTGAGAGCCATATCTACAATGTATATGATTAGAAATTGGCTCCATGAGCTTTTATTGCAAAATGAAAGTCCAGAAAGTAAAAGTGTGCAGAAAAGTAAGTATCTGCTCCAGACCACCAAGGCTCTGTTCATAGCCTGACAATGCATGCAGCCCTATTCATAAAATTCTCAACTGGAGAGTCAGATTTATAACTTACAGAGGGCACCTGAACATGGCTCTGATGCAGCTGATGTCTCTTTACACTAGGCAGACAGGTTCAAGGCACTAAGTTTACAGAATACTATATATTCATCCCATCTGTAGGGCACAGATAATCTTGAGAAACCAAAGCCTACAGTATAAGTAAAACCACCATGTTGATTAGATCAAACTTTCAGCTTGGCCATCTGCGGTCTAAGAGCAAGATCCAGATTCCAGATCTAATTCTGAGTAATTGGTACCGATTATTTTAACTCTTAAAATGCCTAACACGACTCTCAAAGTGCCCTCACAAGGCCAAAAATCTCACCTCATGCAAACCTGCATGACTCTGAGAAGCCAATGCTATCACAGTGATCTACACTCACCAAGTATCAGATTAACAAAGTACATTTCCCAGGAGCAAGTCAAACCTTTGGAATCAAAACAGTTAGAAAATACCCATAGTCATAGTATCTGAAGTGTAAGCTGTGCACAGAATCTCTTAATGTTAGGACATGAATGTGTGTGTGCAGAAATTACTGTTTTGTATAGAGTTTCACTGGAAATGTATGTGCACATCCAAGGACAAAATTTACTGTTTTCTACATAACAGCTCAGTGAACACTCAAGTTTAATCTTATCAAATCAGTTCCCACTGTGAGAATTAAATTAAATGCATACTTGAATTAAACATTCTAGGAATTCAGAAATATTTGCATCTGGATTGATTTTTTTGTACTTCTATTTCTTTTATTGGACAAATCAATAAATCCTGGCTTCCTGAAAATGAGGTTAAATTTTACATTCCAATTCATTATTCAAAAGTATTTATAAGAGATATTTGAATTGAAATTTATCTGATTACTCTGAGAACTTGGAGAAAAAGGATAATTCACCTTCAACCTACTTCATGAAGACATTGTTTTAAGCAGGGTGTTTGTAAATATATCAGCAGCTTCAAGGATGGTGGGCAGACTACTGTGCCCTGCCTACAAAAATGGTAACAACAATTAACACAGTTGATTTATGTTTATTTAAAAATCTTAATTAATGGCCTTACTAAACTAAGCCAATCCAAATCAAATGTGGGCTCTGTGCATATTGCACATGTTTGATGCTCTGGATTTGTTTGTACAGCTGTGAAATTCTCAAGTTAACTATCTGTCAGGAAAAGTAAAATACTGACAGGATAGCGTGGAGAAGAAACGCAAGTCAATGGGAGAAAATTACAGAATGGCATTGTGCGACATTAATGACTTTTGTGGAATAACTGCTGCTATAATAGTAAGTCTGTAGTTTCAAGACAGTACTTCATTAGCAGCAGCACAGGTAGTTTCAACAACTTACTACCATACAAATCTTGAGCATTTATTAAGATTGATACCAGTCATCTCCTTGTCTGTAGCAAAGATCAGATACAACATCAATGCTTTCAGAATAATCAGGTTTTGAAGCATGGTTTAGCTGCTTAACAATGAATAACAAACATTGCCTTCTGGGACTTGCAAAAGAATCCTAGGACCTAACATCTTCTGAAACGAACAATTTTTAAATGCTTCCTCTTTAGAAACTGAAATGCTTTTAATATCTTATTACTGAATGATTAACCAATCAAACAGCAAAGTAGCTAGACTCATGGAAGACACAGAGACCTATTATGATAACCAAAGGTCCTTATTATGGCATTAAGCTCACAATAGCAACATGCAGAGACTGCATAAATGGCACCAGAGGCTTCCAAACTCTTGTGCTCTAGATCACACATTACTGCCCTGAAAAACAAATACCAATGCAGAGTGTGGCCCAGGTGGTATTTTTAGATGCAGGGATTCAGTCCTAAAGAGGCTTTATACAGAAACAAAAAATACATAGATAATTCAGAACAATTTCTTTGAAGTTTGACTCTTGGGATAGATTTCCCTTCATCCACCAGCACAACCAGCACGGTATTCATCCCCAAGAAAAAATAACGCACAGAACATAGGAGTGACTCTTACGCTTTCTCGAGTTCTAATCATTTTCAGCTATAGGGACTTCCTCATCTGGGTGGGGTTGCTGTGTATTCAGCCTTCCAAGCGATCTCTCTTCCATTAGCTTATTCAGTATTTACTTGAACCCAGGTAAATTTATACACTCCTTGGCAAGAATTTTCCAGCTTGTATGTAAACAAGCCCCCCCCCCATAGTTTTTGTATAGAAAATGACATTCTACCACACCATTCCTGATTTTGCAAGTTCCATCATATGCCCCTCTTTCCACTCTCAAGCATCCTAACCTGTCCAGTCACTCATAAAAAGCAATTATCTCCTATCTATTATCTCCTTCATGCATAAAAAGTTATGCCTTCTTTGCCTGCCTCTGATTCTTAAGGAGAGAAGACTACTTTTGCATCACACACCACTAAACACTTTTCAGCCTCTTAAAGCTCTATCCCCAAGTCACATTACCAGTAGTTTCCTATATATTTTGAAAATGTCCCCAGTATCCACAAGTGTTCCCACATGATACAAAAAGAAAGTGTTGATATCAACATGACAATCTTCCTTCCAGATTTGGAAAACACAATATTTTGGGAACTTTCTTGATCTCTGTTTTCCCAATTTATTCCACACTCTAAAAGGCTGATGCTGACCTAGGGGATTCCTGAAATCTGAAGAAAGTTCAGTGCTCACCAATAGGAAAGGAAATGATACAGTTCAGTTAGCAAACAAACTGCAAAACTGACAACTACTAGAAACGTATTGCACAAGCTTTTAAAGCAGAAGCAATAGGATTTAACCTCTGCTATTTTGTGAGTGTTTCAATATGAATTTAAGGAATTATGGCAAAAAACTGATAAGTCAGTGCATGCAATATTAGCTTTTAATGCCTTCTTACATCTGTTGCTAGAGTTGCGAAACTGGCAAGACAGGCCCAATGAGCTGCACAATGAATTCATGATCAGTAGTACATATCAATCAGAGCAGGATGCATCATCTTTAAGACAAAACTAAACCCAAAATATTTTATGAAGCTTTTCCTTAGGAACAAGTTCAGATACAAGGAAACACTTTGCTTATGAAAACAGACCAAATCTTCAAGCTTGTGGAAGGCCTTGGTAAGATTACGCACACTTCCTCCATTAACTATGTCCTTATCCTGTCTTCCTCATTCAGCTGCAACCTGGTGCAGCAAGCAAGCTGATCCTTCTGGCAGCCACTCATTTTATATCAGCTGCTTCTATCTAAAAAAATTAGAAGTTATATAGATGGATAGGAAAGTGTGATATCTATTTTGATAGAGGCTGAACTCAATTGAAATCAGTGGCTTCTCCCAGCTGCCAGTGAAGTCATCAGGGCACCTTTATGAAAGAACATGTTTCTGTTTTCATGTGCAGAGCAAGGGTCAAATGCTTCAAAATCCCACATATATTATTAATAAAATGCATAATAATAATTCAGGGGAGGATTGTGGAATTCTTTCTTTGCTAAATTTCATACAGTATTATTTCCTCATAAATGTTCTAGGCACCACAAAGTCATATTTTTCACCATGAAGACTAGTCCTATTGCCCAAGAGTGCTACAACAGGGAATGAAAATCTGAAAGGATGAATAGCTCCCCAACAGTATACAATGATACAAATCTATTATTCTGCTATTTAGCTGAATTCTTACTATACTAAGTATGAAATAACATACATTAAGAAAATAGCAGTGAGCAGATTTTTCCCTTTAATTGCATTGTCAGTTGTACCAGCCTGACAAACAAAGACCAACAAATCTAAATAATGACCACACATGGGACTGCAAATGTCTAACTGGCTTCTGATGTAACTCAGAACACAAAAAACCATATGAGTAACCCTTGCTTCTGTCTAGCTAGTTCCTAGGCTCAATCAAAAAGACTGCCCTATGTGTTTTCTCACTTGAAAACCACGTAGACACTTGGGTGAAGACAAGCCAGACCATATTATAATGAGGAACTCCAAAGTCACCCAGTACTTCTACTAATGAAGTCCTGATATTAATTTGAACCAGGAAATATGACAGACAATTTCTTCTACAACAATAATTATGAACTTGGAACCCAGAAAAACAACTTACACAGGTGCAACTGATACAAGACTGTCAGTTCTCAGAACAGCTGAAAAAATTTATGCCCTTATTTCTGCTACAGACAAGTTATGAAAACATCAGGAATAGAAGATGCATGATGTGATTTCTGTTCTTGGCCTCTTTTTTACCTGCTCTTTATTTGCCTGTTTTAGCTTTCAAGGAAGGTGTACCTGAATGCAACCAGAAAAAGAAGAACAGTTTCATATTGAATGTGTTAATGTGTCAACCATTTAATTCAACTTCTCCAAGAAATAAACTTGCTGCACTCTTGAATTTTTCCCAGTAAGACTGGGAAATGAGAATAGTATGAGAATAGTTTAAATTAAAGCAAGGTTGTGTTCAAACAAGTTGTTAAACTGATCCTTCCAGAACTCCTCAGTATCTTCTAAGTTTCATGTTTTCCACATCATTCCTTCAACTCTTTACTGAAACCCCTCCCAGTACATCAACAGGATCTTTAAACTCAAGGCACCAAAACTAACTACAGAGTTTTATTATTGGTCTCCCTAGAGCTGTTTTTGAAGGAAAAGACACCTCCCACAGCAACTTAACATTCCCCTTGAAAATAAATACAAGGATCATATTTTTGCTATTACATACCATATCCCACTGCTAGATCTTGTTTATTCTTATTCTCCACATATTACAAGTACTTTTTTGAATAACTGCTTTGCATAGATACTTTAACAAATACCAAATAAACATTATTTCCCCCAATTTTATATTGTAATTTTTCTACACAGAGCAATTACCTCCCCACCCATTTCCAGAATCTCCACATATAAAACCTCTTAATTATCCAAAAAAAAAAATTCACTACCAAAATGGTCGGATACATCAGATACTGATATTAAATGCTAGAGTGTTGACCAACACTTACTTTGCCAGGCTTGTTTGCATCAAAGCTGTTTTCTTTAAATTTCTCCTGCAGGGTCTCAGCTAACCGGCAAAGCAAGGCACCATTATCCAATTTCTCCATAAAGGTTTCTGCTGTTATTTCTCTACCTGAACAGCAAACAGGAAGTTAACATGGCAGAAAGCATGCAATAGTATAGAGTGCATTTGTGAAAAGAGAAATCAAAAGAAATCTGGACAATATTTTGAAATAAGCTTTAATTGAAAAACTTGCATTATTTTGAATATTTTGTGAATAACCTTAATACTGCTTTACTGGCAGATATAGAGCAAATTATGAAAAAAAACCCCATGCTTTTTTTGGGAAGGTATGTGATATTTGAAAAATAGTTCGAGCATATCCAACTCCACCTATTTCACTTCATGTATGAAGATCCAGTGCTTTTAACATAATGTTTTAAAAGAGAGAATACAGCAGGCAAATGGTTTACACCAGCGTGTATGTGTAGTTATAGCATGAGTTGCTAACAGTTTATTTTGTAACAGAAGTAGAAAACCATGTCAAAAAGGAAAGGGCTGTATATTTTTAGATGACTCTTAAATCTTGATCCTGCAAGAAGTAGACAAGACAGTGACTGCAATGCTCCTATGAAAGTCCTTTTTCAGAAGTAGTTAGGTACATAAAAAAACAAAGAGTGAAATTTCATGTTATATATCTCCTTGCCACACAGATTAAAATTTTCACTAAAAGAACAAAGCTAAAATACTGCTTTCAAAATACATCAATTATTATATCACACTATATGACACAGCACTTCAGCTGCCAGAAACTGTCCTCTCTTCTAGAGCAACCTTACATTGCAATGTAATTACATCTCCCTGGAAGAGGGGATCACGTGTTCCATGATGAGATTGCACACCGACCCCAGATGAGAAGGGAATTATTTACCATCCTAGACTAAACTTCCAGGATCTTAACATAATTTCCAGTAAAAATATTCCTATTTCTTATTGAAAGTTTTTCATTTTCACATTTCTACTGAAAAATTTGCCTTCACTTTGGACACTAAGTTGACGAGCAGCTGTATTTTTTGGCCCTCATATCAAGAGAACATCAAGAAATAATTCCCATTCTTCCAATTAAGATGGGATTTTTTTCCCCCCAGTATTTACACATGCCATTTAGGAAATAACACTGATAACTCATTTTTCATAGGTTGTTACACAGCATGCATTAGCAACAATAGTCTAACGTGCCAAAAAAAAAAGGAAAAATATTTTAAAACTAAAGTGAGACTGGTTCCTCATCCCATCCAGGTCCACTCCTGTTTCCATGAGATGTCTGGAAACTGAAAATATTGATCTGTTTAGAACAGGTTCACTGCAATTTTTTTGTCAAACAAAATAGGAAAAGTAAAGCTTTCCGGTATCTTTTTACTGAGAAGAGAGGGAAAAAATAATATTCAAAAGTAACAAAAATTAAGTATATAAATTAGTACTGAACTTCTTGCTGATACATTGTAACCTGATACTGAAGTCACAATACTGAACATTGCAGCATTATAAAGCAGTATGATTTAAAAAATACTATAGGAAAGCCGATTTCTCTAGGCCCCTGCCTGAAAACTTTGAGACACTTGAGCATCTTTTGGGCAAAACCCAAAATGTGAGTCTTTTCAGTTTGGTTTGCTGCAGCAAAAGCAAGATTGTTGCAGCAAACCACCTTCAGACAGAGAAGACTTCTCTTTTTCATTGAAGCCAAAGCTGTTTCTTCTAACACACTTTTACTTCAGAAATATCTTTTTAGCATGAAGATTTTCCCTTTTTTATTCCCACTTAATTCTATTTGCCATTTAGCACACTTTATAGCTCCTATATACATAAATGACTTCTCCAGGCAAAAGAGCAGTTGTAGCACTGCAGACATGCAGAGTTAGCTTATGCCAGCTGATAATATTTTTGCCATATCTCCAGATCAAATGAAGCCAGGTGAAACTATAATAGCCCAGAGATAAAAAAACTGAACAGCTCATGCATCTCAAAAGCCTTTGCCACCATTCTAGCTTACATATTTTCCCACTTGCCCTGTCAGCATTTTTATAAAATGCTATAAAGCCACTAGAACCTAAGTTTTAAAAATAACTATGTTACAGGAACTGCTTGAGTATTACCTTTCATAACACACTCTTTCTCTTCTAAAAAATTTATTTCAAGTATCTTTAACACACTAAAAATTTTTATTTTCATTTGCAAAGTATAATTTTTCACACAGGCAAACCAAAAAAACGCACCACATTCTACATATCTCTTCTGTCCTATGTTTTCTAGATATTTATAGATGCATCATTTCACAACAACAGAATCTTATAAAACCCTCCTTATTTAAGGATACTTTCTTTTTACAAAGATACAGAAAAATTCTATTATTTTCTTCTGGTATTTAATAATACATTTATCTTAAGTGCTGAATTGCATTAGCAGTTTTGTCATTGTATATTGTACACTAAACTGGATTATTTGAGTTCCCTTCATCTTTATGAAATCTGAAAGAATGAGTTCTGCACTGAACATCTGTCTCCAATGAAAAGTATACTAGGTGTCAGCTTTCAATTCACTGTATTTTATGGCTCCAAAAGGTGGCATTTCTTTGCTAAAACAGACACTGACATATTTAACAGCAGAAATGTATTGATTCAAATAAGAGTAACGTTCATTACCTGAGGAAAAAATTGCTGCATGTATTTGTATGGAAAAAACATTAAACTCCATTAAAAATGTACAGCTCCCCCTATAATTACATGAAAGCAGTTAACAATGTTTTTATAGAATGGTAATAACATTAAGTATAATAAAAAAACCAACACTGAAAGTATGAGAAGAAAATCCAGGAATATGAAGGCTTTCGGAAACCTCTCAAGTACTGCCTACCCTCTCTTTTACCACAACCACTAGATTTCCCTTAAAAAGTCAAAGAGTTGCACCTAAACACCTACCACTTGCAAAATGTATGCAACTGTCTGGAAGCTCACCCAGTCCTGGGGGACCTAAAAAAACCAGACAGGAGGTCCATGAAAGAATAATGGAAAAGAGTTCATGCCCTGGGTGTGTGCCCAAGAGGTCAAAGATAAAGCTTTCCCAACAGGTCTCAGACAACCAGAGCCTTCAGAAGAAGGCAGCGGGACTGAAAGACCCAAGTACCCAAATCTAGTTGATTCCTCTATTACATTTGGTGTAATAACTACAGTGCAAGACTGACGCCAGCCTCACAACTTGCTCATGGACCATTTTAATTGTACATTTCTGTAGTAACACAAAACTAGTAGTTTACAAATGGAAATATTTCACTCAGGTGAATCTCTGAAACATCTACAATATTGAGACACTACCAAAACAACCGCTCCTGACCCTCTCAATTCACGTGGCATATAAACCCAAGAAAACAAAATATGATAAAGAAAACCAAGGCAAATGACTAGGCACATACAAAACTGGTAGTTTTCTGACAAGGCTACTCTGTTCCCTACAATAGTTGACAGCAGGAGAAATAATTTTGAAAGCATTGAGACATTATGACTTACTTGAAATGGGACGTATAAAAATTCCAAAGGCATGTTGATAATAAAGAAAATTATAAAGCAATTCAACTAAGTAAAAAACTGTATCAGTGCCAGCAGAATCACTGGAGGTGTCAGTATGGTGAATTGATACTCAGACATTTAAAACCTATGTTTCCCACTGGCTCGATCTGAACAAATTGATGTCAAAAATACATGTTCTGTTACAGAACGCTCTTAGGCAGCAAGGTGAGCAAGAACACTAAGCTGACACAGATTTAATTCAGAATCAAAGAAAGACAGTTTTCTTGCAGAAGACTTATCATTCTCCAACCTCAAACTTTACACCGCCTTCAACAAACTTTAAATACCTAGCCTTGCCTTCAAGTTGATGCCTCTCCTAACATGCTCACCTCTGTTCCTTTCCTCCAAGCCTCCTTCACTTTTTTACCCAAGCAACTTTTACATGCATCAAACAATATTCAATGTTTACATGTCCAATTCCTCAGCATCTTGCATTCCCTGGCCCCCCAGTTATGAGCTTCTGAATCCCTCTTCCTTGTTAAAAAGAAGCCTCAGGACCGAAAACTTGGAGCTCAGCATGTGCCTGAGGTGTAGTCAATTCCACATGCTTAAATGAAGCTGGATGGAATAGAAAGACAATATAACCCAGCTTGTAAATGAACTCTGGGAATGGGGAAAAAGACTGGAGGTCTGCAAAACTGCCAAAGAGGAAACAGAGAAACCATCTCTCTGTATCTGTCCTAAACTACAGGCTGGTAAGGAGGCCCAGTCCTCCTCATGTCAGCCATTTCACTTCTGCAGACACACAAAAGAAAACAAGACAATACTAGAGAGTAAAGCAGACAAGCAAACCTTTCAAATTGCCATTTTGCCCCTGCTAGAAGAGTTCTGTGGCCCAAGGGTGCTAATTCCCATGTGCAGCTTGCTCAAGGTGGAATAGAACTTTTCAGTATCCACAAAAACATTCTACTAAAGTAAGTATATACACAATCTACCACATTTGGAGTTTGTCAGCAGTGAAAGCTTTCCCAAATGCTTCATTGGCTCTATACCTAATAGAAACAAGGCTAAGAGATGATCATGTCTTGCAAGTCAGCTAAGTTAACACATCTCAGTTAGCTTTGTCACTGCCACTCTTGAATGAGCCACCAAAGCTCAACAGAGAGAATCAAGGACAGGAGACACATCATCTATGGCTACAATCTCCAGCAGACAAACCACAACACTGACATGTCCCACTTTGAAAATGCTCTAACGTACAGTATTGTATGAGTTAATCCTATCTGACACATGGATTTTATCTGCAATATCCTTTTTCCATCCCTCAGACGATAGACAGCTAAAATCTATTCAGCAATGGAGCTGTAATGACAAACTGTCCTCTCAGAAGCTCTGAGTTTCTCTGACATGGTTCCAAAAATAATTAGCAAAGTGCATACAAAAGTACTAGTGATTACTAAACAAAAACCTGCACAACAATGTCCATCCTAAATTAAATATCCAAGGTCTGAGGATTAAAAATTCTTTCAATATTATTTTCCAGCTGCACCATGTATTGCAGTTTTCTAATTTATCAATTGGGTAAGGTAAAATTCTAGATGTGCCTACTCTCTATCTAATATCAAAATACTTCATTCATAGTATAAAGTGCAATATCCCAATAATGTTTTCCAGTTTGTGATTTTGAACCCACATCAGGCTATGCTGCTGCAAAATCATCACCATTTCAACTTCCACTAACACTGTATAGGACATAATTGTCTCTCTATAAAAATCTCCTAAAACACCATCACTTGATCAAAGTACCTCAAAGAGTTTCAGCCCTACTCTTGCCTAAATTTTTTTTTTAAAAAAATCTATATTTCTTTGAAAAGATTTTGTGTCCTTGTTGAGTCCTAGTACGGATGGACAACAAAAATATAGATGAAACAAAACATGAACCAAAATGGGAAAAGTTACATGAAATGCAGGTTAATTTCCTGTATAAATTGAGAAATCTTATTGCATGAAAACTGCCAAAAGGCCACTTACAATGAAGCCACACAAGATACAGACGGCAAGCTAGGATGTGGATACACACAGTATTATCTGCTGTTACTTGCACATCCATGTATGTAAAGATCTACTGACCATTAATGCAAAACACATTATTTCTTCCACGTAGAGGGAAAAAAACCAAAACAAACAAAAAAAGCCTTCCATATTCTTCTACCCTTTAGGATGCTGAAAAATGCATGCTGTATATTCATTTCTACCTTACTGTACAGCAGCACACTCACACATCCCTTCTCTACTTAAAAGTTTATCCAAATTATGCAGTAACTAAACAAAATTTGAATTCTGAGTTAATCTACTCTTATGAATAATAATTATTTTAATTCACAATTTATTTTGAATGTGAATTTTAACTTAATTGAATTATTAATCTGAATAACAATGTCTACATAGGAATTCAAAGCAGTCTAACAAATCACTGTAATTTCAATTCATCAGCACAAACTCTGAGAAAAGGAGAGCTTGGTGCAAGAAGGTGTGGGGGAATGCATTAAGCAAATGAACTGTATATGCTGCTTAATTAAAATAAGGTTGTGCCCACTTAGTTCTGCAGTGCAGAACTTGGTGCCCATATGAAAAATCAGATATTTAATTACAGTTGGCATTTCAGAACCTCCTGCTGCTTGCTACTTTCTTGCTCAAAGAGTGACCTCATTCCTAAACTTATCACTGGGAGAACTCTATTACAAACTGCAAACAAGCTTCTATTTGTTTTAGAGCGGATCACTAAAACTTCATTGTTTAAAACATTTAAACAATATATGGAATCCTTAATGAAATGTGCCGCTTCCAATTCAAAAAACAGACACTTGGATTACTGTATGTGGTAATTGGAAATAAAAGATTCTGAACTTTGTTCTGGTTTTGCATAGACAATTTTATATTCAAAACTCATTAATTTAAATGGAAGTACCACACAAATATCATTTAAAACACCTGCCACTTTTGCAGTTGCGGATTCATAACTCAATTCAACTCAAAAGTGGGTATTGTCCACCTGCAAAATACTGTGTTCTATTGACATCGTGCTTATTGACCACATCTGTCATAAGTGATATTTCCCTTTCTTTCTCTTAAAAAAGAGGAAATAGAGCAATATAGAATGTGCTGATGAAAGACACTGGATATACTCTATTACTGTATGATATCACTGAGATGGTTTAACTACAGCATTTGCCATGACAAGACACTGACCATGTCTCAACAGAACAGATTTTCAGAAAATTTTTTTAAAAATTAAATAAGTCCTCCAAAACTATACACACCAAATTTAAAAGAGCTCATCCAAATTTTCCTCCAAAATTCCATCAACTAAAGTTTCATGTTAACATAACTTCTGAAATATTTGTCTTCTCTTTATTTAATGAGAGGAATTACTGGCATGTCTCCCATAGAATGAAGTATTGTGTAAGTCATGTATTTCTTTGGTAGTATCCTTTGTATTTACAGAGATCACACAAAAGCCATTTTTCCCTGAGTGTTCACAGCAAACAACATATTAGTTCCTGGCTCATAGCTTCTAAATTCCACCTTCTTGGAAAATTTCATCTCGAAGTGTTGTCTCTCTCCTTCCTGCCAGGGACAATCTCATTCTCTCTTTTTAATGTCTACCTGATTTTTTTTCTCAGCTTTTGGTTTGCATCCGTTTCTGAAGACATGCTTTGTCTTCACACACCAAGATGTACAGCTGCAACCAGTAAATCCCCAGGTCCCAGCTATGCTAGGTCAAACCCCTCTATGCACAGGCTTCCACAAGTCTTAGCATGCATTGCCTTGGGCAGCAATTATCAATTACTAGACTGTTTGATCGGCGAAGAATTATTTAATGGTTCCTTCTGTTCAAGACAGTCAGTACACCATACCCTTTAGGAGGCCTGTCAATAAAAATGGAACACATAGGTTAAGGCAGCAATTAGCACCATCCAGTTTATTGCAAAAAAAAAGAATTAAAAGGAATTTTGAAAGAAAACTAAACAGAGAATGTATAATGTTCAGTTACGCTACTCACAGGAACACAATGGAAGGAAACTACTCATTAGCTTTTCTGACCTTGCTAACATTTGTGCTATATGGCAGTAGCTACCTAATCATAACTACCTTTATTTTTGAAACACAAAGAAATCTGAATTCCTAGTTAACAGTGTAATGAGTTCTCATGCTGCCCAGTATCCACATTCCATCTTATTGTACCTTACCCAGTAGGTTTGTGAGCCACAGGGCCAAATCCTCTTTCATTGGCAGCAAGTTGGCCTCATGTCTACTTGCAAGCCATTGACTGTATTGATGCATGTCGGAGAGGCCAGGCCCACGTGCCTTCGGGCTCAGGGCAGTGCACATTGCTTATCCGCTTGTTGTACCTGTTTAGTTATATACGAAAAAAAGAAAAAAAAAAAAAAAAGAAAGCTCTTCATTATACCAAATAAAGTCTCATGTGCTCTATTTTTAGAATTTTAGAAGATAATCCCCATCTCTGGAAGTGTTCAAGGCCAGGTCGTACAGGTCTTTGAGCAACCTGGTCCAGTGGAACGTGTGTCTGCCATGGCAGGGGGAGGGGTTGGAATCAGGTGTCTTTAAGGTCTCTTCCAACCTGAACAATTCTGTGATTCACTAATAACAGCATAAATTATGATTCTAAGAAATCAGATATCAGACAAACAGATGTGGATCTAACACATGGTTGCAAACATTAGTGACTGAAGCTTTGTTTTGTTAATGGATTTTTTTTGCAAGTGATTAAATCATACAGATAAATGTTAACTTCATTTGTACTCACCAAGCTACATGTTGCCAACACAACCAAACATTCTTCAAGGAATTATTAAAATCAAATCAAAATAAACATTTCACACAAAGCTAACAACTCACTATGGTGCTTGACCCAATACCCATTCAGATTAATTGGAGAGCTTCAGAGAGTTTTGGATCAGGCCCAGAAAAAAAAATGGGAACAATCAAATTATGCTCCTACAGAAAACTTATTAAGAATTAATAAATGCTGTAACCAAATGGAAACAGTCTATTCTACAGTTTCAAAATTATTAAAGAAAAAACTACACCAAATATATTGACTGAATAGCATTATTACTTCAGAAAGCAGAATAGCTAGCACTGGTCAGTTCCCAAATTCCCCTCTGCTTCAGTGATGACTTACTGAAACTTTAGTTTCAAGTAAAGTTTCAAGTAAGACAACTAATCTTTAACACATGATGTATTAAGTGTTGTCAGTCACAGGAGCCACTGATGTTAGAACCACTGGACCTATATCTGTGTCTGAATGGCTAATTCCCCACCTGCGGCAGAAGCGTGCTAAAGCACGGTTATTTCTTCCTCTCTGAAAGAAACTTGTAGCAAGGAGCTGAGATACTTCCTTGCCTGGTAGGCTGTAGCCTACATCAGCCAGCAGACACAAGGTCTTGTACAGGTGGCACTAGACAGACAGTAAGTGAATGTGAGACCCATAACAAATAGTCCTTTGCCTATTGTCAGCTGGCTAATCCACACCAACTGTAGTAAGACATGTCAACTGGCTTCAACTTAAGATAATCTGCAAACGCTTTCTTTCTGTCCTTTGCATCCTTTCATACCAGGAAGAAGATATTTGTGACTTTAAAAACAACAGCAGAAAAAAGAACAATTTGTTATGCTATCTATTATGGCCTGAATAACGAGAATACTGAAAACAAATTGTCAAAAAAGGAAAATATTTACTAGATGTAAAAAAAATTGCCCTTCCATAAAATTGTGCTGTAACTGACCTTCCCAAATGTATGTAATGGCATTTAGGATACTTGAATACTTGCATTAAAATACTCCGGCATTTTTTAACCCTACTCTGTGTAACTAAACTCCATGTTTGCAAAAAGATCTGCTTAAGCTCTTGTTGACAGTACCTCACCCCAAGTCCAGAAGTTTAGCTTGCCCTTGAGATAGGCACAGCTTTCACTACAAATATATTTCTTCCTGACACTAGACAATTTTTTTCAGTTGAGAAGAAGCAAGAATATACATAAAAAAGATTTATTCTATTGTATAAACACATATTTCTGAATTATGAGTAGATTTTGCATTTTTTCAACAAAAAAAATCCTTATGTATCAAAGTTTCTTTGAAAGCAGAGGAGTTTAAGGCGGACTTAGGTACATAACTTATGCACGGCTCTGTTGTGAAACTGACTTTGTAAAAATGTCAGCTTGGATTTATGGCTTCCTGGTTAATTAAATTCAAATCATACCTGTTCATTTAGGGCAGGCTGCAAGGGAGGGGAGGGAGAAGACTTGGACTGTTAGCTCTGCAAAAATCAGTCTGGAATGCCACTCTCAAAATAGATTGATTCAGACTAGAAGCTACCAACAGCTAAGGAATTTCAGTGACAGTATATTTGAAGTTTCTCCAAGTCACTCAGAACCACACAAATTAGTCTTTCAAATTGCTGCTTCATTTTGGATACAAACAGAGGCAAGACAGATAACCAGTTGTCTTCAAAGATTATACAGTAAAAATCAAGTATCTATCATATACTTGCTTTCCAGAAGGAGCCCTCAAATAATTTTGACCAATTTCTGGAGTCTATAACTTCCACTGATACACTGAAAGCCAGAACCAAAATTAGTTTGTTCTCTTGAATTACCTCTGAAATGACAGCAGTAAAATGCAATTTAAAAAAAAAAAAAAGAGAGAGAGAGGCAGACAGAGTGTGTTCTTATTCTTGAGTGTATGTATCTAAATATTTAGGAAAATCCTGCAATTTGTTTATCTTTACATACAGATTGGAAAAAAACAACAGAAAAAGCAGAACTACTTTACCAAAGGGACATGTTAGACCCTGCACCTCTTCACTGGGAATAATTTCCTAGTTCATACATACTTTGTGGAGGGGGTTAGACTGGATGACCCTTGGAGGTCCCTTCCAACCTAAATTTATTCTGTTTTTTTATATTTCAAGGATGCACAGAACAATATTAATCATGAAACCCTACACAGGGTCTGCCCTGCTAGAAGGGTAAAAATTGGCACACATACTGAGCTGCGTTGTGTCAAGAAGAAAACAACAGGCAACACCCTTTTCTTTCACCCTACTTCATCACTTCCAAGACCGTGTATATGAAGTGCCCTATGGGAACCTGGGACTAATTAATCACCAACATTATGATATGCCTGACAGTCAGCCAGATACAATACAGGCTGCTGACACTGGTGAGGCTGAAGTAATTCTATGGTGTCAAAGCTACATTTCTTTAAGACATGAGAAAACAGAAGGAAGGCTTCTTAAACAGCTACATGGAAGCAGTCTGTGTTTCCCCATCCGTACATGGAAGAAGCACTGCAGTCTATTTACACTTCAGGCCTGTTTCTGTGGAAATGCAGAGTAGAGAACTGGGGGAATAGGGATGTTATTTCAGTTTGTCTCTAAAATACAGTGTTGTTCTTAAGTATACTTCATATTGACCTAACTCAGCAATCAGGCTGTGTAAAGTCCTCAAGATAACTTTTGAGACTCATTCAGGGAAGAAAAGTAGGGGAACAAAGATTTTGGAGGATGCAAGGGTGCTTCAGTTCTGTAGTACTGTGGTAGTAAGGAGAAAAAAGAGAGACAAGAAGGGTATTCTGAGTTTAGGGCAGTTTCCATAAGATGCATTCTCAGGAGAAACTGGAAGGATGACAAAAGCCAGACAGGTGACAAAAGTCTCTAGAAGGTGAAAATGATTCAGGCATCTCTATACTGAGACTAAGTCTGCTTGCAATAGTAACCCTGAATTAAAATAGTGTATGCGCTAATTTGTGAAGTGGGCATGCAATGAGGACTGGGGAATGAGAAAGTTAATACTGATGAAGAGCCTGAACAATTATAGAAAAATCACATAAAATCCAGCCTTACCTCTGTGCAAGTTTTCTTTGATTTAATTTCCAAAAACCCCCAGATTTTTCACTTCCTACTACTTCTCTGAAAACCTGCCCTACACTTCAGTAAAATCCACAAAATTCCTACCTTGGATTTTTAAAATTAATTCTTCAAACTGCAAGCATCAGAAACTTTCAAGCTCTGAATTATTCTTCATGCAAACACTGATTGCTACTGAACTTACTAAGTTTAACTTAAACCTTCACAATCCTTCAGTACTGAATTATCCAAGTTTCATTAAAATGTTCATCTATTTCATCAATTGTACTAGCACATACATATTTGAACTTAATCACGTACTATCTGGGATCCATGAAGAAGCCAAAATGAGATAGTATGTGAAGGTGACAGCAACTGAATCCTGAGCTCCTTCAAGATCTGTTTGAAAATTCTTCCTGTGGTGAAGGCCAGGCCCTTGTTTCATCACTCAGATACCTTCAAATCTCTTCCTTTTAAGGAATATATTTATTTTTCAGTGAACCGAAGAAAAGTTTGTTAACAATTTATGAGTGAGGAATTTGGTGAGAGGAATGGACTAACTTGCATCAGAAGTAGACAGCAGCTTTCAAGGATACATCACCACAGCTGAGGCAAGCCTCTGGCTCCAACAACTATTTCATCCTTTCCTTTTGGCAGACAAAGTATGAACAAAGTAGCCAAAAAATATTGAGTTTCCTAATCTCAGTACTTTCTAACAGCAACATCAAATCATCATATATACAGCGTTTAAAACTAGCCAACACAAACATATCAAATATTTTATAGAATGTTCACTTCCCTATAAACTGTTGAGGCTGACGTGATATGCAGAAGCATTTTCAAAACTTACCTCTAAATGCTTTAAAGCAACTGCTTCCCCCTACTATTCAGAATGTAGATGAGGAACAGTCTTTGACTACTTTTCATCCTGTTTTGTTACAGGTCATATTTATGTGGCACAACCCTTTTTTTGACCTTTTCTCAGTAAGAGGATGGCATCTCAAATTCCTAGACTTATTGTCTAGATGAAGAATTCAGTGTGGGATGGTTTACAGTACACCCAGAGATGTGTATAAGATTCAACACATTAAAAGGTCCTATTTCTCTCCGTTTGTTCCTCCTGAACAGTGAAGTTCTTATTTTGCTTTACAGTAGTGTATTTAGTTATCTGTGTATTGCAGCTCACTGCTTGTATTTTGCCAGCAGTGTAACCTTACACTATCTGGTGATGGTTATCCGTGATCATCAGGTGAAAGCAATGAAAATCAAACAAGTGATCTTCTGTATTTCTACTGGCTTTTGTTGGGGTTAACTGGTAGGAAAAAAGGGATCAAGAATGACACAGTCTACTCAAAATACACAGGAGGCAAAGACTTTAATCTAGAAAGTAAAACTGGATGCACAATGAAGCACTCACAGATCCCCAGATTCAATTCCTTTTCCTATTCCAACCAACCTCCTTACCTGTAAAATTGTGATAATTTTCTTCAACCAAGAATGAAAAGGGAGGAAAAATATTCTGTATAGGAAAAATGTATCTATAAAAGCTTGCATGTATGCACAGATATACATACAAAGAAAATACATGTGCTCCACCCTGCTAGCTCATCATATAAACCAGTAAGTTTTTACTCCAAATTACCCATCCAGTTCCAGCATAAATATGTAACAGCTTATACTGAGTAGCTGCTGGCTATGCAGTGCTCTCTGTACCACATGAGTTTCATCATTGCTTGAACCTGGTTCCCAATTACAACATGTGGATTAATTCTCAAATGAAAGGAGGCTTGAACCATTTCTTTCAGCTTGCTCCACATACAATCCCTCCAGGTCAGGAACAAAGAAATCTTGCTGAGTCACTTGCTCTTTATGACTTGGCTTAAGAATTAGCATAGATGTTCAGTATCCAGTGAAACAAGCATTTTTCTTTGTATTCAGTTAGAAAAGAATAAAAACAGGTTAAAAGTGTCTATGGAGGGAAAAAATACATCATAAAGCAAATGCAGAACTCCCTACAGGGATCAATCAAATCACCTCTGATGCAAAAGTCCTACGCAATGTGCACTTTGCACCACAACAGCTTGACTGGGACACTGTGCGCAGACATCAGGTTTGACCCACCCAGGCACTACTGCCTAGCAGGCCAGTTCATTGACTGGCTCATTGCAGTTGGCAGCCAAACCAGAGTTATCCAGGACTGAAGATCTGCACATATGCCAGTTCAGTGGCCTAGTTGCTCTACAAAGCTGGAACAACTGGAAAAGATGGCATAATTCTGCCTCGGACCCTGGGTTCAAAGACTCTTCTTCATAAAATCTTCATAGGATTAAATATGCAGGCTTTAAGCTTGTGCAATGAAATCTGTTATAATATGACTGAGGAAGCATATTAGCCACCAGTTGCAGAAGAAACTAAACATCATACACACAACTGTGCAACTGCTTTGCTGTCAGTGGTAGAGGGAACAGACAGCAACTTAGACAAGAGCAGCAAGTTTTTCTCTGAAGGAACTGGAGCTTGAGCACTAGACTGTACCTTGGCTTTGACAGAGGGGTATCAGCTATAAATGTAGACAATCTCCTGCTGTCTTAAAGAGAAGGTAATGCTATTGGAATGCAGCCAGCCTGGAAGGAGAGGAGACAGAGGATCAAAAGCCAGAACAGAGCTCATGAGTGTATCTGGCAAGGGTCTCTGCTGGATCTCCCTGCTAGTTCTAATCACCTCAAGCAGATGGAAAACAACAGAACTTTCAAAACTTTTACAAGAGCTTAAGTGGACTGTGTGAAGCATTCACTTACTGTAACAGCAAGTTGGGTGCAAAAAAAGGCTTAAGATTCAATGTTCATAAGCAGATTAGGTTGCAGAACGAAATGCATAATTGTGCAAGTAGAAATGAAGCTGCCCACAATTTGGGACCCATATTGCAATCACCACCTTCACATCATCAAGAGCCAGTTTTATAGACATAGCACAACCAAGGATAAATACACTCCCATTTTAAAACTTACTTCAGTTTTCCTGTCTCAGTGTTGACATATTTTTCAGATTTGGAGAGTATAACATCAGTTCACAGACTAAAGGCCGCTCTTGTTTTTCTACCCCCTTACCCATATATATATACATCTGTGTATACACACACATATATGCAGAAAGAAGGAAAAAAGATATATGAATGCCTTCCTTTGAGAGCTGCAAAAGTAACTAATAATTTTTGATTTTTTAATGTCAGGAAACTGTTTCCTACGGTAAGATCTGCTAGACAGTGGAATGACTTTCCCAAATGAAACTGTGAAAGGTCCCTTTCTTGAAATCCTAAAAATGGACTAAAAGAAGCAGTAAGAAAAAAACCAGAGCATTGCCACTCACTGTTAGATGTTACTTAGTCAATCTTTGCCACCTGCAATTTCCAGTTTACTCCAGAGAGTAATCACTCTCATTTTGCCCTTTTTCATACATAAAACCAAATACAATCATTTTTCAAGTCATTCTGCTACTATCTCGCATAGCTCCTCTTCAAGAACTATTTGCAGAGCTTTCTCTTCTGTAAGAAACAATAGGTCATTCTTGTCTGCAACATCCTAAATACACGTACCTTACATGTAATCTTAACTTCACTCACTACTATAAACAAGCAGATAAAACATAAACTGACAAATGCAGCAAACATATCTTTATTAGGAAATTTAATTTTTCTAGGTTTTTTATTATCCTTATAAACTATACCGCAACCAATTTAGCCCAAGGTTTCTGGAGTTTTCCCAGATTAACTTGCTGCATAGTGTACATTAGGAGCAGGGGGAGGGGCACTGAAAGGGAACCACCATCTGAAACTCATTAATCAATTAGAATTTTTCATGGCTTACATCAAAATGTGATCTACACTGATAGAGTAAGTTTTAATCACAAGAAGCCTTTGTCCTTTACATTATGAATATACATTACAAATGTGTGCAGTACTTAGAGGGGAGGACGAAGAACCCAGCACAACAGCTTACCTATGCTTTAGACCTGTAAGGCCCTTGGTCTGAGGTCAGACCAAAACAAAGTTAACTGCACTTAAAAATCTGATCTAATAATTGGAAATCTAGACTATTTTCAGGACTATGCCTAGTAGAAACAATTTTATTGCCTTGATAATGTCTACCTTACCAAGCGGAAAGCAGAAAGTCTTTCTCACACAGATGAAAACAAAACTTTAGGAATGTTCAATATATACTTGCTCTTAAAATTATAATTTCTGGAAACTGAGCCTGATTCCTAACACTGTCCAAAACCTTTGAAGTTGATTCCTCTTTGCCTGGCTCTTACTGTATATTTTTCTGCTTGTCTAAGCAAAGTAGCCATTAAAAATCAGTACAAAAGAAGTTTCAACCTCCAGCAATTAGAAAAAGAAATACATATTTAAACTGACATATCGCATCTCACAAGGAGTAGAAATGTCTCTCGCTGCACGGATACTATGCAGACAGTAGCTGACTTTCAGTCATCAGCTTTGCATTTAATTATGATGTTACATTTCTAAATCTTGTCCTGAAATTAATGTTAAGCTTAACTGAGAGGTGTAAAGTGGAGTTGAAGAGGTACTTTGGATTGTAAGTGTGCCAATTTAAATAAGACTGTGGGTAAAATAAATAAAGTGAACAAATAAGTCAGTAGGATAAAGTAAGTGACAGCTGGAACTTGAAGACAGTACTGACTCTTCAGCACTTCACCACCTTCAAATAGGTTTGACCATGGTTCCAACAAGGGCAGTGGAATCCTGATCAGATGGCCTATGGCACCATACAATATGAATTTAAGAATGTCCTATTTAGAAACTCCCTATTAAATCACTATCCACGTCACAAAACCCATCATAAAACTGTTACACTTGGCACAACATCTACTTTGCAATGAAACAAAAGATAAATTATTTAATGTACATAGAAAATCAATAATACTTCGTTCATTTTTCATTTCAAAGTAATGTCAGAAGTATACTGCAACTGTACTAGGGAGCCTGCAAGGCATCCATCCTGGTGTCCCAAGAGCTGTGCTCCCCTGGGAGCGTGCAGAGACAGCAGGCTCAGATGACACCATTACAGCAGGATGCACATAGCAACCCTAGATAGGCAAGACAGCAACCTTCGCTCCTTACACGTAGAGCGTTAGTGAAGAAACAGAGCCTTCTTAAAAGTGAAACTCTATCCTCAGAGATTTGAATCTAGAGCCTGAAGAAGAAAGCAAGAGCCCTGGAAGGGCGGCTTTTGGCGCAAGAGGGGTCTCGTCCTCCTGCCTCTGGGGGAGGCGGAGGAGCGAGCTGGGAGCGCCTGGCGCAGCCGCCCGCGCTGCAGCAGGGCTCGGCCGCCTCCCGCGCCGCAGCTGCCGCAGCCTCACATGCGGACGCTCGCATTTCCCGCGGGCCCTGCAGACGTACAAACCCGCCCTCCTCCTCTCGCACTACCAGCACCCCAGGGCTGCTTAGAGAAGCCGCAAAGATAAACCAGAGGTTGGGGCCAGGGGTGAGCGCACAGTGATTAAGAGCCACCCACCCCCGTCCCTTCTTGCCCGCCCCGCTCTCACCCGCCGCGGAGTCCGAAGCGTTTGTCCTCCTCGGGGCCCCTCCACACTCAAGCTGAGCTAATGGCTTTGCCATGAGTGCTGGAAGTGCTGCTCCCAGGTCTGCCCCTCGGGGGCAGGACCAAGCAAACCCGCCGCGGGCCCCGGCCCTCCGCGGGATGCCCAGGGCAGCCCGCCAGCAACCCGCAGCCTCGCCGCGGTGAGCCCCGTGAGAGCCACGCGTGGACCTCCGCCACACACCCGCGCACACTCTCATTCCGCCTCCGCGATGCTTTCAAGCTTCCACGGTCAGAGAGCGAGAGGAAAAAAAATCCACATCAAAACCCCACAAACCCCCACAACCAGACAGCGGCAGCAGCCACCCCTGTCGTGCGCTGCGTTGCCCGCCACCGAGCCGAGCCCTGCTGCTCCCCCGACGTACCCCCGCGGGCGCCTCGGGATATGGCGGGGAAGGAAACAAAAGCACCTACTCCGCAATGAGCCGCCGGGCAAAGATCACCTTCCCGCTTCGCTCCGGCCCCTTTCTCTTTAAACTCGAGAGCAGACGGCGAGACACACGAAACGCCCTCAATTTAAAGGAGCCCGCGTGGCGAACTCCGCTGTAAGGCCGGCAGCGAGCCCTGCTAGGGCAGGCACGGCTCCCACCTTGGCGGGGAGGGGGGGGAGCAGGCAGGCAGGCAGGCAGGCAGGCAGAGCTCCCACCTTGGCCGGGAGGGGGGAGCAGCCAGGCAGGGCTCCCACCTTGGCCGGGGCGGGCGGGAAGGCAGGGCTCCCACCTTGGCTGGCGGGGAACAGGCAGGGCTCCCACCTTGGCCCCGGCAAGCAGGCAGGGCTCCCGGCGCCGCCTCCGGGGCCGCAGTCGCTGCCCTCTCACCTCCGCCAGCCGCCGCCGTCCCCCGGAGCTGAGCGGGCCGGTAGCAGCCGCGCTACCTCTCTTCATACTTCTGTTCGCTCAGCTCGATGCTCTCTTTAGGAAACACGGTTTTGTTTTGTTTTGTTTTGTTTTACACTTCTTCCCTCCCCCCTTTTCCCCCCTCTCTTTTTTCTTTTTTTTTTTTTTTTCCTCTCTGACGCCGATTTCCTATCCTTTAGCAGTCCGCACTGACTGAACTGAAGTTCAATACTTAGTTTTTTCAGAGGGACAGCAAACGCAGTTCACACTGATTTACCCTTGAAATGCTGAGATACTGTATTACAGCCCTTGGCAGCGAGTTGGTTCTTGGTTCCATTTCTCTTTTGTTTTTGCTCCCTTTTCAAGACTCGTGGTTGTGGAAAAGGAAAGAAAAGGAAAAAAGAAAATGTCACAATCAAGATAAAACTCTGTTTTTTCTTTAATTTGACTATTATTTCTGGAATTCTTTAACACTTATAGGCACATCTTTTAATTGTCACTTTTTCTGGCTAAAGAAATATCTTGGGGAACATTCTTTATTGAATATTTCTCCACAACCATTTCAGGCCACCTTGTAGTCCATCTTGAATAAAAAAGTATCCTGTTCATAAACTGATCATTCATATTACACATTTAAGAGTGATGGGTAGAGGTTTGGCTTGTTCTTGTTAGCTGTGCTTCATTTGCCAAGCTAACTTTTAGCACACTGTTATTTCAGACATTTCATTCTCACCTTACATCATTTTTGTGATTCTTCAACATTTTGTTAAATGTCAGAGATAACCACCTCCAACTGTTGTTTGTTCACTTATTCCCTGCACAGCAAAGCCCCTTTTGTGAATTCAATCACAGGAAACAGATGTTCAGAGTTTTGCTTCTCTTAATGCATGAATGTAGATTGTCTTGTTGAGTTTCCTAATGGTATCATGCTATCACTTTCAATGAGAGTGTTCCAGACAAACCGTGCACTTATTTTTCTTTTACAGTGTAGAGTCACTTAATTAAATTGTTCTACCCAAAACACATTATGTATAATTATACTGAAAGAATTGCTTTAACTTCATTGCTAAAACACACATCAATCTGACCCTTTTTTTTTATTTACATTGATTTCTTTGTACACTGATCTGCTGGGAAAACTTGATTTGTGTAATTAATGCTGGGCTATTTCTCAAAAATTGCACTCTAAGCAAATTCCTATTCTCTGAGTAGCAGATATTCATTCCTGGCCAATCAAATGCACTCTTGTTATTTATTGTATCCCTATACTATTATTATGCTTTTTGATGGACTATTAACTGCTGTGATGAGTGCTACTTAAATGAGAGCAATTCATTAGCATGCTGATATAGTTAAGTATGATGAGCTCTAGCCATGTACTATGTGAGTAACAGCACGCAATTAAATTACCTCCTGGCTTTAATCCCAAAATTTTAATGCCCCTGGTCAAGACTGTTTTCATTGGCTCATCAGTTTTCTGCTCAGAAAAAAAAAAAAAAAAAAAAAAAGAGAGAGGAAAAAAAAGAGAAAATAAGCCCTACAAATATATCCTAAAAATGCACTGGGTTGGAACCAATGGCAAGCTGATGAGCTGATTCCTGCATGCACTTGCTTATCTTACAGTTTTTACCTGACCTTGCGAAAGATTTTTTAAAAATTTAATAAATAAAGGAGCAGCAATTTAAATCCAATTTATGTCAACTTAATTAAAAAACCTGATTGAGATGAGAAAACAAATTTTGTTTAAATGGCCCCTGTATTTATAGTCCTGCCAATTTCTAGAGAAGTTGAATAACATTCTCGTAAGCACCAGTTACATCTTGACTAGAAGCTTCTCATGGTTCACATTCTCTTGAAGTTACAAGATTCCTACTAAGCTTAGGAGCAATTCTGCACAGGGAGTTAAGCTGAGGCGTTTCCAGATGCCATGCAATAAATCTTGCATGAGCATTTGCATAGGTACCAGTGGGAAGGACTGGAAAAGCAGTTGTAAGATTTTGAAGCTGAAGTTGGTTTTGCATTCCTTTATATGGTCAGTTTGTAACCAAAGGATAATCTCATAACATGAGAGTAACATACTTTGCATTTATAGATACTTTACCTATGTATCTTTTTCTATTGAGTATTGATAACAGACAAGCAACATGTAACATCCAGTACAAGAGTTAAGAGAAACAAAAAACTGAAGGTTTGGTCAAATCTTAGACAAGCAAAAGTGACAGAAACACAGTGCCAAGTATGCATCTGAAATGTCTTTATATGAATGCTATGGAAGTTTCAGTAGCAACATCACAATTATGAATGAACTGAGATTCACACTTCTTTCATGCTTTAGCATTAGAATTTGGCTTTCAAATTTGACACAGCAACTTTGGTGCCCCCACAGAAACATATTTCCATGTAAGGTTATTTCAATAACAGCCTTGCTTACCTTTGCAGAGGAAATACGCAAAACTTTCCTTGTGAAATGCTATCATTTTTATTAGTCCTCCACATAATCAATCTTAGGTCCTCACACTTTCAATCTCCTGTGTCCACATGTTCTGATAATACTTTTGATAGTCTACTGCCAAACAAATAAGAGGATGAATGGGTACATGAATAAACAATGATTTGAAGACAGACATAGGAAAGGAGAGGGAGAGGGAGGACTTACTGTGACTGAGGAAGAGAAAGCATACTTGTAAGTCCTATGTGCATGTAGAAAAGCTGAACAATATTAATACCACGACAAAATGGTTCATACACATTGTCTAGACAATATTCCTTTCCTACTGTTAAAATTAATTCTCATAATAGATGTGTGTATGTGGCTGAGATGCAACAAATTCTATCTAATGATGTCATAAGAGTTCTATGATTTAGGACAAAAAACCAGGATTAAAGATTCTGAAAGATTTACTTGGTCTCACATAGTAAACCTTGATGCATAGATAATTAGAGATTAAATTCTGGAGCACAAGGTCAGCAAGGGTGACCACAATGGCTCATCAGTGTAATTCCTCAGCCCTTTTCTAAAAACTGTCTTATAATCACCACCTTTGATGACCTCTGAGTGCTGTATCATTCTGTGACGTTATCAGAATTTTCTTATGAAGGTATCTTGCAGGTCATTTACAAATGGGAGAGAAAATTACCTAGATCAAAGGTTTCTCAATGCCCAGGGAGCTGAAGCAGAAGTCACTGAATGGGAGGAAGAAAAAGAGACCAAGAGAAAGACAATGTAGAGTGGAGGATGAAGCTCTCAGCAGGCAGAGACACAGGCATCTGCCTTGTCATATCTGTTGATCCCACTTTCCTGCTAATTTTCCAAATTACCTAAACACTCCTTCTTCCACATGTAGTTAGTGTCACAACTGACCAGTAAAAAAAGCAGTCAAATATAACGGATACAATGAAATTAATGACTGGCAGCCCAATTCTGTATCAGCTCCTAAAGCGCATACATTAAACAGGACATACCTTGGTCAACTAAAAGAAAAGAGATGGGAGAGAACAACTGAGCTGTGTAGCAGAAATACTGCGTAAAATGTATATTGAGTTGAGAATATCATACCTGCTGATTTTCTTGCTTTTTGCCATTAAAGGGACCATGTAATTAAATTATTTAACTGAAAATTAAGTAAGTTTGAAATGCAGATATAGATTTGCTTTGTTCTTTCTTTCAGTACATGCCACAGAAGTTAAAATTCAAAAAATAGAGTCAGAGGTGACTAAAAATTGATGATACTTGAGTCAGTTTGTTAGAATATGAGCAGCCAGAATGAGTGCAGAACGTGTTTCATAAATCACCAAGTATTGTCCCAATATTATAGTATTTACTTTGCCAAAAATGTCCATGTCTTCCATGACTTTTAATAGTCAGTGTAGTGGGTTGATCCTAAATTGACAGACAGCCTTTTGGACCAATCATGCTTCTCTCAATTTTACATATTTAAACCCCGTGGAAAGGCGGGATTTTTGGGGTTTTCCCGTTTCAGCTGTGGGGACGGGAGGGGACGGAGGCAGGGGCCTCAGAGCCCCGAGCCCCGCCGGGTTGGGCCGGGTGCGGCGCCCCTGCCCCCCTAACCCCCTCTTTCCCAACGTTGCAGCATGGACCCTGGGTCGCTGGGAGCGGGAGCCATGAGGCTGTCCGATGCGGTTTCCTGGGACTGGTGGATCTCTCTCTTTTCCACACGGTGCCAGCGGGAACCGGCGGAGCTTCCAGCCTCCAGCCAGCCAGCGCACCTCGTGCTGAACTGAAGAAGACAGCCGTGCAGCCAGCAGCGGAGCCTGAACGGTAACACTTTTCAACATGGTGACTTCAGAGCCAGAGAGAAAGAGAAAGCGAGGTCACGTGAGACGAAGCAACAATGGCTCCAGGAGAGAAAAGGGCAGTGCCACGTTTCTTGTGCGCAGCTGAAAAATCTTCTTGCATTGCCGTGGTATGAAACTGTAATATCACAAACTGTTTGTCTCTTTAATCCATTTGAAGTACATGGGGGGATGGACAATTCAGGTGTGGCTTGTACAGGTTGTGAAGAATGCCCATGCCAGGCTATATCTGAAAAGCAGTGAGAGGCTTTTAAAACCTGGTGGCGAAGAAAGCCTTTGTGTTCAAGCCAAGATGACTCATCCTTAAAAGAGTAATAACCCCATGTGATGGCCTATGTTTTACAGTTGAAGAAACTGTGAATGGGCTCATGGAAGAGATGTTTTACACCCCAGAAGATTGTTTATTTCTAAGCAAACCTGCAGACGGTGGCAGTTTGAAAAACCACGTAAAGCAGGAGGAAAACCCCTTTTTTCCATTTTCAAGAACTGCAACACTGATGGAGAGGGGATAAAAGTGAGGGAGGAAAAGAGTTCTAAATGTTTGTTCTGAGTGTTGTTTTCTTTCTTTCTTTTAGGTCTGTTAGTAAACTTCTTTATATTCTTTAAGTTTTGTGCCTGCTTTACTTTCTCCTAATTCTTATCTCACAGAAAGGGAGTCAGGTGGTAATGCATAATTTGACCTAAAACCACTACACTTAATTGGTGTTTCTGCCCAGTTACGAACTGAACCTATGACAGACAGAGTAGTCAATAGCCTTGCAGGCCTGAGATCAATAAATATAACCTTATGGAACTCGCTTAAATAAATTGCACTAACTAGTGTCAGATACACCTTATTTTACATTTTTTTCTAAAACAGTTCGAATAAAATGTATAAATCTCAATTAAAATATGCCCTTTGTATGCAATTTTAAAAATAGTGGAAAAAATGAAATGGGTAGAATTTAAAGTTATTTCAGCTATGCATCATTTTCTATTTTCATTACCATGAAAATAAGACAAACTGTAAGATAATTCCGTCCTCTTATAAATCAGTTCAACACACACAACGACTTCACAGTCAACCAAACTTTATCAAACCTGCAATGGAACAGTCATGTTAAAGCTCTATGAATAAACTTCAAACAACTCCTTTACCATAAAAATAACATGTTTTGTCCTTCCACCTTGTAAACTTACTATGCAAGAACTGTACTTTCTATCCATATAATTAACTAAAAATAATTAAAATTTTTGTGAAATTTTGGTTTTAATCTTAAATATGAAACTGAGTGCTGTAATCTAAGAGAAGCCAATTTTCATCATTGCAAGTCCAAATACAAGTTAACTGTTTTCCTCTGCATCATATTTACTAAAACATACCTACTTCTAATCTTTTGGAGTAATCTTCATTAGTGTCAGGGAAAACACCTGGATGAAATTTGACTCAATAATAGATTTCTATCATCATGGAGATGCTTGAATTGATGTAGTGTGCACCATCATACATAGACTGCTCAGAAGATCCAGGTCTATAGTATGTGCATCATTTGGACAAACATAGAATAAGTACTTACAATTTGATTTATATAGAATGGTATTATTTGGCTTAGTGTTGTAATTGTTTATCCATGGATACAGAACATGCAGTTGACATGCACAACAACACAATGATTATCAGGCCAAAGTCTATGTTCTGTTTGACAAAGCACAATAATCTGTCTCTAAACAAACAGTGCCTTAAACATGAATGAAGCAGACAGTTATTATTCTTTTTTTCTTAAATGTGAGGACCTCAGTTACTACATAGATAAAAGATGATTTAAATACCTACCTATACTGGGTAGACCTTATAACACCTTTCTTCCTTCTTGGAGTGAAATCAATGATACCCTCACATACTGAACTCTTAAATTTTCTAACTATAGTTCATACTACACTGTCTTCACAAGACGATGTAGCAATTGAAAGTGGTTGAGACATATAGCAACTTAATCTAACTCAGATATCTGTCAGAACTAACCCAAATGTAAAGGAAACAATGGTCTCCATTCCCGTTCCTTATATTTTACAAGAGATCTAGATTTTGTGTTTGGTCTCTACTTGGGATGGACAAATTAAAATAGCATGCTGTCTGAGGTCACATAGAAGCACCAGATTTTAACTGCTGACAGCACAAGAAGAGCAGTGAGAAAAAGAGGATCTAAACAGCTATCACTGCCACATTGTCTTCTTGTAAGTGTTTTGGAATAATTTTATCAGCTTGTTCTTTTATAGTAGCTGAATCAAAATACATAAACTAATTTTCATAGGAATTAACAGATGAATGCTGTGCTTTGGGAGGCAATTTGCAGAGTTCTCATGCACACATTACAGTTTCTTGAAAGCTGCAAAATTTCCAGACCAAGAATACCAGAAGACCAATTAGTTTTTCAAGAACTCAAAAATTTACTTTATTACAGAAAATGTGTTAACAGTAATAATGCCTGCCCACCCACTTCCCTCATGGCTGGTCAAATTCCCACCTTCCTTCTTTTTCATTTTGCTTTCAATGTCTTCCTTCTCTTGACATGTACCTAGGTTTCTCTTAAATCATTAAGATTCATTGCTTCAATTTTCCTTCCCTTTAACTTATTCCTTTTGTTATTGGATTTTGTATGAAAATAGTATGTTGAGGTTTTTTTATAGTAGATCAGGTCCCAATTCCATCCCTTACAGTGGAACTCCCATTAATAAAATCAGATGAGCCTTTTTTTCTGAGCCTAGGTCCTAAGAACAAAATTATCAGCAGTTATTCCAAATCTGAGAGAACTGCAGATAACTATAGATACAACTTTAAATCTCTTCTTACAGAGAAGTATGTGGACTCAATTCAAAGTCTTCCTATCTTCATCATAACCACACTGATATTTTCCCACAACGCTTCAGTCTATACTTGTCAGAGACATAATTGTAATATTTTACTGACTGGGGAAAAATGTATTTCAGTAGGAGAGGTAGTGATCTGATACCTCTAGATGAAAATGCTAAGGTCAATCCCAAAGCAAATAGGTGGCATATAGAGGTATTTTATGTGAGACAAACATGTCTTTCTTCCCTAGTGACTACCTAATGAAAACACAGCAATTTCATTGAACTACACTAGCCTAGACACTGGAACAACTTCTGCAGTCCAGTTTAAGATCCTGTTTCCATCCTTTATCCTGCCCCATAAATCAGGAGGTACTTTGGCTCTCTCACAAGTTCAGTTCTATTTTTCTCACATTGCTTCATCTGTGAAGCAAAAAATTGTACCCTATTCAAAGTGATACACTCACAAAATGTGTAATTTGTAATTAACCTGCCTTTTTAACAAGGCAATTAAGGATTCATTGCCTGGCTAGCAATGTAAAGGAAGAGAGACAGGATGGTCCTTACAGGTGAAAATTAGGTGCATGCTTAGGTTTCTGCAAGTTTGAGTTTCTTCCCACATTGCCTTCACAGTTCTCCCAACCTTTCTCCTGGTGCTTCTGACACAGCCGTTCAGCATTTATCCCTTAACCCTATACTTTCTCCATCAACATTGCAAATTAAGATTCCTCAGAAGCAATTGTTGAGATACTACCTCTATTGCTATTTTTTTCCAGGACTTTTTTTCCAAATCTCAGTTCAAACAGTCGATCTTATACCTTAAGGAATGCTTCAAGTTCAGCATTCCTTTTCATTCTTCTATTACAGTGTCATCATCAAAGCATTCCTAATGGAAAGAACACCATTCCCTCTGCACTATACTACATTGCCAAATGAAACATGGTGAATGCCAGCTCATTTAATAAGTTATTCCTGTCATGTGGGGTTGAGAGATTCAGTTCCTTTTCCCAGCTCTGCAAATGAATCTGTTCTATGAGTTCTGCTAAATTACTTTTTATTTTAGTTTTCCTGTCTGTAAAACAGACATTCATAAAACATAATCTCATAAAGTAGTCTGATGCAAGTGTACACCAAGAATTGTATAAGGATGGGCTTGATTTATTAAGTCAATTTTTAGAAGCATCCTGCACATATTCCCCTTTCTTGTCTTTCCTTCTTCCTTATGCTGCAAGCCATGTATCTGGTAAAATGCTAACAGAGAAGGGAAATAAGGTGGTTTGGGAATAATCTTGGCTCTGGTTATCGCTTGCTGTCATACCAAAACAAGAAATCTGTGTGTGATCCTAAAGTATTTAAGGGAAAGTTATTCAATCTTGCAGATGGTTTAGAGTTACAATCTATAACATGATTATCGAGTATATCTCATGAGGGTTGTGAGGCAAGGGACACCTATTAAACATTTTGATGTCACAGACAGAAGATTCAACAAACTACAAACACTTTTTTAATGTATTACCTCTTTTACAAGCATTCTGGCTGTGAAGAGGTTGATCAATAGCAGAATCATCTCTGTGACCTTATACTTTATGTATTTCCTTTTCTTCATGAGAAAATTCCCAGTTCATAGCATTACAATCTGAAACACGATAAGGGAATATCTAATTGCTGACAAAAGACTAGTGTTTATATTTTTAGTGTGCTACTTCAGCACCTGCAATCCACAGATCATCCTTTTCCAGTTTATCCTTTTCTTCATTGGGAATGATTCTTTATTCTGTTAATCATATCAATGTCAAAATTAAGAACTTGGTTTTGTTCAACAATGTACACATTTAGTTTTCCTCTTGGGAGAGCCTGACACATCTCTGTTTTTGCTATAGCCACTCCCTTGGGCATGTTTTCCTAACTGAGCTGGCCAAAACTGTTCTGCTTTCCTGCTGCCTGTCTTAGGCTGAATTACAAGCAATGGTGGGACTGGTTACCCAGCTCCACACATTAATGACATATGTTGCTGAAATGCATTGAGAAACTTTTAGTAAGATCAAATTGCAGAACACCTTCAAACTCAAATGCCCAAAACCAACAATGAGGAGAGAAGGATAGAGACAGAAAGCTAGTTTTTTAACCTTGTGAACATTATAGCCATGCTTACAAGTAAGACCAGAGTCATAATTCCAGTATTAAAACTTATTCTGTGTGATCTTTAAATTTAGGACATTTCTGTTTCTTCATTTGCCACAAGTCCAGGAAAAGAGCCCACAAAATTATTAAATCAATAAATAATTCAACAAATGTGAAAAAACACTTGTACAAAATATTGTAGGCCTGACAAATGAGAAGAATTAGGCACAAAGTAGACCAAATAACTAAGACTAAATATTCAGAAGGGTTATCTGAATTATATGACAACATGAGATGCTAGTAATTTCATATGGAATTTGCTACCAAATACAGTACATTTTATCAGTGGCCCTCAGGCTTCACTTAAAAAAAAAAGGGGGGGGGGGGAACCAGTAATCTGAAATACTGCAGTCTTGATATACACAAGTGCTAGGGTCTAAATCCATCATAAGGACCTATATTTCAATCCTCATAGCTATAGATGTGAAATTTTGATCTGTAGGAAAAAATGTATGGTAAACAAAATTATGCAGTAATCTACCATGGCATAACTGGTGATACACATCTGCTGTAACATACACTAAGTCTTTCTGGACAGAGATAAAAGTTATAATGTTCTTTGGCTAACTTTAATTCTTCTTACTCCAATAATAAAACTAGATCGTTAACCTAATAGTAAATAGGTAGCCTAAGTCGAATATATAATGATATTTTATATAATATGAATAGGCTGAGTTCACTGTCTGCTTCTCCATGAGATACTAAAGGCAAATCAGAAGAAATGCTGTGAGACTTGAATGTTAATAGTTAATGACTCAAAAAATCAGCCATTTGCAAAAGCAACAGGTACTCTTGCAGATGATGTGCAAAGTAATTGCCCAGGTGCAGAGGAGGTGCACAAGCTGGGAGCTACAAGCTGGGTTTTGTGCCAAATAAGAGGCTGATAAGAAGCACATCCTTCAAGGTGGGATAGTGCTTTTTAATCATGCCAGTCTCCTCCATTACACAATTGGCTCAGGTGCAGAAACCCCCCTCTGGAAGAAGTACCGCTACATTCACTTGTAGGCCCGAATGTATTTATCCCTCTGATGCGCCATAATTGGCTCAACTACACTGATGTGAGAGGCAGCTGTCATGTCTTAGAAGGTGTCATAAACCAACAAAGACCTCCAAACTGCCCTGTGATCCACAGTGTTACAGCATACAGTGTAAAACTCCCACCTGGATCTGAGCCTATATTAACCAACTGAACTTTGTGTTTCATGGGCTCTCCTCATCCCTGATGTATCAAGACTGTGACCATTGCTTTGGCCAAGGGACATTTTAATTGCAGCAATCAAGTCTCCTTGCTTGATCCACAGGTGGTGACTATGTATCTTTCTACTCTTATACTTTCTTTTGTTTTTCTTTATACATATTTTGAATTGTTATCTTTATATTGCTATATTACGATAATAACCAAAACAGCTACGTACCTCCTTTTCATGGCAACCAAATTGTTCTAAAACAAACCCTACATATATATATATATATAAAAATAATAATAATAGTTCTAAAATAAACCCTACATATATATATATATAAATAATAATAATAATTTTAAAAATATATAAACATTGATCATTCAAGGTCATTTTACTCTAATCCACCCCAAGGGATCTATTAATAAGAACCTGGGCTACCCTTGTCTTCTGGGGCAAGTCATAACAAAGGCAAAAATGTGAATGAAGCCAAGAGATTACACTTCTGTGAAAGTAAAAAGAATTGCACTACTGAGCAAATACAAAGAATGCCAGGCCCACAACATGTAAATTTTCAAAAAAGATAGTCTGGAATAGCTTTCCTTGGACAGATATTTTAAATATTTAATAAAAGGCTACAGAGTCTCCCAGTTTTCCAAAGGGCAACATAACCCTCCCCTGGGAAATGGTACAATTCCACTGATTTTGCTGAACATGGCAGCCCAGTTACAACTGACTGGATATGTTCAGTGAGCTGTTAAGAACTGGGATGCTGAATCACTTTAGAGACAAATTTCATGGGAAATCCATGACCAAACCTTGTGGATTAAATTTGTGTTTATGTCCACTAATACAATAACTGGAGACATGCTTGGAGCAGGACTGAAGTTACTATTTGCAATTTATTAATGTAAACCACATGTAAAATAAAAATTTAAAAATTAAGTAAGATCTATATTGTTATTTTGGACCAATATCTTTGTCAGTACTTCCCAAGTACTAGTTAATTCAAGTTACCTGAGACAGTGATGCCATGGCTATAGTAGCAAGTCAGGCAGATGGCATCTATTCACAGAACAAATTACCTAGAACCAATAATTTTTGTGTAACTTGAACCATGTTTGTTATGAAGCCTAAATACACACATTGCAAAGTTTTCACATGGGAATTACTTCAAAAACTGCAAAAGCAAAGACTTGGAAACTAGGAAGAACAAAATGCTATTAGAAATCCAGAAAAATAAATAAAACACCTTGAATATATTGTAAGCTAAAGGAGAAACAAACATTTTCTGTTCTGAATATCAGCCCATTCTAAGCCCACTCTCTGAGGAACCACTGCATCCTAGCAGGCAGTCTCTACGTTTCCAGTTCCATGTCTTCTGTGGTTCTTTGCACACCAGCAAAAGAAATGGTAGTTTTGAACCAGGACATGTATCTCAGTTTTGTCAACGGGACAGGGATTGACAAGACCCTTTCTTCTTTCCCAAGTCCTTTGAATAGAATAGATAAACCATACTGATTTTATGTAAACTAGCATTTTGATTTAGCCCACGTAATTTTATTTCATAACTTCATTTAGTAGAAAATTCTAACCTCTCATTCGTAATGAAATTACTGTTTTGATAGCAAAGACCACTAAAGAAAATAGCACCAAATTGCATTCTGAGATTAAAAAATTACTCAGATTACTCCCATGGAAATTCTCTGGACTATTTCCTTGGATAAATAATTTCTGTACTATAGTTCATAGCATCTACCCACTGCAGTATTTAGGTGAGTTACACACAGATTACAAACTGTTGAGTTTCCCATATAAATCCTGACTGCTGCCAGATGCACAGGATGCTTTCACTACATGAATGAGGATCCCTAACTTGGACACAGTCATCTCTGTTAATACAGAAATTTTCAAGAGCTCCCAAGACCTTTAGGCATCTGGTTCCCATTGACTTGCTATTGTGGCAAGGTGCCTAACTCCCTTAGATGGTTTAGAACAGTGAATCATCGGCAAGTTTTGTCTGGACGACTTGATCCATAGTCTCTTTTCTAAGAACTGTTAGATCCAACTCTTTCTACAAAAAACAAGGGAACCAATTCCAGCTCTCAAGGATTGTAAGTTGTCAGTTAATAGAACTTCACATTCTTTCAAATGCTGATGAGCATCAGCATTTCACAGAGAGAAAGCCAGACACAATACTTTTTCATTGTTTCATGTCATTTTCCCCATGCAGAATATAAAACTCAAATACATTTCTGAGTGAGTAATTATTCCTTGATGAAGTTACCAATATATTTTTCTCAAAATAAAAAAGCTATTGTAATACCAAGAAACATGAGGATACTTTCAACAGTGGTTTCTACTAAGAGTAGTGGTTTTGCCCTTTTTGTTAGAACAAATGGAATTAATAGGAATTTTATTATTTCCAGGTTTAATACTGCGCTACTGCTACTTTTTTTTTTTTTTTTTTTTTTCAAAAAAAGACCTTTACTAAATCAGACCTTTCTTTTAGACTTTTTCTTTAGTTCTAGGAAGTAGTCTTCACCCATCACTATCAGCCCATCCACAAGTACAAACTGCACAAGAATTTTCTCATGCTGGCTTTTATGTTTATGCAAATATCCTATGTGCTAGAATCTCGTCTTTGCTGCCTTTTTTTTAGCCCATTGTTATTCTTTTCCACAAGTACAAGTCAACACTGCTAACTGGGAAAGCAAATAGCAATATTTCAGGACAAGCTATGAACTAGCATATTGTACTACATACGTTACCTATATTGTCATACTTTTTGAATATATACGAAAGCTCCAATCTTTGCCGTTACACAAACCCTTAAGTGCACTGGACTAAGAATGAAGTCAGACAACCAAAATAATATGCAATTGACATGAAATACACAAACCTAACTGCTATAGAAATGGCAACACCAAAACATTTAGTTTCTGGGCTTTTTTACTAATTAAATACCTCTGCTTTCTGTAAAAAGTGAAAAAAATCTTCTTAAAGAACACCATTAAGTTAAAAACTCTGGACTTAGGAAAAAACCTTTAACTGCTAGAGGCATTTTTGAGATAGGTACACAACTTGCTATTAGCAAGCAGCTGTCAGTAGAAACCAAAATTGTTTTACTGTACTATTGCTCCTATAAGTGGCTGTATGAGTTTTAATGATTTGCTTCTAGAGGACATTATGAGTGTAGATAACATAATCCAATATTCCTTTATATGTGTTTACATAAATAAACCAACAAATTAAAAAAACCCTTACAATTTTCTTAAACATGAAGAAAAATCCCTTCAAAGCTTTGCATTAACATTTGCTTGATTCAGGCACTTATATGATTTTTAATGGGATGTTCTTCTTGGTATACTAGGATGGAGAAAAGTAAAATCTTTTAACCTTAATTAGATTCACATATAAACTCCCCTTCACTTCAAGAATGATTCTTACCATCCCACTCTCCCACATTTGCTTCACAATGAAAAGGATGTTAAAATGGAAAATCAGATTAGTTTGTAAATATTAACCAATGAGATTCTTAGCAAAGACTGGAAAAAAAAAATTATGTATACATTCTGTGGTTTCCATTTCCTTGGTTTTATTGTTTTTATGTAAATTCTCCCAGGACTTTTCAGGTTATATGTCTGGAAGCTGCAGCCATTCAGCAGAGTAAAATTTGAGAGAATAATGAGAAATGTGCTGGAAAAATTCACATAAAAGCTTTGGAGACATGAAAATGGAAACAACAGATACATAAAAGCCTTATCGCTCAAAAAAAAAGTCTACCCAGTGTGTGCATATATGTGTTTTTAGTGTAGCTCTCTTTGAATACACAGACGTATTATTTGTAAAGACACTGTATAGAACTGCAAAGGAGTGGTATCTGACAATTCTGAGATGTTTTCAGGCTATTAAGGCAATGAAAATGAATAATCCAAATGACCTCTGGTATTAGAACCCGGACATACATATAAATATGTATATGCTGTCTTGCATGGAGTTTTATGTATCTTTTTATGTCAATGAAAATATTATGAAATACAACATGAAAATGTGTTTATGAGATCTCCCTGAACTCTTGTGAATGACAGCAATTTAGGTGTCATGGAAATATGCAGAATATACAAGTAGGAAAAAATTTTTAGTTGTTATTCTTAAACATTCTTTTTTTTTTCTTCCAGTACTCTTCCAAACACTTTGTCATTCAATACTAAACCTGTGACACTAGACTAAGCTGAGTCCAAGTATGCTTCACTTCATACAAGTACTAGAGCATTACATATCAAACTTCCAAACCTTTAGCCATAGCCAGACTTTATGACTCAAGTTTTATGGAATATTATTTTCAGAGGATTCTGATAAGATGATCTCTAAAACAGATAGCTCTTTAAGACAGTTCTTAACAGGTACCCAAAAAAGGGTGGATGGGTTCAAGCTGGAAGAATGGTTCAGAAGGATGAATTTGTGCACCTGATCCCATAAGAAAAGTACTTAAAATTAGTAGATAAGAATTTTCTTGGCTTAAAGGAAAAGAAGGCATGTAGGCAAGCTCATCAGTACATGCTGAGACCTATCAAGCCCACCACCACAACAGGCAGCAAATTAAATCTCTCTACAGGGCGTCACAAAGGCGAGTGACCTAAGCACACAGCTTAATACTTTACCATTCATCAGCTGAGCAACATTAATGCATGCTCTTATCCCACAGTAAATATAAGCTAAAAATGCATTAACTCAAACAACCTCAGGCAAAACTAGTTGTAGCTAATACACATGTAACAGCTGCAACTGTTTTTTGGAGTGCATGCATGATCATTTAACAAGGCTCATATGGTGCAAGGGAACTTTCAATGTCTGTACTAATTTCACATCTAATTGATTATTCACATAGAAAAAGGTGACTCCATTTGCCACCCAATTACACTTATGTTTATGTCTATGATACCGAAGAGCTATACCCTAGCTTAGCAGTTTTGCTAGTATAGCTCTGACTCATAGTATCAAAATTAGAAATAGAGCTAGGCAGCAAAGTCTGTCTTTTTATACAATTTTCCTAAAAATTCCATTTTGGTATAGCCAGACATAGGTGAAGTTCCTAATTAGAGTGAGAATTAGGTTATCTCAGTGGCATGTTACATATAGCATTCTTTCAACATGCTGATTTTCAATCAGTTTTCACTCTAGTGCATTGCAAAACTGATGCTTGACCATTGACACCAGTTACTAAAATCATAGCCTAACTCAGCACAAACAGGCATTGCTACTAATACACTGATACACTTCAAGCAGGACTCACAAAGAGGTTTCAGGGGAAATCCCCCTGATGACACATATGCCTTTTGTACAGTCCGAGGCTCTTGCTGAGGTACAAATTAGTAGGTTCAAAACCTTTATTATGCACTTTGATCTGTTCTAATACCAAAAGCCACCACAGCCTTGCTCTTTTTTGAAATAAAGAGAGATTACATTGACATAAAAAAAAAATCAATCTAAGTACCTCACCAGAAGGTATGGAAGGGGTGACATAGTCTGCCAGGTAGTGGCTTGACTAATAACCTCAGTTTTCCACAGAGTTTGTTGCGGAAATAGAAAGAAATTCTACAAGAATGGTTCACAGGTTTAGAGTCTTCAGTATATGTAAGATAATAAGTGTGGCAAACTTGTGCCTAACGCACAATTTGAGGCAGCTAAACAAGTCTCCTTACAGTTAGAAAGTGAGTATTAGTACCAGAAATATAGAAGATGATCATGCATCTCTCTCAATGTATTCGTTTTTGTAATTTACAATAACACCCCCTTATCTAAGGAAAGACCATTTTGGAGTTTTATAATGCCAATTAGAATGAGTAAACAATGTCCTAAATTTCTGTTCAGGAGAAATAGTATAACCATTTTATAGCCAATATGACTTCTGAGAGGAGGGAAAATATAACAATGAAATCCAGACTTCTGGCTACTTTGATCAATTTAGCTTCATTTCCTGTCAGGGTAAATTTCACTGGCTCCGTAACCAGAATGAAGAAACTCACTAGTTCCATAAAACTTCATATGAATCTTTTACTTGACTTCTCAGCTTAGATAAAACAGCACAGTTATTCATATTAAATGCAAGGCCTGTGAAACTGTTTCGCAGTGCTTCACTGAAAAGTGGGTTTGTTTTCAGGGAGCTGTGAAAATTACTTTCCAGATTTTTGTACCTAACAGACACTTCTCTTATTTCCTGATCAACCTTCTTTGCCATGTATCTTATCAATCAAAGCTGTAATGGAGAAACATTTACTACAGCTTAACACAAACATAGATGAATACCCTCAAAATTCTTATTTTAATGCTTATTTTAGAGATTAAATTAAAAAAAATAGACTTTTTTGGGGAACAAACAAACAAAACAACTGTCCCGGTTTGGACAGATTTGGAGGAAAATATCCTCTGATAGAAAGCAGGTTACAATCACCCCATCCCCCACCCGGTTCGGGAAAAAACTTTTTCCTCGAAGGAATGTGGAAGAGATTAAACCTATTTATTAACAATCACACAGGAAAAGGCTAATAATGCTAAATAGTAAAACCACTCACTATAGAGGGAAAACCTGGGAAGATTTTAGAGTCCTTCTGTAAGCGTAGTCTCGTTTCCTCCTTGGAGCTGGGTTGGTGTGGGCCCCCCCGCCCCCAGCTGCAGAGTAGAAAATTCTCCTGATGTGTTCTGATGTTGTTGAAACAGTCCAGAAGAGAAGAAGGGAAGAAGGGAAAAACCAAAGTCCCAAGAAAACAATGTTCACCTCTCCATTTCCCTTTCTCTCGAGGAAAAAAAAAACTGGCTGAGAGAAGCACCAAGGGTGTTTTCCTCCCCCGCTTTGCTGCTGCAGCCGGAACAGAGAAAAAAAAAAAATAATCTGTTCTTGAACAAATTGTTTTGTTGTTGTTCACTGTTTTTTTCTCTCTCCCCTCAGGCTCAGTTTAAAGGCACAGAAAAGGCACAAAATTAATTTCTGGACAATAGAGCAGTGATAGGGGATACACATCATAAAGTCACCCCAAGACAACAACAAAAAAGAAGCAAAACCTACAACACAGGAAACAGTAGCCACCCCTGTTCATATGTATGCATCACAGCTACTTAGAAGAAGCATACATCAGACATCCAAACAATCCAATGTGTTGCGATTGTAAATCTGGAAATCTGCTCTAGCCTATCATTTAAAATAGACCCTGTTTGCTCTTCTGTTTTCTTCTTTGCTTTTAAATAGGACAAAACAGAGGTTATTCTTTCAGACTGTGTAATGAAGTGATAATTCTTCTGTATGATTTTCTTTAAGGTATCATTGTGAGTTTCACTTCTTGATAGGTAAAAATAGAGAGACTGCATAGTTTATGTAACATATGAAATACATATCCAAACGCACAGTATAAGAGACTACTACAAGCATCATTAATAGAGGAAGCAGATTGATATTAAACAACTAAAGAACTATGTGAAGCCTAGAAGTAACTAGAAAAACTTTTGGTTTATTTTTAAAAAAGTAATCAAGCAGGAAAGCACACTCTGCACACAGTGCTATCTGAAAATCCACTCACCGTTCTATCCGCCCCATCTCTGTGTTCCTACTGTATCTCCTGACATCCTAACACGAACTTTCCCTTTCATATCCCCTTCCCCAATATTAACTCTCTACCTCACCTCCTCGGTCTGTCAGTACTTACTTCCCAGGTATCTCCCAACTATCCTAAGGTGTTCCTCAGATAGAAAACCAACTCAGCACTGTACAGATACTTTTAAACAATACCTATACAACTCAGCAATACTATTAGGTAACAATAGTCGTAATATATTGATAGACAGTAAGTATAAATTTTGATGCTTAGTAATAATGCTGGTTACTAAGGAAGAACCCTATGGCTACACAAGCTATTGCTTAGCTAGATCTAAGACTGGTCATAGAAAAGAGAGTACTAGCTCCTAAAAATCATATGCAAATAATTCACCTGTAAGAAAAAGCCACATTTTTCAATTTAATTTGATTGCTACATGGTACCACCACCAGCAGATCAATCAACTGATAAACAGATCCCATTCTTGCAGTGGAAGATCCTAAAAGGCATTCTGAGAATGGTCAGGTTCTCAAATAATAACACAAACGTAAGAGAAGAAAAGGAGTTCCTTTAATGGTGAGTGTAGAGAAAGAATTACGGTTTTTATGGGCTATTGTAGTGTAACAGAATCATAACAGTCTCACTGATACCTTGTTTCTTTTTTTGTTCCTTGAAATAATTTTCTAATGCATTCTAATGCAAAACTCTGCTGCTTCTTCACATTAGGCTCTATTTCTTATTACATGCCTCCCAATCATGACAGGAGACTCTAAATGCAGCTGCAATACCTGGAAGTACACAAATGTCTTTTTGCATGGACCATTTTATTACAGAGATGTCAACCTGTGCCCTTTTGAGGAAAAATGCTGATATTTAGAATTTTCACCCTAAGTTAAAAAAAAAAAAAAAGGCTGAAATATTCAGAGTTTTTCATAAAATGGAAATTTAATTTTTCAATCAGCTCTACAGAGACCCACTAGAACATACAAGCCATCTCCTTTCACATGCAAGAGTACTCCAGATAACAGTGTTTTTTCCAGACTACTTAGATTTTCACAACCTGTTTTTGTTAGTTTCCTGGTGCTGCAAATGTCATTATTTGATTTCTTTCAACTGAAAGATACAGAGACATTCACTATGAGGTTATAAACTCATATGCTTTATGCAATAAAGAACAGTAATGTTAATGACTTCTTGTGAAAAGCTGTCTGAGGTAAAAGGAAATTGTAACGATTGTAATGATCATCATAAAGAAGAAAAGATATTTCCTGTGACTGATACTTTCTTCATGTCATGGAGCATATGCACCTCCGAAAACACCCCTACCAAAATAAAACATGGAATTCACTGAAACAGTTTTCTTCCTCTGTGCCACAACCCTTCATTCAAGACGTGCCGTATTAAACAAGAGAGGCCTATATATACATGTATATATACATATATATACACTACATACTATATGTATATTTAATTATATCCCAGCCACTCCAGGTTTCTGTCACTTTTTCATTTAAGTAAAACGCAGAGTAACATCCCAAAGTGCTGCACTCAACTGTATGTAACTGCAAAGTTTGCATGTTCCATCTTCTCTTCATTGTATAATATTTTATAATATGCATTGGAATATGCAGGTAAGGCAGATGATAGCTAGGCAGATGATAGTGAAGTGTTACTTTATTAATTACAATAGCAATTCCATTGTTCACAAGGCAACAGATCTCTAGAAATCTATAGCAAATTTAATGTTTAATATCTAACAGAAAGCTTAAAAGAGAGTTTTCAGGGGAAAACCATGTATTTTAGAATGATACTTTAAAATACATTATATTCATAGACATTGAGAGGTTGTTATGAGCTCCTTCAATCACAAACAAGGGCCATAGAATTTCACTCCAATGCCTATATTAGGCCCTTAACCTACAGGTGACCTAGAGCATCAAGCCTACAGCTTCATGTTTTTTAAAGTAAGAAAAATAGGAAATAAGAAAATAGGACTGAAATAAGAAAATAGGATAATAGATCAGATGAGAGATCTGTTTTAGTGAGTGTACTTGAGAAAGACTTTTACTAAACAACCACCTAGGGCAGTCTACAAGAGGGTTTAGAGAGGGGAGGCTAGTAGTATCTAAACCCTTACAAATTTCTTAATCTGTCTTTTGCTTTATTTTTGAAGTGTGATGTGAATTAGAGAAGCTGGGCACCAACTGCTTTGATGTTACTTTTAGGGCAAGGATCTGTGGACATGAGACAAGGTCTCAGCACATTCCTAGTTAGACACGGAATTCTAATGCGTTCAGTGGCTCTGTCCACACATTTCACTTTTCCTTAGTGGAAAAGAAAGCAGTAGAAGCAAGTTGTTGACCTCTTTCTTGTCTTTTGCCCATTATCAGTTTGAAGTTAGAGCTACAAGTGTTGTGTCTCTTACTTTCTAAGCTGCCAAGAGTCCTTGCACACTCCATCACCCAAAAATGCTATTTGTTTACTAAAAAACTCAGAGGAAACTATTTGCAGCACTAGGATGTATAGAAGAGTACATTCTGCATAAGGATGCATAATGCTCTTTCAACAGAAAGGGCGTTATCATTTGCCCTACAGTAGTGTAGCTCACAGCATTATAGTTTGGTTTCTATTGCTGGTTCCTGCAGTAAATTCCAATCAAACCTCATTTACTATGCCAGGTGTTGCTAGTGCCTTTCAGAAAGCTAAAGGAGGGTTGGGCAGGTTGGCAATGTTGCCCTAGCACAGGACACAGGGCCATGTCCTGCCAGGCTGGGTGAGAAGGGTGTTCATGATCCTCCCCTGTGTATTGCTGCAGCCCAGCTCAGCCAAAGGCACCAGGGACTCACCAGGCACTCACCAGGGCACTCTGCTGCCTCCCGACCTGCTCCATGGGCTAGGATTGAGCCACAGTAATACTGTAATTGCCTGGCTCCGTGGGGTCCCGCATGCCCCCACAGGTGCCTGGGCAGGTTCAGTGTTAAGTCCGTGACAAAGAGAGTCAGGAAAGGTATCTGCTTGCATTCCGACAGGATTTATTCACGTCCACTGTCGAGAGGCGCAGAGGCAAATACGAACAGGATGGCTAACTCAGGGCTTTTCCCAGGGCCGGGGGAAAGGCGGGACCAGGGAGCGGGGACCAGTGGGAGAGCTCTGGGGGAGTGACCAGGCTGACAGACAACCGCGGAGTTCAAACTGGGACGGGTCATCCCAAAGAGCAACGCACCCGCCAGGGAGCCCCTCCGGTCACCCCAACACAATATATGTTCACCGGCCACCACAACACAGGGCTGGCAAACTTCCAGAGGAATATCCAGCAGCTCCCAAACCTCTCAGCTTCAGCACCTGGATGCCACTGCTGCAACCCTTGAGGAGCAGGGGCAGAAGGGTGCACCTGTGGAAGCTGCCAGAAGCCAGACCAGCCTGCTCACTTCCACACTCTGAGGGAACATGTAGTGTATCTCTGTCAAGGAGATGAGGATAGAGGGAAAGAGCCTGTAACGCAGCTGAGTGGAAGCCCTTGAGGCAGTGGACATTAGGCAAGCACCTGAGAACTGTTACTCCAACACAGGCTGTGTCAAGCCATGCCTAATACCCCTTGCTTGCAGCATAAATTTGCCCTTCAGCTAGCAGAGGTGGAAGTAGAGGAGTCACCTCTTGCACTGCAGAGAGGAGCGGTTATAGTGTTTCCACCATGTTGTCTGGGGGGCATCTGTGTGGGATATACCAGCAGCGTTGGTGCCCAGGCAGCCAGGGCAGGTGTCTACCATTACCCCTGCAGGCAGCCAGAGGCTTGGCGCAGGTACTTGGAGAAGGCCTGGTGCCCTGGGGAATCTCTAATGAGCTATGAAGCCATTAACTGGACAGGCAGAAGGGTGAGCCCAGCCCCTGGCAGAACACTGAGCCGTAGGTAATGATGGGCAGCCAGCCCTGCTTTCCTGCTGAGCTCGGACATGGCTGCTCTCCAGGGACTGAGCTATCACCGGATTTGGGAAGTACCCCCAAAGGTGGGGCAGGGGGGCTTTGCTCCTGAAGAGGTTTATTTTTTAAGGGATGGTTAGGAATACTATGCTACATGTTGCTCTATGCCTCTTAGCATAGACAGACCGGCGGGTCGCGGGAGGTGACTGTCCTGCTCTGCTCTGGTGTGGCCTCGAGTCCTGTGTGTAGCTTTGGGCGACACAATACGATAAAGAAATAAAGCTACTGTAGAGCATCCAAAGGACAGCAACAAAGATGGTAAAGGGCCTAGAGGGGAACTATTTACTTTGAAAAAAAAAATCGTGCTAGGTTTTAATCATTTTAATTCGGCTCAATTTCCCGCACTTGGCTGAGTGATCGGCCGGAGGGTGAGTGACGACTCCTTTAACTAAAGCTCTATCCTCATCGGATTGACGTCCCTCTCAGCCAATAGAGTTACAAGCGCCATGCCTCCGCGGCTCGGGTTGGGCCCGGCTCCCGGCGGGACCCTGTTCAAACTTGTAGCGCCAAGACTGGTGGATGGAGGTCGTGCTGGAGCAGGTGGAGCAGCTACCGGCGCTGCTGGCTGTGTCCCGCTCTGCGTTGGTGCGGGACTGGGACTCCCTCACCCTGAACAGGGCTCTAGAGTGGGCCCGGTATTTCCAGCACCTCTATGATCGGTTCCGTGCCCGGCCCCAGCTCCGGGAGGCCCTCGGGCGGCGGCTGCGCCGGGCTCAGCCGTACCCTCTGCTCGGCTTCCCCACACTGGGCCGCTGCCCACAGCTGGTGGGGCTGGCGCTGCTGGAGAACCGCGCTTTGCCGCCCGCCGCCTGCCACCGCCTGCTCCGCAGCCTTCTGCAGCCTTCCGACGCGGGGACAGGCCCCGAGCCCCGCGGCCTGGCGCTGCTCGCCCGCCGCAAGGCCGCGGCCTGCGTGCTGGCGCTGCCCCGCCGCCCGCCGCGGCGTTCCCCCGGGCAAGAGCCGCAGCTGCAGGCGGAGGCGCAGCTGCTGCTGAACCGGCTGCGGGAGGAGGGGCAGGAGGTCGGGGAGGCTGCGGGGCAGCTGCCTTGGCTGTGCCGTGTTCTGGAGCAGCTCCCCCAGCTCCGCGCCTTCAAGGTCGTGGCGGCGGCGCTGGCTCTGCTCAAGCAGGGGAGTGGCCCTGAGCAGGCCGGAGACAGGGATCGAGATGGGAGCAGCCTAGACGGGTACCAGGCGAGTGCTGCAGAAGACGGATGCACCGCCGGGCTCTTGCTTTCCTGGCTGCTGGGCAGCCAGGAGCGATTTTCTGCCTTCTGCCTTTGCCTCCCCTGTTCCCTTCTTGCCTTCCTAGCTGGTCACTATTCCCAGTTAAGCAGATCTTACTTGGACCTCTTAACTGCCTGGGGAAGCCACTTGCTCTATGATCCCTTGCAAGGACGGTGGGTTAAAAGTTGCCTTGACGAAGCTGAATTGTCCTGGGAAGAATTAAGGGAGCGCTTCAGCTGCCTCTGTCAGGGATCTACACTGCTTAAGGAACAGACCCAAGCTGCTCTGAAACTCCTGAAGACACAAGATGGAGACTTTAAAGTCTGTGGCCTAAGTGTGTGGACTGACTTAGTGATGGAAGTAGGCTGCTAATGCACACACACAAAAGCAACATGAAAACTTATAAAATCAAGCAAATCTGGTTAACTTTATTTGATGTAAAAGTCAAGACAACTACACCTCACTTTGTTGAAAACCAAATGTTATTGTGACTGCTGATCACAGCTGACTGCATCTGGTTCTGAAGTCTTTCAGGGAGGCCTGGTGATTTCTTGTAACTGTGGTGTCATTTCTGGTCAACACAGAAAATGTCTTCAGTACTTGCTGATAAGTTATCTAATAAAATGAAAATCTTTTCTGCTTCAAATATGGAGTAGTTTTCTGTTTAGAAAATATGGCAGTTCAGATATGGTCATGGTAGTAATTTTTCTAAGTCTTGGAGGCTGGGCAAAATGGTTCAAAGGAGTTTCAAACATGAAAACCCCGGATTTAGGGTTCATTTAGTAGTAGTTGTCCTCATCAGGCTGTCTGCTCTGGTGGCCACTTCCATGCTTCTGACTTAGCTGCAGGCTCAGTGAACAAAGTGAGAGGAAGCCAACTGGAACATTTGAAAAGTTCTAAAATAAAAGTCTTTATTAGTTGCTATGTTATTTGATAATATGCAGGTGTTTCCTAAGAAAATGGCACTAAATTGTAGGATGTTCTGTATGGTTTTCTTCCCATTTCCATAATTTATTACATGATTCATTGCTTTGTGAAGCAGAAAAGTGAGTGAACAGCAAACTTTATTATATGTATATATAATATATATTAGATATTTATAAAACTTTGTCTATATACAAAAATTTATATAATTATATGTATAAAATATGTGATATGGAGTATAAGTATTATTTCCCCTCTTTGTTATTTTATGTTTTATCTGTTTCTATGAGGAAAACTTGAACAGGGTATTTTCTACCTTTCCACTGTCATTAAAATTAGTATTGTAATGCAGAAGTAATGTGTATATTTAGCTCTGTAAAATAGTATTACCAAAAAGTGAGCACTGTAAAAGAGAATAGTCAAGGAAGATGAGGGAAATGTATAGAACTACTGCAAAAAGAGTTATTCATTAATCTTTTGTGTGGAGGACCTGTCAGAGTTCCTGTAGGCCATATTCTTACAGTTCCAAGATCATATGAGACGTCTCTTTCTTCTGTTGCAGAAGTCATTTAGAAGGGGTTAGAAGGTAGTTCACTTACAAGCTTAAAGAAAGCAAACAAGCTATTAAATATATGAACTGTATTGAAGTTCATTGGAGTAGTAGTCTGTGTTATGACAAGAAATAGTGTATATACTATGGCAGATAATTCTGTATGGCACAACTAGAGTGGGAAGAATCTTGTGCTTTTGAAATGGAAGCAATTAGTACAAGGACTGAATATTTATCTGAGAAAAGAAATTATTTGAACTTGTATGGAAGTAATTACAGATATACACAAGTTCTTTTTCTTCCCCTATTCTAAAACAGAAGAGATAGTTAGGGGTAGCACCATTTATATAGTTAGAAGGACATGCTACTAACATCAAAAATACAACTGTTTTCTTTGTATTCCTTACTGTGTCACTTCAGAGAGACAATGAAGTTACGGAGATCTGTGGATGAACATATTCTAGAAGTACAACTGTGGCAGTTGTCTTGCTCTGTCTTAAATTGATTTGTTGCCCCTTCTGGGACTTGTGGTCAGTCTTAAAAGACACCAGTGTCAGTGGACCTCCTGACTGAGTCAGTTTTTCTGTGGTATCAAAAAAAAAAAAAGAAATCTGTCTAGAAATCTGTCTGAAATCTGTCAGTGTTTAAAGCTGCTTAGAAGTGTAAAGCATGAAGTTTGAATTTATGTTGTCTAGCCACAGTTCCCTGTGTTATGTAGTTTTGGCATTTGGTATGGAAACTCTGCACTTGGGCTTGCTCTTAACGCTTTTAACAGGCATAAGATTTTTTCGTCTGTTACAATACTTTCTGCTATCAGAGGTTCCTGATGGATAATATACCCAAACATACTGGTCAAAGTTATTTGCTTCTCCCAAGATATACATTAAGGATGATTATCAAATATTGCAATAACCTTACAAATGTTATAGTATCAAACCAAGCCTCAACTATTAAAACCTACTGTTCCCAGGTACATGAGTCTCTGGGACAAATTTCAATGAGAGTTAAGTCTTAGTTTTGCTTGTCAGGGTAGATATGTTTTCTAATTATACTCAGAATGTTCACTATAAATTAAGTCTCTTAACTATTTCTAGAATAAATCAGATCCTTGTAGGGAGTTTTTTCTTGCTGTATTTGAAGTTTTGCTTTTTGATAAACTTAAGCTTTGTGTTGTAAAATTCAGTTCATGAAGACATACGTCTTTTCAAGTAATGTTTATTACACCTTTATTTACTAAGTGCAACTACAGAATCTTTTACTGGCATAGCTAGGAAGTAATAGGCCCATCAGTGACTTTATTAAGAAAATAAACAAATAATCATGGGCATGGATGGAAAAGAGGCCAGTATAGACCATATATACTTGATTTCCAATTCTGTCTTCCTTATAGAAACAAGGATAGTAAAAGGTAGTTTAACTTCAGTGAGACAAAAAGCACCTGGTTATAGCAATTACACAAAAATGTTCCAATCTGTCCCAAATACTTTATAAAGAGATGCCAGATCCCTAAATACCAAATTCCAAAATCCGTATGGCATTCATTGAACAAGTACACTGGTCCACATTCCCTATTATTTCAGTGTGCTTGTTGAGTTCTCCAGGTAGCTGTGTGAATGATGAATTTTCTTTCGAACTCCATTTTTAATAAAAGTGTAAACAGGAAAGGAGAAAGTGTGATGTCTGTAACCTCCTCCCTCTATATACCTGCAGCTCATATGTGCGAACTCTTGATAATCTCAACTATCATGAGAAGCAAGATATTGTATATTACAGGCTAAGGCCTCTTCCCCAATCACCTTCCTCTTTTCTTTTTCTTAATAAGGAGAAGCAGATCTCTGCTATTTATGAAATGATGATTGAAGAAACTGCTATGCTTGTGTTTTAGAAGATTGGTAAGGATTGTGGAATGCATCAGGAGGATCTTACTTGCCCAATTAATGGCTAAGATATTTTCCTGCTGTTGATGTTTTTTTCTCCAAGTAAGAAAAAACAGTTTACTCCTTGACAAACAGAACTGTAACTCCACAAGTGATATACTATGAGATGTCTGGACACAAAGTTGCCTTTTTTCTTTTCTTGTGAAGTGTCTTTTCCCTTGTACTAGGCAAAATCTAGAAGAAAGCAAATTATCTTCTAGTAGTTTGCAGTATATATGCAGATACTAGAATAAAGATAAATGATGTAGAATAAATTGTTAATTTATGAAAACAATATTAGCAAATTGGAACTATTCAGGTGAATATACAAGCCTGATTGTGACAGTGCATTGGCATGAATTTTTTTTGCACACGATATTTCTTTCCTTAGCCCTCTCCCAAACAGATGAATAAGGGTCTAATGTTCTTTTTCTTTCCAGTGTCAGTGAAGGATGATTTTTTTTCTTCTCATGTATATGAATATTTTTTAGGTCATGAAGGCAGACTAATATTTTGATCACATGAAAGTAACATTTTCAGATACTTTTTAACTAGACAATTAAAGTTGTATGGCTAATTTTAGTTCTGCTGTTTCTGAAAAATGGAAGATTTAAAGCTAAATTCTATTCCTTGTGAACATTTTGGATGAATGACCCATTGCAAAATGCCAGCAAAGGCCCTACATCATTGCCATTCAGAGTACAGCAAAGAGCAGTAGCATGAGCACCATGTACTTACTTATTTGATGGGCAGAATTACAGAAAAAATAAATAAAATGTAAGTGGAAAGGGTGAGGGGAAAAGGTGGAAGGCTGCTCACTTTTGAAGACCCATTGAGAAAGGGTAGATTTCCCCTTCACCGAAACTGAATGGCTTTTCTACTGCTGGAGACAGCATTGGGCTGGTAATTTTGTGATAAAAAAAAGACCAGAAGAGTTTTGATTTGATGTTGGCTGCTCTTCGAAAGCACTCATCCTCTGTATGCCCAAATGACCACAATGATCAGTGGTTTAACAGGCAAGAATATTAAGGTAGTGAATGAGAAATATCATGTGTGCAGGGTAGGAAACTGTTTATTTAAATAGGGCTGGTCTCACAGACGTGAGACCAAAGGAACAGCATCATATCTGCCCTGGTATAAAATAGATTTGAATAATCACAAGTATGGTCTGGAAAACTAGATTTTATCAGATAATGATTAATATAATTACTTTTCACAAGCAGTTTGCTCTTGGTATTGTATCTATCTCATGAGGAATTAAATGTTGTTTTTACCGAACACATCATTTAATAATCAGTTATGTGCCGTACTGAATTTCAGATTAAGAGGTGCTGGACAACCTGGAAAAAATTACGTTTGTTCTCCCCATGTACTTCTTTAAAAAGTCTCAGGATAAAAAAATGACTGTAACAATGAGCTAGACCAGATATAAAGACATAGTTAAGGTGCATTCTCTTTGATTATTTTTCAAAGGTGGCCTACTAAGACCTTAAACTGGTAAAACTAGCTATTACTGAAGCCATTCATGTGCCAACACCACTTTAATTCCTTTTGTGCCAGTATCTTAGAGTTACTGATATTATTTTAAATAATTAATTATATGCCAATAATTTTCCATTGTGTCAGTTCTTTCACATCTGGAGATGTTTGTCCCTAAATCTTTAGAGTGGTTGGCATTTTATTTACAGTTAGTATTTTGATTCATCTGGGATTACACAGAGGGTGGCAGCAGAGCCTCTCTGCACAGATATGCTTGGACTTCTGATCCAAGGGGAGAATCCAAGCTCAGGAGTCATTTCTAGAAGCAGAAGAGATGCAGGGAGTAAACACTCATAGTTGTATTAGCCAGTCAGAAGTTTCCAGTTGAAAAATCCTATTGAAAATCTGTTTTGTCCTTGAAATTCTAAGTTTATCAACTCTTTAATGTAATCTAGGATCAGGTAATAATATAAACCATATCCTCTAACTGTCTGTATCCACAGGCCCATTTTATTAATAATATTAGGTATGCAGCTCTTAAATTCCTTTTCTATTACATGATAGATTCCATGGTATTATGTGATCAATTCACTGTAACACTTAACTAGTACGTTTTACCAGAAATCATAGCAGTTTGCACTGAACAGAAAATGTAGCAATCAAATTCTGAATCTCGTCTTGAACTGCACCTTCCTATTATATTTCTTCCTCTGGGAAGAAAGTTCAGGATGAATGCTCAGACCTGGGCTATTCATAGTGTGTAGCTCACGAACACACTAATCCTAGCATTTGATAAAGGGCTATTTAGATTTTTGGCAATTGTCATGAGTTTTAAATCCCACCACAAAGACTGAATGTTTTCCTAAGGGTAATTTCCAGGAATAAAGTATGTACTGCTTTTACCTGCACATTTGTGTCATTGTTCCTCTTATGGTATGTTGGACTCAGAACAGGAAATCATAATTGTTGTCTTGAGTTCCTGTGCATAGTTCTTCTCTCAAAATAAAGTTCTCAATGGAAGAAAATTATCATGTGCTTTCTGTCATGCATGATAAATATTACAGCCATAAAAATAAGCCAACAATGCAAGACAATTTGCTATATGATTCAATTATCAGTTAAATACATAGATAAATACTTGGTTTTAATGTTGAATAACTGGGAAGAAATATGTATTTGTTTTGCTCTCATAGGAGGAGATAAAGAATCCTCTTTAAAGACCAGTAGGCTGAAATGTGAATGCAGCCTCTCTTTCCAATACTTATAGGCAGTGGAGTCATTAATATTTTCTTATTAATGTAAATGAGCTAGGTAGGAACAATTGATTTCTTCTAGGAATTAATTGGACATGATCCATCCCTAAAACAAGTGTGACCACAAGGTCATTCATCAGCTGCTTAACAATGCAATAGCCTAAGCATGCCCTTTCAGCTGGGAAAAGATGCCATGCCCTGGAGAAAAGGCTTTTAAATCATTACACTATTGACAAAAAATTGTGTACTGTTGCCTCTCACAGACTCATTATTCTTAATGTTGAGGTGAAACTTGCTGAGTTCAGGTATTTTATAATTTGCCTTGTTTAAGCTTTAGTTTTAGGGCAAAAATATAAAGTATATATAGGAAACTAAGGGTTTTCTCAGCTATGTAGGGATCTTCAGGCATTGGAAGTGATATGCAAGCAAGTATCATAATTTAATTAATATCTAGATCTTCTACATGCTTTTGAGTAAGATGATGGCATTTTTAAATTACACGAATGAAATAATCTGACCCATCACTTGTTTATTTGCTTCAAGTTAGTTTGAGCATTGAATTCACCTCCAATTTGCCAATGTTTTGCTTTTTTGTTGAGGTTTGCTTTCTCCCTAATGCAACAAAAGCACCTTCCCTTTTATTCTTCATAAATGTGTACTAAATCCTTTTCAGCTTCAAAAATAATATTCATCAAGGGAACACTAGGATAACCTTCATGCAGAAAATAATTTCTAGAATGTAAAACTAGAATTTCTCAGTACTGCTGAAGTAGTCAAGTACTTTCCCCTATTTTTAAATGGGTCAAAATTCAGTGAGGAGACAACATCCTCCACCTGCAAACAGTACATCAAACCATCATTTAACCCAAAAAGCACAAATAAGATCCAGTAACAGGAAATGAAAGCTTGAAACAGTTAAAATAAAGATTCTGTTTTCTGTAATGATAAAATTGTCAAGTTAATGGAATAATTTATCAACAACTTTTGTGGTTTTCATTGCTTACTTGCAATGCTTTGCAGAGAGTTTGTGTGTTCCTAAAATGTGCTTTTTTATTTCAAGCAAAAATTTTTTGGCTAGTAGGACCAAGCATATGGCCTGGTAGGGAGAAAAACGAGGAAGAAAAAAGGAAGAGCTGGTGTGTGCACTTCCCCATCATGAAGTTGGGCATGCTGTTTCACACCTCATGAGCCTGATCTGTGAGCGGTGTGCATAGCGTAGAACACAAGAGCGTAGTGTGGAGCACATGGCTCATAATGACAAAACTGCAGTTGTAACATTTGGATGTGATCATTGTTCAAGACTATTGGAGTCCATCCAATAAATGTGAGGATCAGACTTAATACTACTTCCTTTTGAAAGTAATTGGATTTGTGGCACTGACTGTAATTGAGCTAGGTAGAGCATGAATTTTGGTGTGAAGTGTAACGGAAAATATCACCTCCAAAGCAAGAAGAAACACTGAACTTATTTTTTGAAGACCATACAAATGTGTAAGACCATCCAGTCCTATTAAAAAAATTTATTATGTGAAAAAAAATTGTTTAAGTGACTGAGGAATGATTCCTGTGGTGTTAACTCTAGTAACATAAAATTCTCATCTTCACACCTTGCATCTATGTCAAGTTTTCTAAGATTTTATCTTTGGTCTATGGCTTTCTACATATGACAATTTTTATTCCTTTTCAGTCTGAGAAGGGGAAAAATTACTTAAATAATTGTTGTCTGTGTTCAGTGATGTCAAAAATGTGTTGCTCACACTGCCAGTCCAAGACTATTGGAAACACAAAATAAATTGCAAAGGACTAAGAGGAGCAATTTAAGGTGATGTGTTATCCAAATACATGTACATGTGCACTCCCCTAGTCACTGGACATCTGGTTGAATTTGGAATTACTACAGTAACTTTCAGGTAATGGTGAGCATGCACTTGCCACTAATTACAATAGGAAAATACTGGACCCTGTGCACGGCACTGACAAATTGCTCCCAGTGGTATCTCAGCTATTTCACTGCTGTCATTATAGCCTCTAGCAAAGTCAGGATATTTGAAAAGAGTATGGTGTCTGCAGCATATTAAAGATATTATGTCCCTATTTATAGTCCAATTCCATGGATAGAAAATTCCAACAGAGAATGTTTACTGTAGAAATTTTGAAATACGGAGCTTTTAAAGGCAGGTATGTTTATTTTATGGGCCAGGTATTTAGAAAAAAGCAATTAAAGCCACCTTGCTCATTAACCTTTCAGTTCCTCGTAGAGCACTTTAAGCACAAGAAAGTGATTGCATTTTGATTTGTAATGCTTCAGTGAACTGGCCATCTTCTCTGGGTATGTGTGCATTCTACTAGAGCGCAATGTCTAAAGACTTGCATGTGTTTTTGTTTCACCACAATTTAACTGATATGCTGATCTAAATTCTTTGAGCTCATGGATTCCAAATGCTTTTAACCATGTACTTTATTCAGTCCTTTTTTACATTTACTTTACAAAGCTATATCACATGCCATAGCTGCATTATCATGGTTACTGCTATTTGAGAAGACTCAACAAATTATAAGCAATATCAGATCAAGACAATGATTTATAGAAATATAGTTTGACTTTTGGACTTTAAATCGGAAGAAATGACAGTGTATTATTTCTCCATCTCTGAGTATGATGACCACAAGTCAACAAATACTTACTCCTTTTAGAAGATATCTGAGGTGAGGAAAAATACCAACCTACATCCCATGTAGCTGGCCTAAGAAATGGGTTAGCTGAATCAGAAATCTTAAATTTAGACCAGTGTATGTGTTAACAAAAGAGACATCTTGGAAAGTACTTGGTTTCTCAGAAGCTAATGAGAATTAATGTTTGTTCGCAGAGATGATGCTCTTATTTTAATATTTTCATTTTCTTCCAACAGCAATTAAAAATAATAGATAAAAAGAAACATAAAATGTAAAAGAATTTTTTTCTCTGACTTCTAACTACAGAAAAATAACCCATGTGTGGGATGAAGTTTTTCCCTCAGCCTTCATAAATGCATACCAAATAAACCTAAAATACAGAACTTCCTAAAATGCAAAGGTTTTTCATCATCTTGGCAGTTGTGACATACAATTGTAACACACCTGTTGTATCCTTGTCACTACAAAAGCTTCAGACACAGTGGCATTTTGCTCTTGTGTTGAAGATCATGACTTCAGTGTTTGGAGAACATTGCACATGTATGTGAAGTAAAACGTTCAGCTGTTGATCAAGGTCTGGAAGGGACTTTTTTCCAACAATATTAGAAGAGACCTTAGGTTTTCATTTCTCTTTGTATTTAGCTTCATATTTTGTAGTGTGAATTGTCACTGCAAAGGTTGGAAATGTTGATTCCTTTAGTCTCCTCTTCTGAGCCTTTCCCATGTGTACAGCATGACTAAAATGGTTTGGTCCAACTAAAGCAACTGATTGAGAGAAGAGAGTTTATGATATGTAATGGTAAAAATAGAAATTTTGTGTTATATGAATTGCCATGCTATTTGTACTATTTTTAATACATTTTTACAAAATCTCAGGGCTGCCTATAGGCCTGCCTGTACTTCTGGACATACCAAATTTTTTTTCAGAAAAAGTAACTGTAACAGCATTTTTACTGCCAAAACATGCTTTTGGATTGTAAAATTCTTGATTTAAATGTAACATATGCTCAATTTAGAGTTATTATCCAAACATTATATCTTTTTAACTAAGTTCTAAAGAAAGTAAATAATGTTGGTGTCAGTCTGCTGAGTGAAGCCCAGAGAAATTGTGCAGAGCGATACAGGGAGTTTGTGGCAGTTGTCCACTTGATGCAGGTATTTATACTCCTTGGTCTGATTGCAAATCTGTCCTTGTTTAATTAGGAGACTAAGATGTTTGGAATGTTTCACAGTGGTTCAAAAGCAATTTTTAGGAAAAAGCAAATAGCCATTTGATATTACCAACAAAACTGTTCATCACATGCACTGTTGTAGACTTCATCTTGGTGACTTTCTTATTCCTTTGGCACTCCTGTGGTAAAAGGTAATTAACTTCATATGAAACAAATGGAAAATGGTAGCTTTTCCACCACAATGAAATGCTGAAATCTGAATGAATGATGAAGCCTTTAGAATTAGTGGCAACATTACTGTAGTGAACTGAGAGAGTGACCTGCCCTGAAGGAACAGGGAAAAGCGATAATGCTCATGTCCCATCTGTCAGGAAGGTGTAGGAGACATTTGTTACATAATGACTGTCCCATTCACTGAAATATTATGGGGATTAGAAAATACCTTGCATAATTTATATACGCCATCTCTATTCTGGAACCATACATTACCCTACCCACAGACAGATTATGCTGACATTCTGAACCATATGCGTGGTTTATGTGGGTAACATAATACTTTCAAATTATATCTGCTACGAGCCAATAAAATTAGTATGGGGTAGTTAGGCAATAGCCTCATAACAGCTAAACTAACAAAGGTTTATAGAATACTTCTCTCCTAATTTTTCATGGGGCAGTTGTTGGTTTTTATTTTTTTTCTCCTTAGCTTTGCTGATGAAAGGCAGCATTAAAAACCACCTCTGTTACTAGCCAACATGCTGGTGTTCTCAGGCATATATAGAATTTGATTCTATCTCTTCTGCTCAACTATGAATTTCTATGGTTCAATAACTGATTTTTCAGCTACTATAGAATTCCCACAGAGCTATGATAAGTTACACCCACTTAGAATTGAGCTTCTTGAAATAGAAACATAATTTGGTATATACTTTCTGAGATGGCTTTTTACTGTTCCACCAGTTTTTACTTCTGTATGGATATTTTTCAAAATACCTTCACTGATTGACTTCCAAAACAGTTACTGAACAGTTTTATTCCATTAGGGCTTTATTTCTTTTGGTTTTGGGGGAAAAGGGGATGCTTCCTCTTTTGAGACTATCCCACTAGTACAAAAGTACTGGCACTATTTGACTTCTTGGAAGTATGTTATGAAGAGCTATAAATCTATTCAAGACAATGACAGGACAAGAAGATTGATTGTTTCCCTTTTATTGGGATTGTCTGTTTCTGAGCCAAGGGACAGAGCCATGGCACGGAAGTGAGTAGGCCAGCAATACACAGCTTCTTCATCCATCTGGGAATTGGCACTTGGTGCTGAGCTGTGTTAGCTCAGCGGTGGCTTTGGTGTATTTTCTGTACAGCCTGCTGTGTCTTCAGGAGGAGCAGCCCAGCTCCTCTTCTGAGGAGGAGGATAGTGCTTTCTCTTGGCTCTGCTTCCAGCCCAGTAAAGCTGAGCTTCTACAGACCTACCAGCTTTGCTGCTGCTGAAGGAGGTAGCCTGGCCTGCCTGCCCACTCTTAGGCCACACTGCCAAGTGTTTGTGTGGCTGGGTTTTCACTTGGGTGGGATGCCCTGCTGTCCTGGCTATCCTGGCACATCTTACCTCAAGTGTGTATGCTAGGGCAAAGGATGAGATACATGTGTGGGATCATATGGCTGGGGTAGGAGACACGTGCAGCAGTTTCTCCTGGAAACATTAGTGGTTTATGCTTTGTTCAGGTACCGTGTTCAGTGTGTATTTTCTTTATTCCTAACCAACAGTTTAGAAAAGGGAGATACATTATGATTAGATGAGAAGCATGGGAAAGGAATGGAGTTTCTTCTTTCACATTACTCCGTTGCAAAGATGCAGAAGATAAGCTCTCTTAGAGAATTATTCATGCAGTCATTTCAGATGGGTAACTTCTGAACAGTAATTTTTATTATGTTTTCCTCAATCAGCTTAGATTTATTCTAAAAAGTACGTTATTGCGTTTAGGTCAGTTGAGTTATTTCCCTTATTTAAAATTCTATTTCATAATTTGAAAACAAAGTTGTTTATTTTCCATTAAGAAAGAATACCTTTTAGTGTACAAGATGACTGGAAAGGGATATAGATCTAGGTTTAATTCTATTTCACACGTTTGTAGGAGTGGAACTGCCTGGGACACAAAGCATTGATCTAATACCTGTTCAAGACTTTCAGGATTGACACTTGTTAAAATTTGTTTTATATTTTAAAATTTTCTTTATATTTTAAAATTTGCTTTCTGACCATTAGTGTGTTATAACAACTGAAAGAGGTATAACCTCCTGAAAGTGAGCTCTTCCAGCTTTTACTGCTGTTCTAAACTTGTAGCAGAATTAAATACCACTAGATGCGTTTGCTGATAAACTGTTTTAATTAAGCTTTCTCTCACACCTTAACAAACACACCCCATGCAGAGTTCTTAGGTAACCAGAATCTGAAACATTTCCATGCTGTAAAATCAGTAGGTGGTTAGTGTCAGCAACAGCATATTTTGTTTATATTTTCCTGCAATAAGTATCAGTTTAGAAAAAAAAAAAAGACCTTCAATTCTACACAAATGAAATGGGAACAAGGCTCACATTGTGTGTAACCATACCGACACAGGTTTTGCCATCCTATTGTGCTGTTTTGGGCTGAGGTAGAATTAATTTTCTTTACAGTGGCTGGTATGGGCATGTGTTTTGGATTAGTGCTGAATACAGGGCTGAGAACATAGAGATGTTTTTGTTATTGCTGAGCAAGGGTTGCACAGAGTTGAGGCCTTCTCTGCTTTTCATACAGCCATGCTGGCGAGGGAGTTGGGGGTGCCTGGGAGGGTGGGAGGAGGCATGGCCAGGACAGGTGACCCCAACTGACCAAAGAGATGTTCCAGACCATGTGACATCAGGCTCAGGATATAAAATGGGGGAAGAAGGAGGAAGCAGGGGGGGAATATTTGGGGTGATGTCATTTGTTTTCCCAAGTAACTATGGCTCATGATGGGGCCCTGCTCTCTTGGAAATGTCTGAACACCTGCCTGCCCATGGGAAGTAGTGAATGAATTCCTTGTTTTACTTTGCTTGTGTGCATGCCTTTTGCTTTCCTTAATAAACTGTCTTTATCTCAACCCATGTGTTTTCTAGTTTTTACCCTTTTGATTCTCCCTCTGATCCCATTGGTGGGGGAGTGAGCAAGAGGCTGTTTGGTGCTTGGCTGGGGTTAAACTGTGACACCTATTCAAAGTATTCTTAGAACAAAGAATTGTTGGTGATGGAGATCTAAGGAGAATAAAGCTATAGAAATATAATGCCATTTCCCTAATGTACTTGATAAACCTCGTGGAAACTTAGTGGTCTTTTCACTGATTTCTTGAGTGGTCCTTCATGGAAATGGGCTCAAGTATTTCCTTCTGTTTGACTGCTGCCTGCTTGTGTGCTGCCCTGAATGCTTGGTAAGTCAGCAAGCAAGCTTATCAGTTCCTCTTGTGCTGTAGATATTTACTAGTAGGAAATAGATAATATTCTCTGTTCTGAAATTGCCATTTGTAGAATATCTGATGCTCCAAAGAAAAGAAATACTAAGTATGAACCCTGTTTCTTCTGCTGTTACTGGTATAGACCAGTATGGAAAGGAATTAATAGTTCAGAGTCTGCCTCCCAATCCTTTGCCCAATAACAAAGCAAGCAACTGCTTTCATTACATTTCCTGTATTTTGTTATTGTGTGTCAGGAAACAATAATATGTAGACCTAAATAAGAAGTGGAATCCTGACACTGTTGAGTCACAGTCATCTACCTATTGATTGCCCTGACCTGCAGAATGGAGTAAAACTACACAGTTTAAGGTAATGTCCAAGGATATTGAGGTAGCAGAGCTGCAGCAGATCCTTGAACCAGAACTTCTGACCCATTAGTCAGACCCCATGGCACACAAGTATCGTGGATATACAAACAGGAAAATGAGACTTGTACCACAGTTATTTCAGGCCACTAAGTCAACATACCTACAGTTAATGAATCAAAATTTACTAGGCAATTCATGATATTGCTTTTACCAGGTACCACAGAAATCTTTATGACAATTATTGTTCTAGTGTTCGTTATTTCAATGATAAATGAAAATTGAGCTCTGTTAAATATTATTTATTTTATGTCCTTGGGGTCTTAACCAAGAACAGTGATTTTGCTGTGGTTTTCCCCCTTTTCTGCAAGACCCGTGATGAGTTTGAACATTCAAGTTCTACAATTAAAATGTTTCCTTTTCTGCTTGTTTTGACATGACACACAGAGTTGATTAACTTTTCCTGAGTACATTTTGGAAGATTGATAGTTCAGTTTTGCTAAGTTTAGCTTTTATAGGCATCTTACCTGAAATTATTTCTGACAAGATCTTGTTCCTAAGGTTCATACTACTTGAATCATAATGATGAATTAAAAACTAAAGACTTTGTGCTAGATTGCTAGTTTTTGTAATGTAACGAGAGTGAGGCAGAAAAAGATTCTGTTTCCAAGCAGAATCTGTAATAGATGAAGAATGAAAAAGCTGGATTATATTGAGTGATGCATAAGTGATGCATAAGTGAGCCCTGCATAAGTGATGTAGCAGCAATGGGGAGCACTGCTCTTACTGTTTGAAAAGCTACTGCTTTGCTGGTGCGCCCACATGAGTACAGGAGCTCTTTACAAATCTCTCTGCATGTGGATATGTGAAAATGTTATTTATCTTGAAAATGTATATCTGAAAAATTTGCATGTTTCTTTTTAAAATAGTAATGCAAGCTTTCTTATAGTTCTTTGTGCTCATGAAGACCCATCCCCTAATTTAGAGAGCTTAGTTACTTTAAAAAGAAACTCCTTTCCCTGGCTATGGGAAACAAAGAGGTATTCAGCAGTGGTTAAGAGGCAGAAGGGCCAAGGCATTTGGAATGCTGTATGTAACATGAGAATCCCTCAAGCAGAATGGAGGGACCATGCAGTCAGTGCCTCATATTCCTACTTGCCTACAGGGATATAGTTATGCAATATTAAATGCTCTTTTTATTAAACTCATAATATTTTCCTTATTAATTCTATAACATTTCAAAGAATATTTTCGCACATATTTACATTGAGATAGTGAAGTATATACAATTTTAATATTAAATTTTTATTAAGCATTCAATACTTGAAAAGTATTTTTCAAATCCAAAACTGAAGAATATTTAACTATTAGATGGGCAAATATAATGAAATAGCATTTTGAAAACAAATTAACAAAAATTCAGGAGCAAAGAGTTTCTTTGTGTGCAAGTTGAAATTCATTAAGCTTTTTGTAGTTGCTGTCACAGGCAACACCTGTGCTGGAATGCTGCTTAGTTTGGGTGCTGGGTAAGTGGGTGCTGGTTTCCATAGGAAGTGGAGGAGAGCAGCAGCTTGTGCTGAGCAGAGGTTTAGTGCCCTCAGGGTTGTAGTCTGGGTGATGTCTTGAGGAAGCTGTTTTGCTGTGCTGGAAGAGTGTGTCTTTGCTGTGTTTTTGATGAAGCCAGCCTGCCTGTTGGTGATCTTCAGAAATAGTCTCTGCACTTTTTCATAACTTTATTATATTCTTTGAGCCAACTCCTGAGTAAAGTGAGAACCAGAGTGGCTAATTCCTCTTACTCAGACAAGAGGAATCCTATGCATTTTTACACCATCTGTATTTGCTTTCCATGTTCTAAGAGATCTAAGAGATCCCTAATGTACATTTTGTTGGGTTCCCCCCCCCCCCGTAATTCAGCATAGGTTTGTTAAATGCTGTATCATTATGGATTCTCTTCTTGTGGATTATGCCCATTGAGTTGTGGGACTTGTGGGTAGTATTCATAGTTACTTGTTTCGAGTCTAAAATAAGAAGTTTCTCTCCTCAATTCTGATTGCAACTTCTGGCTTCCTCCTGGTATTGGCAGATTGAAAGGGTTGTTTTTTTTTTTAATTTCCAAATTGTTTCCTTTGTATCTCAGTGCCATAATGTAATGAGCCTTTAGGGTACTCCTGCAGTGTTTTGTCTGTTTGGTTTTTGGGCAACTGTGATGAGAAGACTCTGGCAGTTTGCAGCTGTTTTAAATAGGTTTGAGATCAGAATTCTGGAGGGCTTCAGAAGGGTCTGTCCTGCTGGGACACAAACTCGTGTGAGATGACTGGAGGACTTCCAGGCTAATATGGATTAGACAACTGTCCATGAAAATGTTATAAACAAGGACCTAATAAACATTGAACTTTATATGCTTTCAATATTGGTAATAAAGTGCACATTGTCACAAAGAGCTGTGCTGTGCAGATGTAGCTTACTTTGGTGCAGATTAATTAGGCTTAACAGGAACTTAAGTCTACAAACGCAGTGTGGACAAATCATATATTACAGATGCAGGAAGAGGTTTTCACCTGTTAGAAAAAACAACCCCTGCTGCAACAAACACAGGTAGGGTACAGCTGTATTAGTTAATGATCTGGCCCATTGTAGTCTTCAGGTAGTATCCTTTTTTTCTACTGAATAGTAAAAAATAATGTTTTTAATTTTTTCTGAATTGGTTTTAGTAAGTGGTGGGCTAACACTGTAACATTCAATACTCACTGAATTACCTTAATTACCTTACCTTCAGACAACTGAAGTTCATTGCACAATGACCATATATACTGCAGTGGGGGAGAAATCATTGCCCTTTCTACATGCCTTTTGTTTGCACAGTTAATACTGCTCATAAGAACAAATCTTTTGTAAAAGACGATAATGAAATATATTTACGTTAAGATCGTCAGCTGACCCCATTGACTGGGACAGATTGGAAGAACTTTTTTTGCAGAGTATTTCTTACAGTATGAACACTCCTACCAAGAACAAAGATCGGCAATCTAAGACAACATGTACATTTTCAGTTGTTATTTCAGTATAATTAAAGGTTACAATATCTTTTCATATACCTTTTTTCTGTCTTAAATTTTTTCCTATTTTTTTCTAATTCAGGTTGCTTATTTTAAAAATGTTTTAAATAATGTCAAGCTAGTTTATTTTGTAATCAAAATATTAACCTGGAGTAGTTACACTGGTATGATCTTAAAAGTTTAGCTGTACTACTATAAGAGTAACGCTCTAAACACCTCCTCTGTGGACAAGCATTTAGACACATTACTTCTGGCAGTAATATTTCTCTTTCAATTGTTCTGTTCTAATAAAATTTAATAGGATCAAAATATGTGGTTAAAAGTAGACTGGCAATTTAAAACTGTTTAGACTGCCACATTTCCACAAACAGTATGATTCAGTGGTGCTAACCTGCCTTTTAATAGGATGTTTGGATTGTGTTATGATAACCTGATAGAGCTAACATAGTCATAAATGATAATTTTTTACATATCAAGACATGCCAATATCTTGATATGTAAAAAATTGTGACATAATATCTGAAGATGCTTTAATATATTGCTTGTTTAATGCCATTTTGCAGAGGTACATCTCATCCTTACAGGACACTATCAAAGATAGCCCAGCCTATTGAGTTTTACCTTGTGTAGACATTGCCCCAAAGTTTGTCTCCTGTCATCCCTTCCAAAACATCCTTTTGGTGAGAGAAACTCTGTGCTAGGACCAGTCAGATCTGGTGTAGAGCCAAGATGGGAGCCCTGCAGCTGGCAGGCATTGAGATTTTTAGTGAACATCAGAAAAGTGAGAACTCTGTCCAGTGAAGGGCAATTTTAGTAAATGGAAGAGAGCTCAATATTTGTTGAAAATAAAGTGAAATTGAAGGATAAGCCCTGGATATTCTGAGGGAAGAATAATGTTGGACAAGCCACTTCTGCAACTTGTACCATAATAACATGAATGAAGACAAAAAGAAAAAGGTGGGCCACAAGCATCTGTATGTTTATCCTACCAGAGGCTCTACTCAATAGAAAGTCCACAGCAGTTTTCATCAGAAAAATAAGGTGCCTTTAGCTAAGACAATTCACCAGACCAGCCAGACACTATTAGCCCATCTAGAAAGTCATTTTATATTTTGATAGCTAATAATTGCAGGCACGCATAACAAGAAAATGCAGTACACTTGTCTCTGTGTTTTGGTTACCACCATGCACATCTTGATTACCACCATGCAGATAAATTCATAGTCCCAAACTGCTCAACAACAGGAAATGCATTTTTAGCACTGTGATACGTTACTGTCTATAGTGTTTTGGTTTTTTTTACTTATCAGTTCTGTTGCTAGGTTATGATAGGTGTTACAATTGATGAATAAGTGTGGGAAAAGTTTTTGAGAGTCACTGTTAAATTTTGGGTGCCTCAGGTTTTGAAAGGGGCTGATTTTATGTCAGTGGTACTCAGAGATTTTATTTTGAGGTTCTGGCATTTATGTGCTGCATAGTAGACCTTTCCCTCTTTCACAAAAAATTGCCAAATTGAAAATCTGTATACTATTTATTCTATACTAGTTTGGCACTTGGAAGTGAAAAAAGAAAGGATTTGCTGAGCTAAATCCCTGGGGATGTGTGTGGGAGGACGGTTACCGGAGCATGTCGTATTTTGGCTCAGTCCATGTCAAACCCAATCATCTTGCATTTTTACCTTCTGTGGATTTCTACATTTCCAGGAAATCACTGTTTATCTTTCTAGCTCGGACTTTTGGGCCATTTTTTAAAGAGTGGAAGAAAAAGCTTATAGTAATTTATGTCAGAAATTACATATCACACAAGTAGGCTAGTAGAAATAAGTATTAAGATGTACTGTGGTTAGTACTCAGTGTAATTCAGTGCCCTTTTTTAGTAACTTCTAATATGAAATTAATTGCTAAAGTACCAGAGATTCAGTATGTGTCTGTCTGGCATAAATGTGTCCCATTCCCAACTGAATTCCAAGCAATACTTTTATATTAGAAACCAGCAAGGTGGTGCATGGCAGGAAGTTCTTTGTGTAGACTACTGTAATGTTTGTTTTACTACTCTGCTAAAGTCTGATGGCCGAACTCAGGCCTAATATGAGTCAATGAAGTTTAAAAAAAAAAAGGAAAATTTCATTCTTCTTTTTGAGGTTTATTTGAATAAAACCACAAACAAACATTAATTTATAAAACAGTTGCCTTTTATGTGTTTTTAAGCTTCTGGATATCACTGTACAGCAATTTTTAGTTTTGAGACTTTTCGAAAGAGATTAATAATCTCTTTTATCTTCCAGATGTCAAACATTGCAATCGGTCCTTTTGCCACTGGGCTAGGATGCAGTCACTGAGAGATATTTGCCTCGTATCTCTCTGCTTAGGCTGCAGCTTTACAAATAACTGTTCATAACTTGTCGTCTCTCAACTGCATTATAAATACTTTAAGGTTCCCAGCTGCACTGTGCTTTTACAGACATCTTAAAATTATGAGTTTACTGGCATGCAGCTGGGTGAATTCTGTTACAGATGGTTTATACTCAAGGAAAATACCTGAATAGCATCGAAATTCTTTACTTGTTGAAGTAATCTAATGTTATGAAAGCAGGGCCTGCAGATACGGTATTTTTTCCCACCACTGCCACCATATTTTTCCTTTCACAGCTGGCAATCTGAGATCTGTGAAACTATCTTGTGTCATCATCTACTCTGAGCTGTAAAGAGCAAACATCTAAAATGTGTATATCTGCATCAGGTTTGTAGCAAGAGGTGATGAAGGAACAAGAAAATGATAGCTGTGGGCTTATTTGTAGCACAGAGTACTTTCCAGTTTTTGTTCACTGAAACTTTTAGGATGGCTGCCTCTTAGGGAGTATGCCATAATAAATAATTTCTCTCCTTACTGGATAGCCTAGTGAAGTTTTCAGTGATAACACACTAAATGGGGAGTACAGAATCTTGCTTCCAGAAGGTCTGTGCTTGCTAAGATCATGGCTTCTTGTGCAATACTAGCTAGAAAAGCAAAAAAGGATGGATATCTTGAAAGCAGCTGTGAGTTATCCTTGCATAGCTGAAATCAATAGCAATTGCATGTATCACTCCCTTGGAGTTGCCTGCTGGCATGTTTCTACATCAGAGAATCTTTAGAATCTTAATACCTCGCAGATTTCTTCATTTTTACAGATTTAAGATCCCTGATAATTTAATGCTTAGTTTGAATATCAAATTACAATTTTTTTAGTACATCTATGTCACAAAATATGGTGTGTTATTTTTGAAAGTCATTGTCTACCCGACTTGCTTTTTGTTATTTTTAATGATCAACTCCTTGGGGCAGGAGGGTTGTTCTAAGGTTTCACAGTATTGAGTGCAATGATAGAGATTAAGTATGTGGAACTCTGATGAACTGCATCCTCTCTGGCATGAAGTCAAGAGCATTCAGTTTCTGGTTTAACAGTTCATGAATTGGCTTTTGTTTTGACTGATGATGTATTCTTTCTTTTCAGACATCTGGGAGACTCAGTATATCTGCTAGCAAACTATGCTTCCCTGTATCCCTTGAATGGTGTTCTTTCACCTAATGTTAATCTCTGGGTTTAACACTACTTCATAACTCTTGATATTGATAATATATCATCTGCAGAATTACAGAAATTAATTGTAGGCAATATAGATATGAAAAACCTTCTTCTATCAGCCAGTCAGTCACCTGATGTAGACAGAATTAGATTTAGTTTTTACTGTATTTGGCTCATTTTCCTACAGAAACTTACACATCACATTGCATTTGCTAGTAAACATCCAGTCTTTTGGCAAACAGTCATTTTTTCTCTTCTGGCTTTATCACCAGGCCTGTCTCTCTTATTCATATGGCACCTATTGACTAAAGACAATGCAAATAGTCAGGTCTCATAACCCATAATTTGTGCTTGTTCTCATTTTGGATTTCATTTCCTTCGATTAAGGAAACCCAATTTTTTTTTCTTTAATGTTGGTTAAAGGACTGAGGTAGATCTTATCTTTACAGGACGCTTTCAAACATAGCCCAGCCTATTAGGTTTTATCTTGTGTAGACATTGCTCCAACATCTGTCTCCTATCTTCCCTTCCAAAACCTCCTTCTGGTGAGAGAAGCTTTGTGCTAGGACCAAGATCAAGTGTAGAGCCAAAAATACTCATTCATATTTAGCTTTTTTTTTAGTTTTCAGGTTAAAAAAATGTTTATGTTTATTCATTAAAGAAATATTTCAAGTTGCTGTGTGTGTATATCCTTAATTTATAAGTAAGTGCAGGGATTTATTGATGCATTCATTAATTTATAGGTCCACTAATAGATGTAATGATTTTTATTAATAGTTTAATGATAAATAATATCATTTATTATATTGATAAGATTACTTTGTTAGACTGAAGTAAACAGGAAAGAGTAATGGTTCATGCTTGCAGCATAATGAATCTTAAAACTTCTATGATTGCCTTAGGCCTGCCATTGGTCTTACACAGATGACAAGCATTATAAAGTAAATAATCAAAATTTTTACTACTCTTGGCACATGTACTTGGAAAATACATTCATTATTCTGACTTTCCTCACTTTCCATGGTGTTTTCTTTATAAACATTCTGCCAAATGTAAAGAAAATTCCACTCACCACTTGTGTGATTCTCCTCCTGTGCTAGGATATGTTCAACACCTGTACATTTTTTGCTCATGCTGTGCCCTTATTGGTTCGAGGCAATTTATAAACTGTGATTGTTCAGAGACATTTTACACAGACAGCTCTTTCTTGATGTGGGACTTTCGTCTTCCATAGCTGTGGACATATGGCAAAAAATAACTTTGCATGGCAAGCCTTTTTGGTGACCAGCAGACCCGCTGAGCAAAGTCTTACATAAGCATGGGTGGTAGCTGCTAGCCATTTTCTGAAAGTATCTGACTTATAATCTGAAAACTGGGTTTTAAATACAGATGAAGTTTGCTTTTCTGCTGTTGTAGGAACTTGTTGTGGGTTGTAACACACTATTTAATGTCTGTTCCTTTGTTATTTTCTTAATCTATAAAATATTGGTAATAGGTTCTGTGTTCCCTAGAGAGCTGTGAATCCAGATTAATTTATTACAACATGCTTTGAAATTCTTAACTGTTACAAAACTACTATTGATTAATGAAACAATGCTTTTTGCTAAAATATTGGGGAAAATAGTGGGATTGGGTGTCTCTTGTCAGATTCTGTATACATTCATAGTAATGTATGAAAATCCACAAAACCCCATTTTCTAGCATTTGTGTTTATAGGTTTTTTAAAGTTTTTTGAACTTATCCATTAGAACCCATGGCATAAAAATTCTTATTTTCAGTATTACTACTCTGATTTATCTTGTGTGTTGGTTAAACTAAAGGCCTAATTTATTCTTTCACAATAGTAAAACGTACAAGTGACTAAAAAATTCAATAATTCAACTTTTTCAGAGGAAAGAATAGAAAATTTATATTAAAAATGGAACTGTAGATCATAACTCCAGTTTGATCTGGGAAAAGGTTGAGTATATATGAACTAATTCACATACTTTTTCAGTAAAGAAAAACTGAAATTAAGATTTTGGTTCCAAATTCTTAACATTTTGAGGTTTTTAGTGCCATATATAATCAATTTGATAAATAAATATGATATTGAAACTTGAATTGAATCTGTATTTTATTACACTAAGATTCATAACTAGCTTCATTGGTAAACCGGCCATTTTGAGGGAATATGAGATATCTAATACAGTTACCAGAGAGACTGCTGAATGCTTTGTCAGAGACCTTATACTTAGAGTGAACAGACTAAATAGTCTTTCAATGCAGATTTAAATTCTGGGAGGTAGAGAACAGAACTCATGTCATTTAAGGTCTTTCCACTGAGAACTATCTTAGACAGCATGTACTCATGCAGCCTGTTTTTGAAAGAAAAAAATTAATGCAGGAGATAGAAAAGGTTCATTTTCCCTAAGCAATACAAAGTTATTTATCTTGAATTCCTCTTCTAGAAGACACTCTAATATTGTTAAATTCTTCAGTGGGAATTTTTGGAGCCTCCAAAATAATAGGGTAGTGAAGCACCTTCTTAAATATCTTTATTTTCCAGCCTTTCCCATTGTTGTAGCATTACTGATGAAATGCAGTACCAACAGATTTTTATATTTGGAAAAAAAAAACCTCAACCAAGGCATAAAAGAATTCAATAATCCTTTACATTTTGAGGAGGAAAGAGGAAAAATAAAATTTACTGCAAAAGCTCCTTTTGTAACCTCAGTAGTTCAGTATGTCAGAGTGGAGGCATTTAAATAACAGGAAAAAGAAATCTGTTATAATATTACCCAAGAAAAAATAGATAATTGCAATACCTTTAATATTTGAAATTCTTCTCTGAATACTGAGATGTAGAAAATGAGATAAAATAGTAGGGTCATCTCTTTGTTGTTGTAATTTTAATACCATTAGAAGCAGGACTATGTTCTCCCATATTGGAAGGAAGGATGATGGGATCACAAGGAAATGGGAGTCCCTGGGAGCCAAAATTCTTCTATGTAGTTCCTGCATTAAAGTATTAAATTGTTTGCAAAGTTTGTGTCATGCTTCCTCTTACTTGCCAAGTCATATAATTGTATTTTGGAGTGGATGCAAGCCTGGCCCATCTTTCATCCTATCCTTCCTGCTCTTTCTCTAAAGGTCATGAGGTTCATGAGGTCGCTGGCAACAGCTATGTTGCCTTTATATTCTTTCCAGTTCTACTAGGTACCAGAACTTTTAGCTGGTTGGTTGGGGAGTTCTTTTGTTGTTGTGGGGTTTGTTTTTTGGGTTTTTTTTAAGGCTTCCATTTACATGATTTTTCTCTAATTTTCCTAATGTTATGGGGAATATTCTGTAATTGCATCTTAGAGGGTTTTAAAGACTGGTAATGCTGGAGAGCAGTAACCTATTTATAATTGTAAAGCAGGCAGTGAAAAGTTTCTTTACTCTGTTGTAATGCTGATGGAGGTTGGGAAGTGTGCTTAAAAGGGGAAGATGCAGAAGAGCAGAGCCTTCAGAACTACCTGGCATTTTGGAACCCATAAGCACATAGAAGGACCCTTGAGAGCATTTGATCGGGGCACCTGTTTTGCAAGTTGCCTGTGGTAAAACCTCCCATTGTATTTAAATAGAGGCTAGTTTCAATTAGTCAACTGCTGCATCCAAAAAGTAGGTTATATAAAACTAGCTAGCTTTCTGGAACAGCATTGTAGCTTCAAATGAATACTCTTTGGAGTGGGACATGTAGTGTGGTAGGGAGGGCATTTGGTCTGCTGCGAGGCATTGCTGACACCTAGATTTCTGCATAGTAGGATACCACAAGCAATGTAATGGTACTGTCTGATGAACTTTCGGACCTAATGCCAAAACTTCTTCTGACATTCCACAGTTTAAGGATATTCTGTGTCCTTTGAAGCTTAGCTTATCCAAAATCAGGTTAAGGAGGCTACATTTTGTCCTTGATTTCTGGTTTTACTGTGTTTGATGAGCATCCTGACTTAGTGAAAGATGTCCCTGCCAATGACAGACTGCCTGGACTAGATGATTGGTAAAGATCCCTTCTCACCCAAATAATGTTGTGATTTGGCTAAGATACAGCAAAATATCAGTCAAAAGGCAATGTAGTCATGAACACATAAGTTAACAGATACTGTGAATAATATTGAGAAATGTAAATACATCATAAACATGCACAGTATAATATATATTTTTGGAAAAATTAAATGTTTTTTATTATTAAGATACTTTTAAATACAGAGGGTGGTGTCTTTAAAGAGCTTTTCTGAAAATGACCCTATGAAATTCAGTATTCTTATGTAATTGAATGAATCAAAAGTCAGATTAGTAGTAATAAAGTAAAGCAGTCATTTGAATCTGAAAATGTCCTGCTACACTTTCCACTACAGCAGGTGATCAATAATAGTGGAGTAGAAAAACTTGAATTGATTCCACCATCCTTCTTGTGCATATGGTACATTTTTGGGGGTACATCAGGCTCTGCTGCTTCAATGTCTTTTAGTATTTTAAATCCCTTTCCTTCATGTTGAAAAGCAAAACACGTTACCCTTTCTGACCCAGGGTGGCAGAACCAAGAAAGCTTATTGTGTACAGCTGAAACATACAACCCTATGAAAAAAATGATTGATAACTTTTACAGAGGTGTTTCCTTCTTTTGAAGGTAGATGGGGGAGGGGGTGGGGGGGTAATTTGGGTTTCCTATTAACGTAGTAAGGGTTAAAGAAAACACTCACTCACTCTGAATGAAAGTAGCCTCAGTGCCCTTGTGTCCTTATGAAAAGGAGCATAAGAATTGGGAGCTCATTGATATTATAGCAGGGACATTGTGGGCTGCTGAAAAGAAAATGAAACAGCTGTGACATGTTGGAATCCTTAATGCAAGAGGGAAGTACCCAGTGTTTACATAAGTATTCTTCTTCACTAAAACCTTTAAAACACAAGCACAATTTGTTGGCAAATCATGCAGTAACTGGAGCTCAAAGGAGCAAAGAGATAGCTAGAATATTAATTTTGTTATGAGTGATGCTAGACCCTGTACTGGGAAAACCCCCCAGTTTTAACACTTTAATTTTGAGGATTCCCTCTTCCATGTTTGTAAAATGATTAATAATACATAAACTGCATAAAATTCCCAGCACAAAAATAAAAAATCCTGTTCCAACTATATTTATTATAATGCTTAATAATTGCAGCTTTAACATTTACAGGTTATAATATAAACTCCTCGTTAAAAGTTTGTCTTAAATATCTAAGTGTTTTAAACCGATGCCTTTTCCTTTTTTGCAACTTCCCTTTCAGTGCTAGAGCCTTAAGGCTTCTGTTCTTTAGATTTATTTTATTTCCCTACACTCAAAGGTTGAGGTCCTTTAAAAAAAAGAAATTTTCTTACTTGATATAACTTTATGAACTTGGTATTTTAAAAAAATATAAACAAATTAACAATAAATCACCAAATAATTCAAGATTTGTGATTAAAATCACAGGGTTTGTCAACACTGATTTCCAGTTAAATAAGTGGACATTATAGTAATACTTCTTTATATGACATTGCAAAAAAAACTAATATGCTGTTCAAAATTTAATTCATGGAACCCCAGGTTGAAAGGGGACCTCAAGGGTTATGTGGTCCAATCTTTTTGGCAAAAACACTGTCTAGACAAGATGCCACATCACCCTGTCCAGCTGAATCTTAAGTGTCCAATGTTGGGGAATTCATCACTTCCCTGAGGAAATTATTCCAATGTCCGTTTGTTCTCATTGTGAAAATTGCACTCTTGTATCTAATCAGAATCTCCCAGGAGAAACTTCCACACATTACCCCTCACAGAGAGGGAGGCTACATCTTCTTTGCAGCCACTCTTGAAATACTGGAACATGGTGATAATTTTCTAAGCCTTCTTTTCTCAAGTCTTAACAAAACCAGTTCTCTCAGCCTTCCCTCAAATGGCAGGATCACAGTCCTTTGATAATTTGTGTTCCTCCTCTGGACCCTCTCCAGCCTGTCTGTCTCTTTTTTGCAATTCTGACTTTTGGTCTGCAAAATCATCTTTTTTCATCAGGGTTTTCTTAGCTTTTTATTCCCTAAATACAGTTGATTCTCTTTTATATTTTACTGCATACATTTTTAGGAGTCAGATTTTTTTTGTAAGACTGTGCTGAGCTCTTCTAGCGCTACCAAAGAAGCACTGTGCAATAGTTGTAGAACCATAGAATGGTTTGGGTTGGAAGGGAAATACCTGGATGAAAAATCTTTTTGCCCTAAATCGCTAAATTGTTCCCTGTATCTGCTAAAGTGGTCTTAGAGCAAAAGTAATGAAAATGGTCTCATGTTCTAGTGCACATTGTAGCCTGTTCTGAGAACCAGCATATATCATTGCAGTCTTGATGGTGTTCTCATCCAGTCTTCCTCCTGCCAGCCTGTAATGGGCCATCTGCCAGCTGGGAATTGCTGCCCTAGAGTAGTACTCCTCCAGTGTCCCCATAGTGTTAGGTAGATGTCAGTTAGGTCATCTAGAGACTTCTCAGTGACACATGAATTCTGAGAGGGAGAGATATTGAGCTGTTTTTTGGCCTCTGTCCTCTGGGAATCCAGTGGAAAAAGGGGCTTGTGGTGTTCAGAATCCCAGATTATATCCAGGATGGAATGCTTGATTCCTCCTTCTAGGTGGAGCATCTCACAATGGGATGATGAGTCATGAAGTAAGGCATGGATGGCCTCATTAACAGAAGATAGTGTGAAGAGAGTAATCTCTGAGTCATAGGCAGAGCATTGATGGACCATTAATCAGGGAGATAGTCCAGAGGGAGGAGGCAAGTTAACACTGCCCCACCTGGTTTCAGCAACTCATGAGGATGGTGATAGAATATACTGCAACCCAGGACAGATGAAAATTGCTGTATTGTCTCTGTTGAACAGAGAACAGAGAGAAACGACACAGTCCAAGTTCAGGGAAAGAACGGCATGAGCCCTTTATTCTACTACAGACCCGTTTATATACCCCAGTTTGCTAGCATGACATAAGATAATTGGTCACTGATCATCCGCCTCTCGTAGTGGTTGGCTAGAACCCACAACACCCACTGAAAAGTATTTTTCCCAATGCGTCCCATAACAATTCTGCGAAACAAAACCCAGGTGCACAGATAAAGATAGTTTACAAAACCATCCTCGCTGTTTTCATCTAGTCTGCATGTGAAAGCAATGTTCTCACAGAATATTGAGAAAAGGCTGAAGAATTTCTCTGCTTCTAGCTTTTTAGCATCCACACTGTATCAGCAAAACCAGTATGAATACTGTTCTTAAATGCCACTTGGTACTTGGTACTTGATTACTTTCAGCTACCTTTCCTTTTCCGTTGAATGCCTTTGCCTTTGCAAATGCTGTTCCCTGAAACAGAAAAAAGATTTTCAGTTTTAAAACAGAAAATTGTTATTCATAGAAACAAGTTTTCAGCCAATAAATACTATAGAAGCCTGGATTGAAAGGTCACTGATGCGATAGCCAGTCAGGGTCTGTTTTTTTAATGGAAGTAAGCGTTATGTGTCTTTGTTGCATAATGTGTTTTGCTGGAAGGTGAAGCTGTACAGCAGTGAGCTTTCTCTAGAGGCCTATTCTCTTGGCTTTATGTCGAAGACCGGCTTCAGCAGTGAATGGCTTTAAGCTTGTCAAAGAAAGGTTATTAAAAATGTTCCTGCCTTTCAGTCTCTGTGCTCAATAGGCGCAGAAAGTCAATACTATGGGGATTTTTTTTTCTATTTAGTCATGTCATTTGGCATTTTGCCTGTAGCTAAAAATGAGATGCCATCTGGTTTAGGCTCACTAATGGTTCTGCATTGTTACCTGAACTGGTTAACTAGTTTATCGTTAGCACTTAAGAAATAAACTTACCTTCTGCTAATTGCACTTTGGTTACTATGTTTTGTTAAGATTTTAAATCTCAGTGATTTCTTGAGGTGGTGATTTGAAATCACGGTTTGTCTATACTCACAGACTTCTATACTAGTACTCTGGGTAATAGTTGTGTTTTGCTGCCTTGACACAATTCTTTTATCACAATACAGGCTTATAATGTAGTGGGACCTCATCTGCCTTACGGCATTTAGAAATTCACTGATTTCTGGTGTGAAGTTAAAGTACAAGTGCTGAACACAGAGTTGCTGCTTTGCTGAGCACAGGCATGGGGTGAAATAAAAGGTGAGGAATTATTTGGGGCTCCCTACAATGATAGTCATTGGCACAGGCAAGCTGCTATGAGCACAATTAAATCTGTCAGGGCATGCATACTTTGGCTAAAGGTGATGGGAGGCTTCCACAGACCTGTGCATAATGCCTGCGTAAAGGGAAATCATCCAGAATAATGATGTCTCCATGATGGTCTCTACTCATGCAGCATATCTGGAAGCTATTCCTACACTTACAGCTGTTTTCTGATGACTTCTGTGACCACTTGTTGACTGACAAAAATGTTGCACTCATAGAAATCTTTTGGATGTGGCTCAATGGGCAGTGGAGCTTTGTTCCGCTTCACAGTGGAGGCTTACTAGCAGGGAGAAGTGTCTCTCTGTGACACTGAGCAGCCTCTGCACTTGGTGATGATGTGGGCTTGTTCCCAGATCCTGCCCATTGTAAAGCTGCTCCTCAGGATTGGGGGATATCATAACATTTCTTGACAAGCTTTACAATTTCCTGATCATTCAGAATAGTGGAAGTCCAGCAAAACTGAATACTAGTGTAAGCTAGCGAGCCTTTCCTTTTCTGATGATATCCACTGCAATCTAGACACATAGCACATCTTGTCCTGCAGGAGTGTGAAAAAAGGTATTTTTCCCAACCCTCTAGCCTGAATCTAAGGTGATTTCGAAAAGAGGTATTAGAAAGCATTAAGGGACCGTATTATGTGACTGACAGATCTAGGAGCAGCATTTTTATTGAAAAGAATGAGAAAGGGCTTTTGTTTAGTATTATCAGAGCTGGGATGTGTGCCTGTATTCACAAGATTAATTCAAGTCCTTTAAAGACTGTCTAGGACTTTCAGAAAAGTCACTTATGTGATCAGACCATCGACACCTTGAAAAGCAGTTGTTTCTCTAGAAGGTCCACTCAATAATGGAAACAGAGATGCTTCTCTCATTATGAAAACTGGTTTTGTGAGGTTCCTGCCACAGCTGCTTCAGATTGTATGAGGTCAAAACCTGAATTGTTTTGCTGTCTTATGTTTTAGCTACTGAGCATTTCAGAGAAGTAATGATATAAAATAGAATAAAGACAGTCCTGTGTGACTTTTTGCCAAAATCTATTTGCTTAGGAAAGAAACCTTAGAATTTTACAAGCAGCACCCTTCTCAGAAGGTAATCTTTAAAGACTTGAAACTGCTAAGATGTTTCAGTCTGAAACTTGGCTGCGGCACACAAGTTATTTCTAGAATATTTTATTGTCTTGATGCTGTGATATAGGTGGTAATCTCTTCATGATGTGATAAAATATAAATAGACCACTTTAGTGCAAAACAGGAACTGTTTCAAATTCCTTTAGTTTAAAACTTTCAAGTTATACCTTTCAAATATTTTAGTTGAATTGTTTTTCATTCTGGTTTGCAGTAATGAAGTACATATGCATAAACTGGTGGGTATAATGGTGTCATTTGCAAGGAAAATTGCTGTTTGTAGGGGGAATCTTTACTGCTGTTGGCAAACATTTGCATGTAAAACCATTTAGAATGGTATGAAAGCATGCTCTGCATTTGGCTGTGACAATTTTCAGTAGCTACACAGCAAAAAACCAAGATGGGCTTTGACTGAGGCATATTATGTTTTGAATTTGATAGGTTTTATTACTACTTTTCACAGTTAGTAGTTGTACTTTTGCCTGTGATTAAGGCCTTGCTTTTAGATACTTAATTTTTAGAAGAGTCATAGTATACAGGTCTGTGTAGGTTTCAAAAAGAAAATTGGTGTCATCTTGAACCCTGTTTACATTTTTTTTCTGAACAAGTCCAACCAACACCTATCACACAAGATGTCAGGTATAAATAACTTACAATATCATATTTCTAATGCACATTGCTTTTGGTTTCTTGAGTTTGCTTAACGACACTTGCATTATTCGTAGCTTAGGGCAGAAATGTTTTTGCTTAGCCAAATGTAAGCAACAGAATCTGTGAATATATATTATTCTAACTATCAAAATCAACTAATCTTATTATACTTAAATTCTGCTCTCCTTTTCTGTGATTATTATAGGAAATTTAATGACATGGTATCTATTCATTCACACAAGAAATCTTAAGAGAATATTGCAGGATATAGGGTTTGGATTTTGAATAAGAAGTTGCTGGGAACTTGATTTAGGAACATGATCATCATATCATCAAGAACAAATGTCTGTTCAGTGATTAAGTAACTTAGATTTCAGCATGTTTTTGTTTAATATAAGAAAAGTCTCAACAGATATGATGAATTGTCTAAAATACACTTAGAAGTTGCAGCTATTAGTTTCGCAAAAGACATATTTGTTAAAATGGAGAATTTAATGAATAATTCACAAGGGGAAAGAAGAAGTTAGCAAACAAGCTGTACTTTAGCTGGTGAAAAGGTCTAATAACTTTTGAATGACATAGTTGAAAATATTTTCGGACTGGTAATGGTAAGTGTGCTGTATAGGTGAACAGGATCCAAAAGGATCCATAAAGTTCCGTAAAAATGGACTGTGGAAAATCAAACTAGAAAAAAATTAACAAACTATAAATGTAGAAATAAACAAATGAGGTCTATCACATAAAATGCCAATGATAAGCACAACATACATTAATTAATGGAATCAGAGAAAGCTGAGGTACAAATACTAGCATGGAAGTTGAGAAATTGTGATGGAGGAGAAGAATGAGGGCCAAGAGGAGAGCAGAACAAAAGGGGAGAGACGATAAATGTGTTCAGAGTATTCAGCACAGGTTTTATGTCTCTAAGTCTTAGATATCCATCAGAACAAAATATTCTGGTGAAGGACTTCATGCTTACAGGACAAGGTGTACATAGATTGCTACTCTCTCTGCATACCCGTGGATCTTCCTTGCAGTTCCCCTTGCTGAAGCTGAGAAGGGCTGCTTGGTGGATGTATTAAAGGCACTAGAGGAGGAAAACTCTGGCCCATATGGGTGAAGGTGCCAGAATCTGTAGTTAAACAGGGAAAGCAACAAAATGAAGTCATAGTTTTCTTGGCTGAGGATGTGAAATCCCACCGCAGCTATGAGGAAGCTTTTGCAAGGACATATGGGACTTTGCTATGAATACCTTTCACTGTGGTTCCCAAAGACTTTCATAAACATGAAAGAGTTCCCAATGTAAAAGTCCAGATCTAAATGCTCATTCCCTAAGAAAGTAAGGCTGCCTGGATCTGAAGTTCTTGGCTGGCTGGTTATAAATATTCTTGAATCACCAGGAAACTTTTTTTGGATGTGGATGAGCCTTCCTTTCTCGCTCTAGTCCCAGTCCATGCTCCCTTATTTTGAGAATATTTGGAAATTTTGTCAAATCAATACCAGTCTGAATAATATGCACTGTTTTTTGTATCAGATTGAAAATTGTACTCTCTTATCCAGGGAGTGTTAGTTCATAATCAGTCCCCATATTGCTCTTTATAACTAACACTTGTCTTACATTTTCCTTTTAAAAAAATAATCTAAGGTGTTTTGAACTGTAAAAAATGTTAACTGTTCCTGCTGGGCATATTCCCCAGGATGAACATTTTAGAAAAGTTCCTGCAAAAAATGAGTGGAATGGGAGAACAGAGAGAAAGAAGCAGCAATAATTCTGTGGCCACCAAACTTCTGAGGGCTTGGGTGTGCACTTTAATATTCCTTTTAAGTTTTGTACTTCTTGTTACTGTCTCTTTTTTCCTGGATATTTCTAGATTCTACAACTCTAACCAGACTGATAGGGGGATACAAGTGCATGCCTAAGTCTTTTGGTAATTAAATTAATTGGATTGGATCCTAAGTTACATTTATGTCATTTTCATCTAATATATTTCTATTGTCTTTAGCTAAAATTACTTCAGGCTTAATGAGAAATTGTTCTATATTCTTTCTGGTGTTTTGTTCCCTGTTTTGGGAGATGGCAAAATAAATGCAGGCAGAAGACCTCAAGAAAGCTCAGTTTATCTGATTGTTTTCCTGCCTGGTGCTGCCAGAAGGGAATGGCCACTTCCTCCTACGTTTCTATGTGTGCCAACTTCCCCAGTCTGAGGGACTTCTTATCCTGCAGCTACCCAAGAACACTGGCACTCTCTTCCCCCTAGAGTAAGCATCCTCTTCTGGGTATTTGTCCAGCGCAATTAGATTATGCTATACAAAGTCTGTAGCTTTCTATTACAAACACCTGCAGCAGCAGGTGAGCTAGGTCATCAATTTGTGACTTAGAACCTCAAAAGCAAAACATTTTGGGAATGAAACCACTTAAAAGACAGTAGTGCAGCATTATGAAATGGAAAATAATGCAACCTGAAAAATTTACAAGTGTAAAGTGAAGCAATCGTTATTAAACCAGAAATCATGCTAGGCTCCAGTACCTTAGCCAAACACAATCACACCTCCACTGAACTCATGTCTAAAAGGGAAGAAAAACTTTTCCCAACAGTATCATGTAATAGGCATGTTCCAACTCATGTGATAAAATACCAAGTAATAGAGTGAATATTCATAGAATATACATTTATTTAATGTGAAATTTTGTTCAGGGTGGAGATCATATCCTTAAAAGCTTATTTTAGTCCTTGTTACAAAAAACAGGAACAATTTTTTTTTTCTTCATTCTGTTTGAGTATTCCAAGACAAGTGTAATCATCTGGGACTTTTTATTTAGGGATGTGGTTGCTCATTAAATGTTAGCATCTCTGTTTTTCCTGAGTTGTATTTTCACATTTAATCAATACGTATACATCTGAATCTGTCACTAGGCCTGACCCTCATACTCAATGCCTATTTTAATGAAAACATTCCTCTGCTTTAGTGGAGGAAAAAAAAATTTATTCATCAGTGTAGTAAATATAGTGACTTCTATTTCATTTTAAATAATCACATAAGAGAGTAAAAATTGGAATCAATGGTCTTCAGATTTTCCTTCTACCTCAAAGGCTTACAGAAGTCAAGCAAAGAGAATCTTTTTGTTAGTTTTAACTTGTGTCTACTGTTACAAGTTTCCACGCAGGAGAAACTCAAGGCATTCATTGAGTATTTCGGGTAGGGCAGATATCCAAGGGCTGTCTGTGCAGTTTACAATTTCTCTCCAGAGCTGTTCAATCATCGAACAATGAAAACTGTCGCTTGCATAGCAGAAGCAAGAGAGCACTCAATCATCCTGCAGGCATTCCCCAGCCTGAAATTATGTTAAAACCAATTACAGTAATAGACCTTGGGCTGACTGCTTTAACTTCTTTATTCTACTGAATCTCAGAAGAGGGCCAAATGTGCTTAAATGTGTTTTGAAACAACTATTACCATGAACACAAATACTCTGTTGAATAAGAAAAGTAACATTCTTCATTTTTTCATGTACATATGCAAAGCCTCTTCCTTCTTTGCATTTTAAACTTTTCTGATCCATTTTGTGAACTGATTGCTTTTCAATACTCTAGGGTGAAGTCATGCATTCCTTCTGAGCAGGACATATTCCTGTGTCCTTGGAGCTGGCAGGTTCTCATAGTGCTCTCAGAGCCTGCAATGCAGCTTGGAAATGCATCTTCTAAAAGCAGCAAATTTTAGGTATAATTGATATATTCATTCTCTGTGCATAAAGCACTTGCTGCTTGTCTCATACCCACACTAGTAGAGCACCAGCCCTTGACTTCCTCCCACCAGTCTGGATAGCTACCAACCTGTACGTAACATCCAGATGGCATGAAATATTTTTTTGGAATTGGTATGTGAAGCAAGTTCAACAAATATCTTGTTCTGCTCCCCAGTTAAAAACTATATGGAAGATGGGGAGCCATAGGGTAGTGTAGGACAAACAGAAAGTCCTAAATGATAACTGGTTCTTTTTGCTCTCTTTCTACAGCAAAAGGTTTCATGGTCAGGAATTACATGAATAGCAGTTCATATTTAGAAGGTTTTAAGTTACTGATAAAAATTTTCTTAAATATTCAAGAGTCCTCTCAAAATGGTCTTGAAACTTTTTTGTCACTTCATACACTCTGATAACTTGGGACAGGCAAAAAATTGCAAACTGAAATTTCATAAAATAACACAAGAGTGCAACTTTTATCTGACTGGCAAAACCAATTTCACTGACGAAGATTTTTCCCTTTTCAAACTTGTATCTTCATGGAAGTATCAGGCCATGATGCTGTGAAGGAACACCATGAGAGCAAACTTGTGTCTTTTAATTATCTGGGCAAAGGAATTAAATTCCTTTGGTTGACCTGCAATTAAACAAGGTATACTTTCCTCTGTCTTGTTCTTTAAAAATTCCTTTGATTTCAGTGGATGCACGAATGATCTTTAAGAGTACCTGAAATTAACCTCTGCTGGGGAGGTGCAAGTTATTATTTTAAAACTGAAAGGATCTGAAACTCTGTGAAGGTAATACCTATGTTTCAGTCCAAAGTTTTGACTGCATCTTTATAGACCTCCACAGTGTAATCTGGCTACCGATAACACTGCAGATGCTGTGCTATGGGCTTTCATTACAGGATACAGACTCAGGAACCAGGCAGGAGAAAGTGATACTATTCTTATTATCCATATAAATACCTGGTTCAAAGCTGGTCTACATACATCAACACAAGTTCTGATCATGTTTTTGTACTACAAAGCAGACATAATCTTTAAAAGCAATGGTCTAGAAGAGGCAATCTTTATATTTAATCTTGAATAATCAGTTGCTATGTGCATCCAAGTAGTTTTAAATTTTTCTTCTGTCCTTCAAGCAGGGAGCCTTTGTTTTGCTCTTGTCCTATATTCTGATTTCTTGTAATCTTTAGGTTTATACGTTTCTGTGATTTCTCAGAATTTTCACAGATGTCATGAAGTATAGTCTTCCTGAATTATAGCCTTAGTTATAGGATATTTAAAGAGATCTGGCAGGTCAATTATTTTTTTTCTTATTGTAAGTAAGTAACAGAGAGAAACCAGTATACTTTGAAATAAACAGTACCCAGAAGTTCAGAGCAAGTGAAAAGAATATCAAATCTATGTATTCAAGAAAAAGAGACAAGTCATGTAATGTCTCAAGTTGGGCAACGCAGCTTATTTTGTCCTAGTGCAACTACTCTCCTGAGGAAATATGTTAATACATATTAATCTAATATTCTCAAACACTAGCATCTATCTTGTGCCATATAGCAGTTTCTAAACATGAGTTCATCTCAGAACCCTTTAGAAAAATACCTTGGGCTGGAGTGATTACCGTAAATACTCTTTCTACAAAAAGAAGCACCTTTCCATATGTTCTCCGGATAAGATGTGTGCTTTCACTAAGGAGGATTCTTTATTGGATAAGCACTGGAGAGGAATTCAGGAAAACTTAGATCTAATCCGACTTTGCCATTAGGCAGTGAAATTAATTTGGTCAAGTCACTTCATCTTCCTGCACCTCAGTTTCTGTGTGTATGAACTAGGGGTCTATTGCAATCCATGTGAGGCACTTTTAGCTAAGAAATTCTGTTCCATTTTCCTTGTAGGTGTAGAACATCCCCTCTCCATCTTCTTAGAATATTTGAGATTTCTTCCTAATAACTCCACATTTAGCCATTAAAGTAAGTGACTTTTTACTAAAAACATTTTATTCTGTTAACAATTGCAGTCTTGCACATACAGTATTTTAGTGCAATTTTATCACTACTTTTGAACTTTAAATCTTCAGGATATCATAATGGCTTATGGTTTTGTTGCTTTTTGAGCAAATACAGAATGACTACTTTTTTGCTTTCTCTTTCTCTTTCATGAGTTTTTCTCTGGTTTAATTTATGAATGTTTGGACAATCATTGTTAGTATGCCCTCACACTTTCTTTTCACTTCCTATCTTACAGTCCTTTGGCTGGTATAATATTTTTATATCCATGTGCATGTGTATGTTTGAATGCAAGTGTACATACAATTGTGCACGTCTGCATATGCCTGTTACATGAACTATGTACTAGTACTCATCAGTCAAAACCTTGAGAGTGAAAGGCCACAAACTTCAAGGGAAGGGAGTTCTGGAGTATAAATCAGCTTGATTTAGATGTAAGTGGTTCCTTGCCTGCGTTGGGATGAAGCCTTAAATCTGAAGTCTGTTGACTACAGGAGATCACTAACCAAGGCTTTTTTGTCTTTTATTGACTCTTAGGAATGCTTTACTCCCCCCTATATGAGAACATTAGATAAATACAATATAGGATCCTTTACTTACCTGTACATCCAGAAAAAATAAAATTATTCTGTCTTTTCCAGGATTTTAAGTAGAAAATAAATAGCAAAGCTATTGTACATCTCAATGTTCTGCCACTAGAGTGCACCAAAATGTTTGGTTGTAATGAACTGATTGCATTAACTTCCCTCACCTTAAAATATTGTTCTTTTATGTTGTACAAGTCTCTTCTAAAACGTCTGCATGATTTTGGCCCATTTTTAATATACACGTCTAATGAGAAAATATCTGCTTCTAAGTATATCATATCAGAAAGTATAATTGAGACTTTAGGCTTGCAATAGTTAAACCCCATTTCTTTCACAGTTCTTCCCACAAAAGCCAAATGAACTTGCTAATTCTGCCAACAGATATTTTGAGCACTTGAGTTTGTGGCACTCGATTTTATTGAGCAAGTGTAAAGTGGAAAACACAAATTATGATTAGAGACAGAATTTGACAGTTTTTTCTAGATAGAATTACAATTAATGTGATTGTATCAGTGTTTGAGTTGAGAGATGAAAATCTGATCCTGACTTGCTGCCAAAAATGAGAGACGCTCATTAAAAAGACATGAAGGCTGGGGCAGATTTCAGATAGGGACTTCCTTCCTTGCTTGCATCTGTGTTGCAGTAGTAATACTGCAACCTAAACTTGAAAGCAAATGCTGATTCAGCTGTGCTTGAAAACAAGAGAACATGGAACAGAATGAAAATTTGTTTCCCCTTTTAGGAATAGCAAAGCTTACATTAATTATGATAAAGCCGGGGCTTTTATTCTCAGTGTTGGGGGAAGAAATATCTTTAGCTGTGGGGAGTGTACTTATCATTCAAAATGAGTTGTAGCTTTTCTTTACTATTCCGGAAGATTCTCCAGACCCTCATCACATGAGGATCTGGTACTCTATTCCCTGGTTTGCAAGGTTCGCCTCGATGGCCACAGCATTGCAATCTCCATTCTGTCACCTCATGACACACAACAACTAGAGTAAGCTGAGCCCCTGAGGGTGCCTGAAATTCCTCTTTAATAAGTAATATAAATAAAAGGATCTCAGAGAATGCCTTTGTCTAGTAGAGGATGTACAAGAGAGTAGATTGAAAATCTAACACAAAATGCGTGACAATAATATGGAATTGTTCTCCCAGTCCTCAATTGTGAAACTTTAGTGATACCGAGTCTCTGAAGAAATACACATATGAAATATTCTCGACTAGAATGGCCACTGGAGGGGTGAAAGAGAGATGTATGGGTTCTGCTATCATAGCAAATAACCTGTATGTGTAACTTGGAACATTAAGTTTTGATTATTGTGGAAATAAAGATCCAGGCTTATTAGTCTAACAAGAATACTGATTTCTGGGATTTCATTTCACCTTGGTACTTTTAACTGTACATTCACACATAAGTAAGCACTAATATTTCAGTGCATTAATATCACAGGTCCAAGCAACAGAGAACTCTGCTTCTGGACAACACATCACTATGTGTTTTAAACATAAAGCTACCTTTCTTTCTAATTGCAAATATATCAGTAAGAACCCTTATTCTTTTTCCTGAAAAAAAGTCCTGACTCTGTAAACACTGATCAATCCTGTGCTAAAAATGCTCATTTTAGCATTACAGGATGTAATTTATCTGTAAAAGCCATACTGAGACTTCAGTAAAAGCAAGTTACCTAAATGCCTAAAGGTCCGATATAATTGGTGGTGATTGCACAAATATCCAGTAGATGATCCTATTGGATTTTAGAAGTACCAAGCCTTGCTATTGAGAAAATAAATATCTTTATTAAAGCCCAGAAAAAGAGGAACAAAAAATACAATAATAATCACCAGCTTGTTGTACAAATCATGAGGATCTACAAGACTTGGTATTAATTTCAATAGGTTTGATTCAACCAAGTCCTCAGTCCAGAAAATAAAGAACAAAATATACCAAAACATCTGAGCATAAAACATATAGTCAAATACATCTGCTTTAGCTTATCCCTTAGCTATAACTTTTTGTGGAAGTATCTTCTTAGGTCTCATTCAGTAGCAAGAGGCTTGTGCTTAAATTTAAGCACTTGATTGAATACTGTGATGAATAGTCATAACCTGGTAAGTGTGGGCCAATTGCCTCATCCAGAACCATCCAGAGTTCAGAAGAAGCTTAAATGCTCACATGCCAATTATTTATTAGAAGGAAAAAACAGTTTTGACTATTCTTCTGGTGATACCACAGAAGCAAAATCATAGAATCAGAGAATCAGAGAATCAGAGAATCAGAGAACAGTTTCAGTTGGAAAAGCACTTTAAGATCATCGAGTCCAACCTTTAACTGAGAACTGCCAAGTCCACTGCGAAGCCATGTCCCTAAGGCCAATCCTTTAAATAGCTCCAAGGATTCCTCCACTGCCCTGGGCAACCCATTTCAGTGTCTGATAACCCTTTGGGTGAAAAAATTCTTCCTAATGTCCAATCTAAGTCTCCTCTGGTGCAATTTGAGGCCACTTCTTTCTTGTTACTTGTTACCTGGGAGAAGAGGCCAACTTCCACCTTGCTACAATCTCCTTTCAGGGATTTGTGGAGAGAGAAGGTCCCCCCAAGCCTCCTTTTCTCCAGGCTGAGCCCCCCAGCTCCCTCAGCTGCTCCTCATCAGACTTGTGCTTTAGAACCTTCGCCGGTTTGGTTGCCCTTCTTTAGACACTCAAATGTGACTAAATAATTTTTTTTCCAAGGTGACTAAATAATTTTTTTTTTCAGAATTACATTTTAGCAGTACTGTTAAAAATGAAAGAAATATTTCTATGTGATCAGAATGTATTTTTTGTCAAAACCTGTTGTTTCAAGGAATTCTCTAGATACAGTTTTTTGTTTTGTTTTTTTTTTTGTACTATTGATTTACTGCATGTGTTTACATTGGAATAGAGATTTAAAGGATCATATTTGTTTATGTTTTAAAACACATTATCCAACTGCTTCTCCCCAAATCATATTTTCTTGGCTGTGTTTAACTCGCATCTGTGGCAATAAATATCAAATGAAAGAAGGGGGGGAAAAAAAGGTGAAGGCAACTCCATTGTAGTAATTAGATTACTCTGGAAATAAAGCAGTGGATCACTAAAATCTAATTTGGAAGTGATGAAGTGCATGAGATTGCCAAGTAATTATTTCTGCACAGTCCTTGTCCATGGGGAGAGCAGAATTATTGGACACTACACAATGTTAATGATGCCATAGTTTGACAACTTCATGAACATGGAGAAACACTGGTCTTCCGAGGACATTTTGTGACAACAATTTGTGTTAATCCAAAAGTCTGTATTAATATGTGCACCAAAATCAGTCTGTGTTAGCAGCTTTTGTTGCTGTTTATTTTTGTAGAATAAAAATGGAATGTGACCTTATGATCAGAATTTAACTTTATATGTTGATTCACTTGCAGATGATGAAGATATGTTGGGGGAGATGTAGAAAGAAAAATGATGCAGTTATCGAAGTATGGAACATTTAAATTTTGCTCGTAATATTATCTGAAGTTTTTGCTAGGCAGTGGGAAATGTAGAAATTTTAACCATGGCTCCATGATTATTAAATGTGATTATATTGTAATACTGTAATATTTTCATTCTGTTTCAGACTTGTATTTCAGATCCAATCTTTACTAATCTAAAAGAATTATTTTCCTTCAGCAAGAATCACAATATCTCGTTGACTATCAGAAGAAATGCCAAAGAGAAAAGATTAAAGCATAGACACACTAACCCTATACCGAGGGTCCTGCTTCCATAAAACAGGTAACAGTATCAGAAATTCAAATTTTATCTTAATATAAGAAATAATAACTTGTTTTACACAGCTTTTGTTTGCAAGGCCTGTTAATGCAGATCTGCTGAGTATTCAGAGCTTCCAACAAAGTCCTGCCACTAGCTGAAAAAGAGCTCATGGCTAGGGTGAAGCACAATCCCTTTTTAAAGTGAAGAACCAAACATGCTCTGTTCTGAGAACATTGCATTATTGATGCTGTTTGAGATGGAATTATTTTTATTACATTCTTCTTACTTGGAGGCAATAGCACTGTACCTGTCCCTAGTCTCCAGCTGCAATGATACTGTAACACAAACAATAGTGAGGAAGCATTCTACCTGGATTTGCTCGCGTTCTACTAACTTGACTCACAGAATTACAGAAAAGGTAAGCTTGTAAGGGACCTCTGGAGTTCATATGGTCCACTCCCACTTCTCAAGCAGGGTCATCTAGAGCAAACTGTCCAGGATTTTGTCCAGATGGCATTTGAATATCTCCAAGGTGGGAGACCTCCATGACCACTCCAGCCAATCTGTTCCAGCGCTCAGTCTTTCCACCCCTACTGGTCACACAGTGGTGCTCATTTTAGGTGTCCATAAGGATCAACTGCCAAGTTACCCAGTATCTACTTCAAATGAATGCAAAATTGTCTCTAGAAATTGTAAAAACAAATGAACAAACAAAACCACTACTGCTACCACCACCACCAAAATTTATATCAAAGTCCACATTTCCTTATTCTACTTTATCAATCTTAGATCAAAACCACTACCTGGTTAAGGTGAGCCCTTACTTCTGCAAATACTAGTCAGTGCTGTAAACTAGATTTCCAAATGGAAAAGTTAAAGACATGTATTCTTCTAACAGTTCTTTTTTCTAAGTTGTTATAAACTAATGATTGCTCTGCTTTTACTTTAGAAGAATTAGAAATTAGCTGCTGTGGTGGTTATGAACAGTTTAGAGTAGCCTTTGTATGTTCCAATTGGATTTGAGGCTCCTCTGTTTAAGACTTAACTCACTGGTGAGATTAGAGACAACTTTGTGGAACTGCTTCAGACCTGTCCCCACTTCTTCATCAGTGATTTAAAATACTCAGCAGATAGATTATAAATATTATAAAGGGTTGTCTTGAAAAAAGCTCTGATGAATTAATAGCGAATTCCTGAACTTCATTCCTAATAGAAAATTCTGATTCTAAAAGTAGCATCCTATGACTTGCACCCATTTCATTGTTTTATCAGTGGGCAAAATTCACCTGTAAAGTGTGCAAAGCTTTTCTGGTACTGTGGCATGAAACATTCCTGTATTTTTGTTCTCAAAATCAGTGACTTTTGTATAGAAATTTTTACCGAATTTTTCACTCTAAGTGGGAGATTGATAGACCCTGATGCTCATTTGTAGTCTAATCTCATAGAAATATTTTATCAGCAAATTTATTTGCTGGGGTTTTGCTCCAGGCAGGGGAGTCACCTCCTGGTCACCCTTTTGGATGAGAGTGAAACGTGATTCCAAAAGCATTTTCTGGCAGGCGTGGCAAAAATAATCTGATTTAAAAGTCACAAAAAGTAAACTAGAGATTTGTGGTAATAGGAGTAGGAATTCAGATTGAGATTTACTAAACATATATAATTTACAATTTTTTTCTGATCCTGCTTTGCTGAAGTCAGTGGGAGGTGATAGAATTAGGGCTTAAAATTTCAATTTTCTAAGCAGTATTTGAAGTTGCAGCTGACAAGATTTGCGTGCAATTGTTTATGCACACATTTGGAGAACTGAATTTCAACCAAGATTTGCATTTAGAAAGCAAGATGTGGAGCAGTATTGAATCACTTATAGTACATTTAGGTAATATACAGTATTATATAAGAGGTATAACAGGAGGTAATATACAGTATTGTATAAGATACAGTAAGGTTTAAGTACTGTGGGATACTATGGTACATAACTCAGTAATGAGATAACCCACTGCCCTAAAGCAGACTTTGTAACTACAGATCATAGCTCTTACTGTGGTGTCATGCTGCCCTCTGTTATGGGATTTAAGGATAATCACAGTGAGCCAAATGACCAGCAAGGGTAGAAGTTTTTGCTTTAGAATATAATTATAAATTGAAACAAGTGATAATGGAAACAGCTGAATTACTTTCAGATTCTGAAGGAATTCTGAAAAAATCACTGTTCCTATTCACTGTCTTGACCAAATAAGGGGCAGCATCTACATTCTGTAATTTTCAAGTATCAAGAAATTAATACAGAAATGTTGTGTGTGGGTAATCATTTTCTTTCACGTTGTCTTCCCATGCTTTCCTTTCTGCTGAACACCCTATGTGTTTTGCTTCCAGTCTGTGGCTGTGAGAAAAGTGTTCCAGGCAGTTGCTGGCCCCAAGAAAAATCTGGGGTAATTAATACTCTGCTACCAAATTTTTGGAAGCTGTATGCAGCTGTCATGGGTTGGAACCACGTCTTGCATCACCCCGTATACCAGTGAGGAAATGAGAATTTCTAAGTTGATTCATTTCCAAAATGAGTGTATATACTCATATATAGGAGTAGAAGGGATCGATTCTCCAAAACTAGGTGGTGTGAATACTATTTAAATGACATATCTCATCTAATTTCTCCTGTGGCTAGAAAAAAAGCCCCAAACAGTCTTGTAAATTAAAACATTTTGACTTCAATGTGTGAGTGCCTGGGATTAGATCCCTGTCATGCCTATCTACTGTCACTGAGAAAATAAGTTGGAAAGATAGCATGCTGTCCTGCTGGCATAGCTACTTTGAGGATTAAGTCAGTGAATAAAAAATGTGCAAGAAACGTAGAAATGTAACCTGAGCGTGTACCTAAAATTTGTTACCTAGTTGCTGGCATAAGTGAGAAAATGAAACCTTAGCCCTGAAAATGAGTGTTTTAGATGAAGTTCTGCTAGAAGATATTCCTATGAAATAGATTTTCTGCTTTCCACTTATGACAGACGTTGAAGAGGCTAAAAATATTTTTCAGTTACTATTGTCTCATTGGTTTATAGAAGAAATATCTAAAAAAGTAGCCTGCAAAGCTATTGTTCAAAATGCAGTACAGCAGCATATTTCAACTGTCCTTTTCAGCTGAGGAAAGTAATTGGAAGTGTATTTTAATTTAAAAGACTTGTAAAAATAATTATTTCATGCTATCCCTCTGTAATTTATTTATTCTGAGTTTAATCCTAAAAACTAAATTTTAACTGGCTTCAGTATGCTTTTTTTCAGGACTGGGATTGTTTAAATCAAGTCTCTTACCATCTGAGGAACTTTCTTGTCAGAGATGCTACCTTCCCTCTTCCACCTGCTTGCCTTCTCTCCTGTAACCCCTTTCAGAGAAGGGTTCTTTCCCTGCATCTTGTGAAGCCTGCACTATTTGCACGTGTTACTGAAACTAGTAACAAGTAACCAGTATTTTTTGTTTCACATAACAAAGTCATATTCTCATGAATAAGTAAACTAACAGGAAGACAGGATTTTTAAAGTGTTTGGTGTTGGCTTATTCTCTTTCTGCTTAGTATATGGAATGAAACAAAGGCCAGGACTACGTATTTTGGGAAATTTCAGCCTTGGCATGATAGACTTAGTCCAGCATAGTATTAAGCCTGCCTCCTTCAACATAACCTCACAAGTGGAAAGTCCTACTTTGGAATAATGACAGTCATGTAGTAATTGTAGCGTTTAACTGTAGTGTCTACTTTGGAGCTGACTGAGATCCCTCCCCAGCCCAGGTATTTACATATCTCCATTGATTAAATCGAGCCCAAAAGGTTTTACATAAAGAAAAGAGAGATTCAGGAATCACTAAGTATTTCTGAATCCTTTGTTAGAAAAGTACTTACCTCATCTCAAAACAGTAAGAATAAAGACCGCTTTAGTACCATCATTTCCCCTACTCTGAAGAAATGCTGTTTACAGTGCTAGGGAGGAATCAACACCTTCCTTTGCTGTGTCTGGGGAGTCTAGCTGCTCCAGAGCATGTAAATGATATGGTGGTGACACAAGAAATGCTACTATTTTGGACATTTGCAAATATTAATCAAATATACAATTGTAAGAAAAGCACCATTTACCAAATGAGCAATAAAAATACTTCGAGAGTCCATTTTCCACTCTATCAAAGCTACAAAGGCCCTCCAGTGCTTGCAAGGTGTTTTAAATTGATTTCTTCTTTGTTTCTGGCCTGCCACTTTATGTGATTTCTGTAATATAAATGTATTTTAAACTGAAAGCCTAGATCAAGTGTCCTAACCCTGCAAATCTATTTGTGTTTTACAGAATTACATTTGCAGGCCTGGTATACTTATGAATTGTGTTTGCTCAAGCCACTTATGGGACTGCAATGGGTTAAATTAATCAGGCTGTATAAATGTGAGCTGAACATATGGTCAGGCCCTCTGAGAGTTTTAAAAAGCAAATGTCTGCTAAAATAAGTAAAGTCCAGCTTTTTGTGAGTATGTTGTCAGCATGAAAAGAATCCTCCTATTTACCACAATGAAAAAAAGGGGAACATCTGCAATTATTTCTCCTCTCTAGTTGCACACAATGAAATGGGAGAAAAATTAATGTTTAAGTAGGGACAAAAAGGCAGGGAGGTGGAAAATCCATTTGGGAAACTGGTGTGAAAAGTTGTGGGACAGAGAAGAAATATTTGATGGCTGGACTCGTGATAGGAAAGAGAACAACTCTAAAATGCAGTAGGTCCTCAAACTGCTGCAGAAGTTTTGATTTCTGAGAGAATTATTTTTGGTTTTACTCCTCGTTATAGCACCCCAGACTAATGCAATGAATTTGCAAAAACCCCAATCTTTTAAAATTAAATGTCTATCTTAAGATCCTTGCCAGTTTTTGGACTGCAAGTTTTAGAACTGATCAAAGATATCAGAGTTTTTTGTGCTATTTGGCAGATAATAAAATAAATGCCTGAAGTGTGACATCTGTTTGATCTCTGAGTAAAAGATATTTTTATCTCCTCTTTCTTTTTAAAGGAGTACTTTCAGGCAAAAAAATTGCTAGTGTGGAAACTTCTTTTATTCAAAAGAATTTTTAACCTAAAAGTTTCAATTTTATTTTAAAAACAACCTCCATTGTTCTGCAAATCTGTTTGACAAAGAGCAAATATTTTTTTCTGGTGTCCTTGAGACACTGTTCTCATCTGACTTATGAATTGAAAATTAGTTTGAATTGATAGTGATTGAAGACTCAAGAAGTCACAGGTCTCCTAAACAATAGACAAGGAAGTCTATTTTTCCCTATTGGATTTTCATCTACAAGCAAAAATTACTACATTTTATCTCTAGATTGTCAATTTGAATGGAAGCTGGAACAAAGCAGTCAAGGACACCATAGCCTGTTAAGAATGAAGCATCCTTTTAGGGTCCTTTCCTACATGTTCCCTATTCTCTTCAAGCTATGACTGAGACAGCAGGACAGGAAAATGTATTTATAGAAGAACTGTTTTTATATTATGCCTGATAAAAAAAAGTTCCATTGACCCTCATAATCAAATTAGTATCTGTGTAGGGTGAATCAGACTTAAATAATGTAAACAAAAGGATTTTGCTGCCTATAGGTAATGCTTAATGATATTATTTTTTTCCTACCATGAGAAGTTTACTAAAAGAAGTATTGACTTTAACTCAGCAGCAAAGCTTATGTGTACCTGAGTATGTCTAGGATTTCTCTCTCTTCTCAAGAGTATTGAAAAAATTAATTGATCTTTGAAATCTTTAATGTCCATGTTTAATCCTTTCACTGTGCCAAAAGGGTTTCTCTTAGGAATAGGTGAAGCAAATTTATATTTTCCCATTCAAAGTTTAAAAGACTTTTCCCTGAAAAGTTATAGATTATATATAGTGTATATGTGTATATATATATATATATTTTGTGGAGTAAATAGTTTGTGGCATGCATCAGTTTTCAAATTCCATATATATCACTGAAACAAATTCTTGTATTATCTTATGATAAAGTCAGATATTTTATGTGGCATATGCAAGACTCTTCATTACCTGGATTCAGCTTCAAACTGCATTAAGGCAGTAGGGACCTCAAAGGCAGAAGTGGCATATTACTAGTGGCACAGTAGACGGTACGTTTTTATTGAAATTAGCAACAATTAGTGTTTTCAAATGACCCATTGATCTGTTCTCCATGGAAGTTACTATGGTGACATACAGCAAGAAGCATGGAATATCTTGAAAAATCACTTACTGATAATTTTCAGAGGAGGGCAAACCTGCAAAGCAACCTCTGTTAAAAACCTAGAAACAATCCCAAACCAACCTGTTTTACAGAAAGTGCAGAGTGATCATACAACTCACTGACTTGCAAATATGACAATGATAAATCTGCATTCACTTTTACTCATATGCCATGACAACACTAACTGAAAGTTTTTAAGGAAAAACATAAAATTCTTCCTTTTGTAATAAATCTTCCTAAAATCAGGGCCTTGTTCTATGTATCATCCTCCTATCTCTGCCAATATTTAGCCTTTCAAGCATAAAAAAATGTGCATTACTTTTAATATAATTAACTAACTCTAAGAAAACATTAAAATTAATAGGATAGTAGTGACAAAGGAGTAAAAATTATTTCCTCCCCCACCCTCCAAAAAGCATTCAGAGTATTAAATGACATATTAAGGTTGCCTTTTGGAAAAAGATTTGTGAAACAAATCTTACTGCTTATAATTTCTGTCTGCAAGCCACTGCATACAGTAATACATATGTTAAAATGTGCACAATGCATCTCACTTTCCACTAATGAGATTTCAAAATCCATCCCAATTTGCTGCTGTTTACATAGGGAAATTAAAAAATTGATTGGTTACTTCCTTCCCTAGATTTCTGCACCTTGCCTGGCTGCTTGCCGTGACTAGGCAACCCTTTGGAGCAAGAAGCAGACTTTGTAGCAGCAGGGGCTCTGAGGAAAGAGGCTCTGGGATCAATTAAAATGCCAGGCTTTTCCATGCTGGTTTCCAGAGCATCTGTGCATGATTCCACATAAATTTAGGGAATTAAAGATCAGAAAAAGGTAAACATTTCCATGCTTTGCTTAGTTTTGCATTAAAATGAGGGTATGAAAAATGACAAAACCATTCCAACTGAAGCTGTGTTTACAGTCTCCATTTTATTTATTTACATCCAATTCCTTTATTATTGCAGGTATGTCATAACCGTAGGCTGTTTGAGTCACTGTTTGGGTGCAGACTATATCTGGAAGTTTAAATCAAACCACTCTAGCTATTGTGAAACAGCATGAGGAAAAAAACCATTACCTTAGCAAAGAGATGGGTTTTTAATACATCATATGCCCTTGTAGACACAAAAAGAATATTTCTCAAAAAACCCCTCTAAGTAACAAAAAAGCAAAAGAAAATATTTTCTATTCATCACACACTCAGACAATTCTGGTAATTCTGTGTCTTGGCAGAAAATTTCAATATTCAACATCCTGGCCAGCACACTCCAATCGCAGCTGCGTTAGAAAAGCCCTTCTTTGTTTTGAAGTAGTCAGCAATACCTTTGCAGCAAATGAAAGGTATCTTCACCTCTTCATCTCAACAATAATCTATTCCTGCAGGCATACAGACTTTGTTTCTCTGCTGCATGCACAGAGCAGAGCTGAGACTCCTGCAGCATGCAGTACAAGAGATCAAGGCGAAGGAAGAAGCACCACCTTTTGTTGCTGGGCGTAGGTGGGGCATGGAAGCAGATGTTGCAGGGAAGCGATGGGATACTGCCACTGAGCTTGGAAAAAGCACTGTCAATATGAATAAGCAATTAAGACTGAGAGAAGACAACACAGAAACAGAAGTAGAGTCAACAAATAATGAAATGCTGTGTAGAAATTATGGAGACAGCACTCCAGTTAAATCCAAAAGGGTTGCATAGGAGAAGTACAAAAAAAAGAGAAGAGTACAGGGACACAAAAAGGTTTGCCTTGAAATAATACCTGGTGAAGACCATGTATGTAGGTCTTCTATGTTACCAGATTTTGATATTTATCTCAGAATAATGTAATTCTTTAAATATTTTCAATATTCCTTTAAGGCATTCAACTCTATGGGTCACTTTTCCAGCCTTCTTCAAAATTTCAGCTGAAACAGTTTTACCATCATTATATATTCAAAGACTATAAACCATAAAGGTTCCTAACTGGATTTAACCTGCTGAAGTAAGTATTATGAGAATGTAGAGGTTTATGTTGCTCAGATATACGTATGACATGGTGCAAGTTCTATTATTCTATATAATGAACTGTATTGTTCATTCTGTTGATGAATTGAAAGGAAAGGGATGTATAAAACCTGGGTACTGATTGCAGCAGCTGACAGTTTTCTGCTGTGAAGAACCTAGAAAAGAAATGTAGGTATGAGAGGAGGAAGAACTATTTTTTCCAGATTGTGGTAGTTATTTTAGTACTGCTGCTGCCTTCTCAAGACTACATAGATCACATCTAGCACCAGCAAACTTCTGCTGCTTGAGAAAGCTGGTGTCTTTTTTCCTTAAGTACAGATTTATGGCCCTTTGAAATCTTCAATATTTCTTTACAACAATGGTTTTTTTTTGGTAATATGATTATGTACATTTATTTTTTCCCAATAGTCCAGCTGTATTGAATTGCCAGCTATCGATATTTTCAGCCCTATCATCTGGATTTGCAAACCTGCTTTACAACATTAGTTCTGAAGCTAAAGGAAAGTGATACCTTTTGGTTTTGAGTGGATAGTAGCAGAAGGTTTGTCAAAATCCATTACCTCAGCATCATGATAAGCTTACAATGCTCCTTTTACCTTGTTTTTAGTTCTTAATCATTAAGTGTTAATTTAAAACCTGTCAAGAGCACAGAAACAAATTGCCTAATCTTTCAGAGGAATACATATGGTTACTTTTCATGATATGGCATAACAGTTGTATTGATGATGGTTTTACAGGATAAGTGAAAATAGGCAAAATGTGAGCATTGTGTGATTGTATTACAAATGCAGACTTCAAAAATCTTGAACTGTCTCATCTGTCTGCCTTGCATTGAGCATGTATTTAAACCAGGAATCACCACAGAGAAAAAAAATCTTTGGAATGGTTCACTAAGTTCAACTACTTTTTTCTTTCGATTTTGAACCCATGGCCTTTGCAGGTGACTGCCCCAGTGGTATTTATTTTCCCTTTCCTTTTTGGAGAAGAAAAAACAGTTTATTCTGCCTCTTGAAAGTGTTCAGAATCTCCTTAGGTTGGCATATTTTCTGAGTTGAAGTATAACAGCATTTATTTTTTCCATCTTTCCATTAACCCAAAGACTTGTTGGGAAAATAGATTTTGTTCCACCCTCTTCTTCCAGGATAAAGTCTTGATTCATATCAAAAGGCAAAGCTGGAAAAAAGGGTACTGAAGATTCTGCAGCTTCTTTAGAGCCAGTTCACCATCTGCTGCTCTATTAGGTTTTGGTAATAAAAACAATTTCCTAAGCCGAGTAGATTCTTACACGTATCCTAATCTATTTTTAAAACCAACATCATCATGGATACGGAGTGAAGTATGCAGTAGCTGTAGAGCAGTTTTACGTAATGCTTTAATTGATTATGATTAAAACTGACTTTTTCCTCCAAATGCTGGGTGAAAATTGCCTGGAGCCGCCTCATTATCCATGTTAACAGTAATTAACACATTGAATTAGCACCTTGGGCAATGCAGAGTGAGCACCTCCCTTTTTCTGCAAACACAACTATTGTCTTAATGTTTTAAGTAATGAGCACGTTTGTTTTCAAGAAAGTGTAAAGGTATATTTCAAACATCTTCTACCAAGCAATTTGATATCTAAAGGAGACTTCTACATCGTAAGAAGGCCAATTTTAATTCCAAATTGCATAGTATGCATTTAATTATAGACTGAATTAATACAATTCATGATGCTTTTATTACTTTTATAATTGTTATAAATACAAAATATTTTCTAATCACTTTTATAGGAAAAGTCACAAGATTTGACATTCCTTTTGCACAAAACATGCTCATAATCAGGGAAATCTGTGGATGTTGGGCAGCACAATGATGATTCTGAGCTTGTGGTGTCTGCTGTTTTGCCACATGTGGTTTGAAGAGGACATGGTCCCTGCTCTGGTCCTTCTGCTTCTCTGGCTAGCTCTCCCTTTGTAAGATGAGGGGATATTGGAGTTGACAGGGTTTCTGCAGGACAGAAGCCAATGGGAACACCAAAGGGCCTACATGAAAGATATACTCTTGTTTTCTTGGTGGTGGGCCGTCCAGCTTGGAAAAGGACATTTTAATATAAGCTTAGACCTCTTCTCAGGCATACAAATTATAAATGAAAATACTCTGAAACAAAAATCTGACTTTTTTTTAAAGGGAGTGGGCATACTTGGAGACAGAAAAGAGGAAAAGATATCATGTTAGTTTAAAATATGTCTTTGACTGCTACAATTGGACCCTTCTGCTTTTGCACTGCTTTGGTGATGCCAAATGCCTCTGCACCTCACCGCAGGAGCATTTTGCTGGCTAGTGATGATCCTCAGGTGGCACTGAACTTTCCTCAGGCGTACCAGAGAATCCAAGTTCTCCCAGCACGTCTTTCAAACTGTTGGCCATACTAACAGCCTTAACAATCTAGGGAAAAAAACCCATGCATTCCTGAATGTTCAGAGGAAGAAAGCATATGTTTGTTTCTCAAAGCACATTGGTCAGTTTAACACATGCAGTTCTCAATAAAAGCAGTGGCATACCTGGCCAAAAACCTTAGCAGCTCTTTGAAAATTTGCCTCTAATGTGAATAACCCTGAAGTGTGTTTACGGGCAGAAGAATATGCTTCTACTGCGCAAGCAATTGTAAAAATAAAATGTCTCCCACTGCTGCCAATGCATTACCCTGGAAGATTACTACAACACGTGCTCACAAATGCAGCACAGTCTAAACTTGTCTTACTACAGCAAACCGCAGTAACTCTTTCCAAGAGCTGTTTCAATGGTGTTGGCCTTAAAGGTTATTCATACTCTTGACAGATGACCCAAATAACAGAATGCCATGAACACACCACGTCTCTGCTTGTGAGCAGCCATGGTTCTGCTTAACGTGCTGCCTCTGTGCTCCTCCCAACACGGCATCTCTTCCCTCCATGTGTAATTGCTCTGAGCAGTGCCTGTTCTCCCCAGTTCCATGTTTTCCAAGATGTGTTGTTGCTACTGTGCTCATGTTCTCCACAATACAAAGTCATTAATGCTGGTGCAATAAGGAAAAATTGTACATTCCCTCATATTGTTTTAAAGTTCACAAAGTGCCTGAGAGCACCACACACATGACATTTTGAGTGAGCAACTTCTCTGTTGGAACATGTCTAAAAGAAGGAAAAACAAGATTTTCTGTTCCTTATCAAAGAACTACAAGAACTTTCAAAACTCTGTTATATCCTTGTACTTCAGCAAAACACGTTTTGGGTTGCTTTTTTTTGTTTGTTATTAAATTGAGAAAACTTTATGCAATTTGGGAGAGAAATACAAACAGCAGAACACTGCTGCATTTCTCCACTTTTGACAGCTGATTGTTTCAGGGTGATCTAGGTCCTAAGCTTGAGTAATTAATAATATATCATCACAGCAGTTCAGCAGTGTTCCTCTGCATTCCTTGAAAAGTTCCTGAATGGATTTTCAGGTATATTTTGGGTTTATATTGTTCCTTTTATTTCTTCAACTGACCATCATTAACAGCCAGTTTTGCCCTTAGAAAGAGCATTTGAGGGAGTCATTGCAGCACTTGGCCTGGTATTTTTGTTCTGAATGTTAGTTTCAGGTGTTGGAATTATTTTCATCTTAGCCTGTTACTTTTTAAATGTATCTTTTCTGAATTGATTTCAACTCCTGTGAACTATCTTCTGCTGGTAGTCACCAGATATAGCCACTGTGGTTAAGCCTTCTGAGATGGGAATAAGCTTTTGGTGCCCTCTAGGTACTGTGTAGAGGCAGTGACAGGCACACCCCAATTCTTTGTATATAGCTGCTTCTTCTTCACTAGAACCAAGTGTGACCTAATATAATGTGTGCTATTTTTCATACAGTGCCCCAAAAGCATAGGATCTTGTGTCAGAGTAATGAAATGCATGTATTGCTTCTGAATTTTCATATTTCTTGACCTCTGCAGGCAGCATCTGGTGATTTGAGTCCCAAAACATTTAGTCATCTTATTTTAATGTCACTGTTTCATCTTTATAAAACACCTTAGAGAAAATCTGTACCATATGTTATACTTTAAAAGTACACATATTAGTTATCTCCATACTTTCAAAATGAATTATAGAATTATAGAATTATAGAATTGTAGAATAGTTTGGGGTGGAAGAGATCTTAAAGGTCATCTAGTTCCAACACCCACTGACATGGACAGGGACACCTTCCACTATCCCAGGTTGCTTTAAGCTCTGTCCAACCTGGCCTTGAACTCTTCCAGGACATCCACAACTTCTATGGGCAAAGTGTGCCAGGGCCTCACCACCCTCACAGAGAGGATTTCTTACTTCTAATCTAAACCTTCCTTCTTTCAGTTTGAAGCCATTCCCCCTTGTCCTACGCCCTTGTGAGAAGTCCCTCTCCAGCTCTCTTGTAGCCCCTTTAGGTGCTGAAAGGTGCTCTAAGGTCTCCCCAGAATCCTCTCTTCCTGGGGCTGAACAAGCCCAACTCTCTCAGCTTGTTGTCATAGGAGAGGGGGTCCATCTGTCTGGACTCAGTGCTACAGGTCCATGTTTGTAAGCAAAGCAAAAAAGATGGTATAGAATATTAACAAGCTGAGGATGATTTTCTATTTTATTCCAAGAGCCATTCCCTTCTTCCAGTCCTCTCCCCATCAGTCCCTCTCTACAGGTGCTTTCCTCCCCATGCTTGGACCCATAAGTAGTGCTAAGGCCCTCTTTTTCGTGTCTTTAGGATACTAATTTCTCTTCTGATGCATGAGAACTGACGTAACTGGTTGCCAACCTGATCTGCCCTCTTATGGTGAACAGCAATAACATGAGGCCACTCTTTAATAGCCTGTAAGCTTATTTAGGCTTCATTCACTGTATATCATTCTTGCTTATAGAAAAGATAATGTAGATGAATGTGGTTGTGGTTGGTAATCCTGCAAACTGAAATGCAAATCTTACACATCCACTGATGATTACGTTCAAGCAGATAATACCTTCAGAATCCCAAATCTTTTTAATAAGCTTCTGCTGCAGTTACCAGCCAGAGATTGAGAGTTAATGCACATACATAGCTAAAACTAATGTTTTGGACCAAAGACCTCTTATTATAGTGTTTTCTGATTATTTTGTGGAGGCCTTTGTAAGAGTAATGATATTAATGGATATTAATCACACTAATGACCTTTTCTGATACACTAGTCATGCAAAAGAACTTTAAATTCCTAGAGAATGAGTCAATGCCAGCTCCCACAGACTGTCTGAGGTAGGAAAGGTGGGGGAACCACAGTAATTTTGCCTTCTATTTAAGTTTTATTTTACCATCCAAAACCAACCTCATAAGGGAGTGTGAAAATTTACTCACATTCTCTACCCTCTTCATTCTCACAAAGTGTTTGTGTTCTCTGACTAGTTCTGAGAGCATGCTTACACATCAACAATTTCAGATGACCTGAGTTGCATACTGGTACCATGCACCCAACCAAACCTGGGCTAATCACCTATTTACATAGAGCTGTGATGTATTTTGTGTTCAGCACTTCCCCAACCACATTGCAATATGTGCTTAGAACACCCAGTTCAAAGCTAGCACAAATCTGTCTACAAAGTCCTTAAGCACCCATTTGACATCAGCATATAGCCAGGTAAATCTGCACGGGTTGTTAAAGTCTTGTCTGCATTCTCAAGCTATGCACATCTACCTGAGGAATAGGAATGATTTCTTTTGATGAATAGAAGTAGTTACCCCTAGTAGTCTCAGAAATGGTTTCTTTTTCAATGTGGTACTTTCAGATCATCATAGCAAAAGTGCTTCAAGCACTCTGTACCTTCAAATATTGAGCACACATTAATGTCTATAAACGAATTTCCTGCAAAAAGATATATTTATGCACCAGTTCTCCTGTGTGTTCCCAAAAGACAGATTCTTGTGCCCTTGTGTAGGTTCCATATCTATTGCCTAAATTTGTCGAGTTACTCACCATGAATCATTTCCTGTTTGCAAAATGTTACAAAAGGCAACTGCAAAAGAAAAAGAGGCTATACCAGGGTAGAATACATCTAATCACGGAGACCTGCCATATACCAACAGCTTGCCACACAGTTTTCATAAAATTTAAATTGATTGCAACACCATACAAGCAAGTTTTGTCCCATTGAACCTGCACTGCAAAGCCTTAGAGCAGTGTATGTTAGTTGTAATTTTATCTTTTCTCTGAAGGTTATGACATATTTCACCTGAGACATCTTGCAAGTGATTATCTGAGATAATGTGTGGGCTGGATGTGACTTTGGTAAAGCTGCATATCTGACAATAACAAATGTACATCTCTAGCTAAATTAAGTTGTTGGCTTGTCATTCATCACATGATTCTACTCACTTTCAGTTAAAAGTTTTGTCTGTCCTTTGGGAGAGAATTTAAGAAAGAAATGCCTTTCATGCTAGAGTTTCTTCTAAAAACTTGTATTTGGCTATACGGAAACCCTGAGATTAACACATTCATTTCAGGTGGGTTTTTTGTTTTTTATGTTTCTGTTACAAATGCCCGCTGAATATCTTGTGATGTACAGTGTTACTTGCGAGCAAATTGTGGGAGAGCGAAAATGCCACTCAGTAATTGATAATGTTATTATGGCAAACTGTTACATCAAATATAGTGCAGGCTGCATTGATCATCAATTAGAAATTACATCCTTTCTCACTTCATTATATAGCATGAGTGTCAAAGTAACTTAAATGTTTCAGCAAATGAAGTGGAAAAGATGTGAACTACTTAATAGATACACCTTTTTCTAGCTGCATTAATTTATTTCGTTTAGGACTGTGCTTCTTTGGAAGCTGTTGCTGTAGTGCATCCATTTGAAAGTCAGCATATTATAAACAAAGCTAGTTTTTAGGAAAATTAATATTAGGTGAAGATTTCCTCCCTTCTCTTCTTCCACTGAAAGCAAAAATTATTTGGAAAGTAAATAGAAGCTTTTTACATATGGGAATATAAATATACCGCCCCCCCCCCCCCCCCCCCCCCCCCCCACTATTTGAATGTTTTACCTGACTTTTCTGAAGACTTACTAACATGTCTCCTAGTTTCAATTAATTAATTACTTTAAATCTAAGCCTCAAAGTCTGTGAGGACTTTTTTTTATCATTTGAGAATCTAATATTTTTATTTTTATTTTTATATATTATTTTTATATTATTTTTATAGATTTTTATTTTATTTTTATTTTTATTTATTACTTTTTTCTAGTAAACTAGCAGTTCAATTAATTGTACAGGACTAGATTTACTGTACAGGGGAATCATACATGATTGTACAATGGAAGTTTGTCTATGATTGTCTAATATGCTTTCAGTCTGAGAAATCTGTGCTTTCCAGCAGTTTGCTTGTCAGCATAGCATCATATTCAGATGAAAGGAAGATTTACAAATATATTTAAAGAGCTTAATCTATTAATAAATCTTGTTTATTTATTTTGGAGGAACAATGAAACACAAAGGCTTTTGTTTGTTTGTGTCCAAGCTATGCTCTATGTTGCCTATGTTGAAGAAAGGATGGAGTAGTGGGTTGAAGCTGTTTTGCTTTGAAGAGAGAAGTAGTCTTAAAGATTATATATTGTTGCTTGGTTACAGGCCTTGTCTTTCACCTCTCCTAGGGATAACTTGTGATATTAGGGAAGACAAAAAGAGGTTTTTTTTTCAGAAAACTCTTTACATCCAGAGCTCTAGATGGGCTTCTTAAGAGCTCCTTTTCTTAAGCTTATGTGTCCTAAATACATTTCATTGTTTCCCTCTGATGCTGTACATCTGTATAAGGATGGCAGATGTCTCTTCTGAGTACCCTCTTGTACATATGTACAGCCTCCATTTCCACTTTCAATCTGCTGCCAGAATTCAATGAATTCACATATTATGGGCCAGAAAATTGTCCTGCCTGACTGCTGAAACCAATACACGCCTGTGCTCTCTGCACTAAACAGCTGTGATATTTATAACCCTATTTTGGTATGAAGCTGCCAAGAGGGAAAGAGGGAAGCCAGCCTTTAGAAAGACATGTGAAAGAACAAATAACTAAACAATCATAATCTGATACCTTGTAAATAAAAATCAGTGACAGATCTTTTCTGTATTAAAATGAAATGAAATTTTTTAATGTGCCTCCTAGGTGCTCTAGGGTGATGCTTACATTCAGAAATGTGTCAGTAATATTCCTCTACAAATAACTCTTGCCCATTTTACTGAATCTGACTTTCTTTTTGTGCTCCTTTAATATCCTCTCCACCTTGTAAAGTGACAGACAACTTCTTACATGTGATGAGAGATTTTGAACCCAAGGTTATCTAAATTCAGGACATGGTCTGAGCACAGTGTGGTCTGTGACATTTGGAAGACTGGGGCTCCTCCCTGTAAGAGCAATTACACATGAAGGTGGTTGTAAACTCAGCCTACAAAATCACAAAGTCACAGAATGTCTTTTTGGAAAAGACTGCTGGAAATCATCTAGGTCAGTTCATTCTATAGCAGAAACTTGTTCAGTTGGATTTTAATATCTCCACCATTGAAGGCTCCACAATCTTCTTGAGAAACCCACTACATTGCTTGACCACTCTTACAGTAATCAGGTTTTTACTTCAGTGTAAACTGCATTTCTTGTGTTTTTGTTTCTTTCCATTGCCTCTTCTCTCATCACTGTGTGCTACCAAGAAGTATCTGGCTCCATCTCTTCTCCCCTCCCTAGCACCCTGCCCTGTTGACGAGATATCCAAGAACCTTCCCTAACCTAGAAACCCAGCATCTCTCAGCTTTCCCCATGTGACAGATGCTTCAATCCCTCAGTCATGTTTGTGACCTTTCACTGGATTTGCACCAGTTATGTCCACATCTCTTTTGTACTGGGGAGCCCAGAACTGGAACCAGCACTCCAGTTGTGTCCCATCAGTGCTGAGCAGCAGGAGAGAATCACCTCCTTTGACCTGCTGGTAACACTCTTTGTAATGCAGACAGTCTTATAATGAATATGTCATTTTATGCAACTCATAAGAAAATATTTTACTAAGCTAAAAATGAAAATATATAAAGCTACTGACTATTCATTCAAACAAATTTTACACTCTTTATTCTCTTATCCCACAAATACTTGTCTTATACTTTTCTGCATGCCTTCTTTTAAGATTATGATTCTGTGTTTTTCCAGATGAGATGTTGGTGCTGACAGATTTAGAGGATTTTATTACCAGGCAGAGATATCCAAGTATGTGTCATCTCTTAAACAAGTCCTGTTTTTTGACTGACACATGTCACAGAATAGCATGCTTTTTTCTCCTTGCCTCCAGAATAGACAACCTCATATTTCATAATGTTTTGCACTTCATCATTTGGTTTCCTCATGAAATCCCAATGAGTTCGCTTTTTACTTATTGGCTAAACTATTTGAAAGTCAATTTATTTTGGCAGTTTCTGATCACAGGCTGTTGTTGCTATGATGTATGGCAAGGGATGCAGCTGAGGCCACAGCAAGAGAAAATGGCAGACTAAACCAGATGAGATTCTATTTCTGCCTAAGTCAGTAGCAAAATATGACTGAGTTCGTGAGGCCAGGATCTCATCCGAAGTAATTTTTCCATGTTTCCCTTCCCAAATCTTAAATTTCCTTAAATTCCTGATAAATTGGAAATTTAGCATGAGACATATAAAGCAGCAAATTGTTGGATGTGGATTACACTTCAACAACAAAAGCACTCTAAAACAGATATGAATTGTGCCCACCTCCATATGTTCATGCAGTTAACTCCCAAATCAGAGAAACTAAGGGGTTTTTTTTCTTTCTTTTCCCTTTTTCTCTCCTATCTGATTTCTCTCTGAATGCAATGGGCAGTATTGATAGCTGCCTCAGAAGCTATCAATTCCCCCGAAGACAGTGTGTGGGAGGGTGTTGCTGAAAAACTCAAAGGCAAATATAAATTAATATAACAGATGCAAGTATGATCTCCAAGGTCTGGCAAGCAGAGAGATAATTAAAATTGGATTTAGGAGGTATAGAAATATTTAGCAACAAAAATTTAAGGAAAAATTCCTTAGAGAATTCTGCCAAATGTTTGAATAATTATCTCTTAAATAAAGCTTTATTTGCTTTTCTTCATTGACTATTGTAAATTCCAGATGCTGCCAAAGCTTTGACGTTTGATTGATTAAACTGATTATTTTGTTTTATTATAGAAAGCTGTATTCTATACAAATTACATGGTGGAAACACAAACTGTATTAGTGAAGACACTGGTGGGTTAAACCTTCCCACACCTTCCCACATGTTAGACTTTTTTCAGAAATTTTTTGAGATTTCAAAATTGTATCTGCTTTAGCATACATGGCAGAACTGCACTATTTTAGCAGTTTTGTTACAATATATAAAGAAATTGGAATAACCGTAGATGTCTTACAGGCCCTTTGGTCATCTCTCTGCTCTTCCAAAATACAGAGAATACTAAGACCATGTGATCTGTGTCTTTCTGGCTCATCCTGCTCACTACCTCACGAAAAAAGCAGCTGCAATACAAATCCTATCATTCTTAAGTGACAGCATCTCCTAATTGAAGAATGTTCAGTTGCAGCCAAAATATTTCTATTTTAAAGCATCTAAGGGGTTTTTTTTCCCACTTAAAATTCTGACCTGTCAGTAGTTAGCGGACCTTTTAGGTAGAATAATAACAATAAAAATAACTGAAAATAACCTTTTCTGTGGAATAATTTGGATGGTCTTCTACCAAATAATTTTGATGAAACACTTCCTTCAAACCTACTTACAAGAGAATTTAATATGTGGGCCTAACATTTTTCTTTATTAGATCTTCTCATAAACTAATTATAGTTTCATTTTGATTGTTTTTTTAGTGTTGGATTTCTAATTTATTCTACAATACTTAGAAGGCAAAAATGAGAACTACAGAGAGCAATTTCAGATGGAATTACACTAATATTAAAATTTCCCATATGAATTTCTAAGCCTTTCTGTAGTTTACAGTGTGTTTTTTGAAATGTGTCAGGGAATTAACCTTGCAATCTGCTGAATTCTGATTTCCCAGTGGAAATCAACCAGGAATGGTCAAGGCTATGAACTATGTAAAATTATCCTTTGCACATGGGAGTGCTCAGGGCTGGTTCTGTGTGAAGGCAATGTAACCTTTTGGCTGTGGCAGCAGATAGCTGAGGAAAACAAAACGCTGCGAGCTCTGGAAAGCTAGGCTAGCCATGGTACTCCTTTGGAAAGAAAAAGATTCCCCCACAAACATCATTTGCCATCTTCACTTTTCCATTCCCAAAGGAAAACTAAACCAAGCTCTGCACCTCTGTCTTTCTTCTTCTTACTCTCCCTTTTGTGTAGAGGAATTACCGGGGCTGCAGCCCTGCCTCTCTCATAGCTAAGCACCAACTGCTATCATGTAAGACAAATTTCAGCTGTTTCTGATTAAAAGGGCTTTTTCTCGATGGTTATGTTTGACTTTCCTATTTTTGCCTCTAGATACTGTTCTCATAGTAACGGAAAAGGGAGGAGGATCTGTCAATCCAGCTACCAGAATCTGATCAGTGCATGGCAAGGACTTCTGCATGCCTGTGGCAAAAAGCTGCTCCAAACTGAAGCTTACTTTTAACTACTATCAGTTACTCTATTCTAGCAATACATAAGGGAGCTAAAATTTGTGTTTCAGACCTTGGTTACAGCTGGTATACTGGGGTTCAGCTTTCTTGCATATCCTGAACAGTTATCATTGACTCACAGTAGAAAAAGGAAATTCTTTGCATTTACAATGTTAGTATCTATTGCAGTTTAACTGAACAGGGGGGCTTGTCTAAATAACTCTACTACTCACATAATATACAGATGTTATCTTGAGGTTAAAGACTGTCTGTTTACTAAGCACTGTAACATGCTGTCTCTTTAAAATTAGGGAACACCTATGTACCTGAAGTGTGCCTTTAGTTATTATTGGCAAATAAACCTTTAGTAATGAGGTTTCAGATCTATTGGTTCAGTGTTGATAATAATTCTCTGTGGAACTGACTTCAGCCCATTAAGCAAGCCTGCTTCTGCTCCCATGGTTGTTAATTTGACGGGACTGTGTCACATTAAGTAGAACAAACATGTTTTCACCCACTCAGCCATCCAGAACGGACATGGCTGTTACTCTAACAACTGGATATTGATTGGAAGCATTCACCCTTTCTGACCTAGGGCTGGTACATGAAAACAGAGCCAGGACTGATTAAGAAATTGTATGTATTTGTGCACATGTGTGCAGTGTTAATGGTCCACATAAATTTCAGGCCTTTTGAATTCATGTCATGTTAATGCTCTGAGCATGAGATCTGTCACTCATTTCCTGCAGAAGCTGTGAAGCCTCATTTATCTTTAATTATTTATTTGTCTGCATCCTTGTAACCATCTGGTCCGACCATGCTTTCAGGGTCCACTGCCTCATATTGAAAAATTTGTTTATTAGCTGTAGCTCTAATAAAACTGTCTCAGGAAATGATGAAGTTGAAGAACTGTTGGGATTTGCTTCTGGTTTTGAGCTCATGTATGGCATAACTCAGTAGATAGCAGTGTGCTACTTTTGTGTATTCTTGATAAAGAAAATATCATTATCTGGTCATTTCTGTAGACAATCAAGAAACAGAGGAACTAAAGTGGACAAAAAATAAAAAAAGGGGGATTCTCCAACTATTAATGAAAGCAGGCTACCTTGCAAAATAAATGTTTGATATACTGCACTTCCTTCCTACAAATTTTATTCTATTGCTCACATTTAGTACACACTTTGATGTGTACATGGTCTAATTTGCAGCACAGAGAGGAGGAAATGGGGTGAATTGCTTCAATATGCCATGCTGGTAAGCTGTACTGAGCTAGCATGGAAGGAGTACTCTGCTTGCCTTGCCACCAGGAGAAGGGTAGCAGGTGGTAAAGGAGAATCACGAACTTACAGGTAATTCTCCTGGGTTCAGAGAAGTCATCTGCTCTCATCTCCTGCAGACCTTCCTCAATGAAGGCAGGAGTTTGTTGATGATTTATTTTCCCTGATATTCTTCTCAATTTGTTTTTGCTGCTCCCTCTCAATTATTAAGGTCTTCACCATATGTATTATAACACTCAGTAGAGTTATGTGACATTTTCTCAGCTTTACTGTTTCTAAAAATAGTACCAAGAGCTGATAATAAATTTTTATTTATGACGGTAAATACCATGCATTTTCTTACAGTCAAAGGTAAAGTTGGGCCACTCAAAGTGAGAAATTACAGGTTTAGGCAGTTTTATGGTGGTAGAGGAATACTCGTAAGGGCTAGATATCTCTCAAATGTTTTCTGTAAAATAAAACACATAAGATATATAGTATATATCCATTATTTAATGTGGGTTTTCTTCCTAGCACTAGAATAAATATTTATAAAAAATACAGATATTATAAAAATACATTACAAAATAATTTAAATGTTTTTAAAAATCTACATTTTTAAAACTTAAATACTTAATTTCCAATGTAAGATACTTAAAAAAACAGTGTAAATTTATGAAAAAATTTTGAAAATGAAAGTAGTTTTTAAATTCTTCATTTCAAGATATAGCAAACAGAAACTGAAATTGCATTGCTCTTGCATTTCTCTCCTTCATAAAGAAGGAACAAGCAACAGTGAAGACAGCAACAATGAAGTTTATCTGAAAATAGAAAAGAAATTTTATGGAGAGGATTCATTAACATAAAATATTACAGTGCTAAAATTCAAGAAAAATAAGGAAGAGAAAACTGCATAATTAAGTAATAAAAGAGAGGTCTGAGCAGCAAAAGGTAATGTTCATCAAAGATAAAAAATCATGTTATGTATAGAAACCTTTCTCTCTACAATTTTAGTGAAATACTTCTACAATGAAAGAACTTATCAAAAACTATGAGGTTTATGGAAACAATTTTTCCAAAGGATCTGTTTTGAAAGTGCTTTTGTTTTCCCACCTTAATAGACTTTCAAGCATCTGGAACAATCAGAGGAAATACTGTTTGAAAACCCTTCAAGAAGAGTGTGCGGGGTAATGAAACAATGTTTGTTTCTTATAACTCATAATTGGTGAAGCAATCAGTCTCAGAAATATATTTTGATACTCTGCTAAGTGGAGATCGTTGTAATTCAGCTGAGTGGACATCATGATGAAAAGTAATTCTGGCATCACTGCGTTTGCGGGGAATTAAAGATTCACAGAAGCTGTGCAGAGGGATGTAAAATTGGAAGACCATCAGAATACACAATTAGTCATAGGGGAGAATTCTGCTGTGATTTTAAAGTGATCAATGTATTGCTTTTTCATATTATTAAGCTATAAATTATTTTATATTATTACCCCAGAAAATCAGACTCTTCATTACAGAACAGTAGTGCTGCAGGATATTATATAAGTGTAATCACACATATAACAAAATCATCCATCATACCGTGATAAGCAATTGGTGTTCAATTGTAGTTAGTCAATATTACTGTTCTAATTTTGTTAAATGTTGATTTATAATGAATATTTTATTTGGAAATTTTAGTGTCCTTTACAGAATTGAGCTTTATTGGCACAAGATCGTTCTGATTCTTAACATGATTTATATAATCACAGAATGGGTAAGGTTGGAATGGACCACAGTGGGTCATCTGGTCCAACCTCTCTGCTCAAGCAGGGTCATCCCAGAGCAGATGACACAGGATTGCATCCCAGTGGTTCTTGAATATCTCCAGTGAAGGAGACTCCACAACCTTTTGAGCAATCTGTTCCAACATACGGTCATCCCCATAGTAAGGAAGGTCTTCTAACATTCAGGTGGAACTTCCCATGCATCGCTTTCTGCCCACTGCCTCTCCTCTCATTGCCTGGCACCACTGAGCAGATGGAGCCTGGCAATCCTCTGACACCTCCCTGCAGATACTGGCAGACATTGATAGGTTCCCCTCTCAGTCGTCTTTTCTCGAGGCTGAACAGGCCCAGCTCCCTCAGCCCTTCCTCCTAAGAGAGATGCTCCATCCCTCCATCATCTTTGTTACTGTCCACTGGACTCACTCCAGGAGCTCCGTGTCTCTCCTGTGCTGAGGAGTGCAGAGCTGGGCACAGAACTCCGGATGTGCCTCACCAGGGCTGAGTAGAGGGGCAGAATTACCTCCCCGACCTGCTGGCAATGCTCTTCTAAAGCACCCCAGGATACCACTGGCCTTCTTGGCCACAGGGCATTGCTGACTCTTAGACAATTTGTTGTCCATCAGTATCCTCATGTCCTTCTCCACAGAGCTGCTCCAGCAGGTCATCACTCAGCCTATACTAAGGTGCAGGACCCTGCATTTCCCTTTGTTGAATTTCAGGCAGTTCTCTGCCCATCTCTCCAGCCTGTCAAGGTCCCTCTGAAGGGCTGCACAGCTCTCTGAGGTACTGGCCACTCCTCTCAGCTTGGTGCCACCAGTGAAGCCACTGAGGAGGTACCTATCCCCTTGTCCCAGTTGTTGGTGGAGAAGTTAAATAATACTGGGCCCACTACTGAATCTTGGGGGACACCACCAGTGACAGGCCTCCAACTAGACCCTGTGCCACTGATCACAACCATCTGGGATCTGCTGTTCAGCCGTTTCTCAATCCTCCTCACCGTCCACTCATCCAGTCCACACTTTCTGAGCTTGCCTATGAGGATGTTGTGAGAAACAGTGTCAAAAGCCTTGCTGAATTCATGATAGACAGTATTCACTTAAGAACCAGAGAGTTTAGCAAGCATAGAATATGTGACATGCAGCATGACCCACTCATCTCTATGAAAAAATACTGTATATTGGTAAAAATTAGTTGTATTTATTTTTACTTGCTCTACAGGGACACAGTAGTAGTAAATGACCCTTAGAACATAACCCTTCCATCATTTTTAAATAAATTCTGCTGTTTGTAGAGATTTCCTTGAGTTCAATCCATAGAGCCAAAACTACCTCCCAAATCAGTCATGTTATCCCTATTAATAGAAATATTTCCATTAACTTCAGTGAATTTTAGATCAGGTAAATAGGGAAGTATTATTGCAATATCACAGTCTTACTGAAAATATTTCATGAAGATGGAGAGCATAAAAACAATTGATATTATAAATCTTAAGTTACTCATTGCTTCTACTGTATCTTTCTAGAGGAACTGTGGTCAATCGGTTGTTCTTTCACTTCTTTTCTTCCTTTGCTCCTTCCTCCTTGAATCTACTTTTTTCACTTCTGATGCACAATGAAATGAAAACATATTTCCTAATAGTTTGGGGTTTTTTCCTCTGAACAAGAGAAAGAATGAGATGAGAAGGATGAGAAGGGAGCCATCCTGTTTTCCTTTTTGGATGTGATATGATGTTGCAGATTGACATAATCTTCTAATTTTGTTTTTAATTTAATGTTCAAATTTACATTCTTACACCATATGCCTAATCTTCTTTATGTAGCAATTAATATATTGTTGAAATTTTTGAAGAGAGGGATAAAATTTACTAGGAAGCCATGTGAATGTGGGACTTGTTAGCGTGGAAAGGTGACACAGGAAAATATGACAAAGACCACAATAGAATATTGCCATCTCCTCAGTTTGTCTGCTGTTTACTGGATTGCACTTCTTTTTCTTTGGTTACTGTTAATGATATTTAATAGATCTCAGCTACATTTATTACATAGGTCTTGCTTATTCATTACATATATGTAATGCATCTTTGCAAGTTGGAGGATATAGTGAATAAGTCACTTGATCTAAGGTTTAAGGTTAACATTTGAATATTTAGTACAGTAATAGTGTTTTAAGAAGCAGCAGTATCATTTTTGTCACACATTGACCATGGTTATTTAAAAACAAATATTACAACCAAGACGGAAATAAGTTAGATATGACACAGATACTTGGTCAAATGGAACAGGTAAGAACTCAGTAACTTTCTATTATCCTTTTATCTTGATAGTTCATGTTGGCTACAAATCAAGTTTTGAGAAGTGTAGAAAAGATGATATCATTATTTCAACCCCACTGTAGTTGGTAGAGCCCAAATTTAAAGCCAGAGAAATCCGTGCTTCAAAAACATGCACCTTGTGAGAGAAAACTGACAAAAAAAGTAGTATTCTTTGCAGTTGTAAAAACGATTGAAAGGAAGCTGATGGTGATAACATGTATCTGTGGTAGATCCAGCTATCAAACTGGGGGAGAAATCCAACATAATCATAGGAGCACAGAATAATACTAACTGGAAGGGACTTTTGTAGATCGTTGGGTGCAATTCCCCTGCCCTCAAAGCAGGGTCAGTTTAGACTTGGCTTTGCTTACTGAGAAGATTTTCCAGTCAAGTTATGAATATCTCCAAGGAGAGATTTTACAGACTCTCTAAGCAACCTCTCTCAGCATTCAGCTACTTCCACAGTGAACCCAAACTTCATATGTGATGGCAATTATAACTTTTCCCTTAGTTTCACCAGTGCATATCCCTAAGATTTCAATTCCATTCTCGTAAAAGCAGTGGAAGATAGCAATAGGAGCCACCCTCAGGCTTCTCCAAAACCCGCTTCTCTGAGTACATCCACCTGCTCCTAGAATATAACACGTGTAAGTCCCCCACCCATGCAGCTGCCTCTCACTCACCTTGCTCAAGTGTGTCAATGTCTGTCTCATACAGGGAAACATGAAGGTGGACACTACTCCTGATGACATGCCAAAAAGGGAGGCAGCACCCCTTTGCTCATTTTGCTGGATGCAGTCTTGCTGACACAGCCTGGTGCCATTGGCCTGTGTTGCTGGATGAGCACACAACTTACCCATGTTCTGTTTGTTCCCCCGGACCCCCATCTCTCACTGTGCAAAAGTCCTTTCTAGTCAGTGGTGCTCAGCCTTGGTTGGCAGCAGCATAATTTTGGGTTGGCATCAGATTCCTGTGTTTCCCCCCAGAAGTGGCCTGGTCTTCCCAGGTAACTGCAACACACAAAGAGGCTGATCCTGTGGCTTTTGTTCATGTGTTCTTTACAGCTGTACCAAGCTATCAATGTTTTCATTATCAGAAGTGTCAAAGGCTGTGAAACTAATGTCTGGCTTCAAGGAAAATAAATTATCACTGAGGAAGCTATTTGAACCAGGCCCTGATTTTAGCTGCTCTGTATCAGCTTGATTAAATCAACACTGGATGGGACTACCAATAACATTGGTGGGTTTGATTGAATTGCAATGCTTCAGACAATTATGAAATACCTTTTGAGTAATAAAATACTCTACTTTTTGTCCTCTGCTTCATTTTAGTTTCATCTGTGTGAAGGGAAAATATTTTTTCTATATCAAAATAAGAGAAACAAGTCTACAAAGTCATTAGATATGGTTGGGTGACATGGAAAAACAATTAGAAACTGGGATTAGATGGGTATTTTGATGTTTGGGTGTGGGTCTCTGCCTACTTTTACAGTAGAGCAAGACTTGCAAACAAAATAATTCTTTACTCACTGATTTTTTTGTAAAAAAAATAAATATAAATATGTTCTCTAGCAGAAAAGGATCAGAATCTGATTTGTTTTTGTTTCAGATGGCTTTTTAATTTTCTTGTGTTTTCTTTATAACTAGAATGTGCACAGCCTTGTGTCTTTCTCTCAGTGTTCTTCCTCACATTCTTAGGCTAAATGCATGAGGGGCTTTTGTCCGTATGCTATGAGCAGAAGTGTGACTAGAATGAGAACAGATCTGCCACACTAAAATAATTGTGATCATGCCCAGGAATCCCAGTGGACATTTTGGTTTTCTGTATCCTTTACCTAGAAGGAATAGGAGTAAAGATGTCTATCTCATCAGCCTGAATATATTTCCAATCTGATTCATCCTGCAAAGGAGATTAGAGAATTTTAATGCTATGCTGCTGCTTTACCTTCAGTGGAGAGAAGTAGTTCATATAATAGATGTTTAAATCCTCATCACTTAGTATCTAATAGCAGCCATCAATTTAAATAAGAGTGTTCAGATACATTACAGGTAGTGCTTGTGCCTCCTGCTAACTCTCACTGCACTTGGTTTAGGGTTTAGGTTTTCAGTACTTTCTTTAAAATGCCAGTATTGAGATAAAATGCAGGATTTAATTTTGAAGCTTACAGTATAATCCAGTGTATTTATTGAACCCAAATTTGTTCCAATCAATGCTCTTTGGTTTTGGGTGCTCTGTGAAGTCAATAGGATTTCTGCCCTAACCCCACACAGATTCAGGCATATCACCAGAATTAACTTTCAGATAATTTGAAACTTAAATCTATGCCATTACAAGCATATATATTTTCCCCCTTTTTATATGGCAACATCATTGTTAGTGGTTTCTTTTAGCAGCTGGGCCACTGAATTCATGATCACTTCTGGGAATATCTACCTGAGCAACTCCTACAAAATGTGCGGAGTTCTTTTCCTAATGAATGGTCTCATTTTCAGTCATTAAACATAATTCACTTAAAGAAAATAAAAAAAACCCTTATATCTTCCATGGTTGTGTTGCACAAATTAACAATTTTTTTCCAAGACACAACAATATTTCTAATGTAAACATTAAGCACATTCTTAATCTGTTGGGTTTTTCTTCACATATTCACAGAAATTGCCATTCTGCAGCTCATGAACTGTTCCATGAACAGCTGTTGAAAAGAAAAAAGACTTAGTATGCAGCACAATGTAAGTAACTGATTTTTCCATCATATACAACATCATTTGAAAGTTATAGTCAACAGAGGTTTCTGCCTTTTTAACTAGTTAGTTAGGCTTTTGTTGTTGTTGCTGCGTGAGAAATGCTGCGCAGCCTTATGTCCTGTAAAATACTAATAAAGGATCTTGAAAGTCTCTATTGCTTTAAGAGACACAAGTCAGGATCCTAATGGGCGCTCCTCTGTCTGAACAAGATCCCCTCCTTTAGGTATTGATTAATTCTTTGTAAATGAGAGCTGCTGCTCGGTCAGTCTTTTAGGCTGTTAAAAGTTCACAGCGTGATGGTTCACATAACGCTCTCTGTGTTGAACTGAGTGTGGAGTGAATTAAAATTATTAACAAGTCTCCCCTCTAAAGACCATTAGCTAGGTAATAAATCAACAAGGAATACCATTGCATGATGAAACTGTTACAGCCCACGGTTATTACAACACATGGGGCACTGTCAGAGGACTTTAATCTCCCCCAGGAAAAGAAATTTATTACAGCAACATCCTCTGAACTTCCCTTGTTGATACAAAAATTATTGGGATGAAGCATTTGGCAAAGCAATATTAGCATTGTTAAGCAGGTTGCATATAGCCATCCCTTCCATGAATCCACATCAGTACCTTCAGTAGTGAATGCAATTATCTGATTTTGAAGCAGAGACATGGTGAAAGCAAAAATCTTGTATTTGAGATAATTTGACAATAAACATATTCCCTTTTCATTTTAATGATGAGAAAGAAGATGTGTATACATGAACTAAGTATAAAATTCTTTATTTGGCTTCAAGGGCTGCTCCAGTAATCCCACTATATGCTTGAAATCATGCAAAACATGCTTCTGCAGGCAGAATACTTCCAAGCTTGGGCAGAAGATGTGGGAGTCTGATTGAGTCTTTGGCACACATATGTTTCTCTGGAAACAGGTGGAAAGTGTTAATCTATCTTTAAAAGACTTCAGTGTCACTCAGTGCCCAGACACTGCACTGGATTAAGCTGCCGTCAGTGGCTCTATGCTGGTTTCTTACAGATACCCACAGAGACATGACATGCTTTGACTGCGGATGGGGGAGAGATCGATCTGTTGGGCCAAAGAGTATGTGGGTCACTGTATTTGCTCCTTCTGGGCTGAGAGCAACTGACTGCTTTAATAAGAACATAGTAGCTCAGAGCACGTATGTCAAGAAATACTTTTACTGCCTAAACAGTCAGGTTTCAAAGAGCATAAAAATGGCTTGGACTGATATCTGCCCTGTATTATTTCCATATGTTGCCTCTGCTGAAGGGAAAGAACAGAGTATCTTCTAGGCCCTTGGACAGGACTGGGGAAGAAAATTGTCTCAGAAATCTTTGCCATCTTTTTTAGTATTAGGTGAAAAACTTAACCACAATTCCTAAGTAGGTTAGCCAAGCTCAGATGTGATGAGGTATTAAGTAAAATAAGCTTAATGTAGGCAAGTGAGAAATTACTTTTTTAATCTAAATATGCAGACATTGGTTGTAATGGGCTTTTGCTTTGGGTTTTTTTGGGGGGGGGGGGGGGGGGGATGGACAGGGAGTAATGCCTTTGTCCTGAAAGGTGTACAGAAAATCAGATGGAAATTTTTTATCACCTATATAACTTATAATTCCACAACTGAGTAGATTGACATAAAGACTTTTATTGACATGAAGATTTTTGTCTTTTTTTTCGCCTATCTGTTCCAGTTCTACACAATCCTTTGAGTATAAGGGAATGCCAGTAGTCTGTTCTGAAAATAATGAAGAACCACGTATTCTCCTTTGCCCAGTTATGTGCCTACATGTTATTATGTTGCCTAATGCAGACAGGCACCAGCACACAATGCATGTACACCAGGGCATGCGATAGCAAACATGCAATTATTTTCATTAATACATGTGTTGAAACATTCTCGTTCAATGATGCTATAAGCATCTGTCCAGGAATGTGGCATTTCAGGACCCTGAAGGCCAGATAGGTTGTGCCTGAAGGGCTTCCTGGGAAGAAGGAGTTGGAGATTGGTACTGAACTACACTGGTGAGTCAGATCCAACACACAGATGTAGGAAAGACATCCATATATTGCCAAATTTACTCGTAAAGGTTGTACTACTTGTTTAAGTAAAGTTATACAAATTTATGTCTGAGCAGTCATTTTTGTTATTTTTTTCTAGAGTGGTCAACTTCTAACAGTATTATTTTCTTAAGTAAATATTTTAATAACCAAATGTCTCCTGCAACACCTAATTCTGCCTACAAATGCATGTGTTTTTCAAATTCACCAGGAATTAATTTTTTTGAGCTTCTGGTTGCATAGACCACTGGAACCCTTGGCCCCTACTCTCTTAAATAGACCCAGCTGGGCAAATGCGGAGAAGCAATCATGCATGGATACGCAATCAGATTTTTATCGTAATGGACAGGATACACTTAACAGAAATACCAGAAACCTGTGGACAGGATACACTTAACAGAAATACCAGAAACCTGTAAAAGAGTTACAGCTATTCCTGGTAGCAACAGTAAAACTTCAAAAGCCTTTAGTCTACCTTGTCCTATAATTTCATCTTCTCTTTTTCTTCTGTGTATATTTCTCAGACAAAATGCTAACAGTAAAATAATTCCAGACATGTGTCTTCTATTAACTTGTTGAACTCAAGAAACTTACAACACTCCATTAGAATGATTCCCTTTTCCCTAAGATGCCCTGCCACAAATCATAGAGCCACTTTAAGCATTACTTTCTTATTCCTGAAAATACTGTAGTCCTGAAAAAAACACTGAAAATCCCTCTCCAAAAAGAGAATTTCAATTCTGAACTGTGGCTCAGAGGCATTGCAGCCTTCTGCTCTGAATAATCTTAGATTAATTTGGTAGCCTGGGGCTGTGTAAGTTGAGATTGATTGAAATGTTAGTTGGGTTTAATCCTGCTGCTTGGGAAAAAGGAATATAAATTGCCAGCAGAATGGTAGTCCTGAATGAGATGATCAATACATAAGCTCTCCCAGAAATCCAAAGTGTTACATTTCACATTAAATTATTTATTAGCATCTGTGCCAAAATTAATGTGATCCATATCAGAAGGGAACGATTAATGTTTTTATGACATTTTATTAGAGCAAGACTAAGTTCATTTTTCAAAACCATGATCATACTTGCTATTTTTATATGGCTCCTCAAAAGTATTTCCCCGGAATGAATCCCATGAATTTTCTTTTGTGTGAATGGAATTGAGCCTTCTAGTTAAAAAATGATGAACAGTAATTAGGACATAAATTATTTAAAGGTCTTGTAGTTGTAGCAGACATAAAAACTGGCAGGCAATTAAATTCATGGTAAACTCTAGGGGATGCTGGTGGAAACAGGTGGAAGCAAGTATTTTATGAGATCCTAGGACAAGTTTAGGGCTCAAGAGATGGTGACGTGGATGAAAATGGGCATTTTTCAGTCTAATGCTAGCTTAACAAGATGTATAGGAAACCTTATTACACTGGTGTGAATGTCCCCTGTGGGCCAGAGTGAGGCTAAAGCTCCATGTTTAGAGCTCCAGATGGAAAAAACCAGCCCCCTCTCTGCAAGCTTCCTCTTGCTTCCATCCCTTTATATGTGTAAATATCTGTGGTGTGGATAGGCTTTGGAGACCAGTTTCACAGCTACTGAGAAGCCAAGTGGAGCAGAGACCATTCTGACAAATGAGCAAAGCTTGCCAGCATCAAGAAATTTAGAGGAGGGGATGCTAAGGGCTCTGATGCATTGTACCTACCCTGCCCACATAAATGCAGGAAACTTAGGATAAGTAAATATTGCCAAAATCTCTCTGCCTAATGGAAAACAATCCCAATTTTAAAATTTTCAACAACAGAAAAGGCTGTTTAATATTAATTTCCATTTTTATGCTTGAACCAGCTATTATTTTTAGTTTTGTAGAAAATGTTTGTAGACTAACTTACATTTCTTTTTAAGAAGTGCATAACCATCATGTTGAACCACAAATCTTTCTACTAGCTGTATGAAAATGGAGTGTGTAAAAATCTATGAATTTTTATTTTCCTTACCTATATTTTACATTTGCAGTAAGTAGCATGAAATCATAGGTGTGGTCAAAGAAGCTGGGTTAAGAAATGTACACATATTTAGTATTTTCTTTGTACATTGAGGCAAAGGTTTCCTTATGCTGCCTTTCCTTATGCTGCCTGCCTTTATTTGTGTGAGCAAGCTGAAGATGTGCAAGAACTGACTACAACACTACTGTGAGGCTATTCAGTCATTCTCTTCAGGTTGCTGAGTCTGTCTTGTTATTTTAATTTCAAGACATCATCACTTGGTGGGTTTGTCTGTTTGTTTCTCTGAGCCTGGGCCTGCCAAAAAACAGTCATCTGATATCCCATAGCACAGATCATATGACTACCTTGTGTGACAGCATTTTTGAAAGCATTATCAACACTCGACTGGATGTGTTACTGCCTTAATGATTTTTTTTTTCATTCTCCCAGGAGAGTGGAAATTGAAGCTCAATAATACATGTTTTTAATTACTTCTCAGCACGTCAGTCCAGTGAGGCTGTAGACCAAAGATGGTTGTTCCTTTCTGAGAAGGTGGAACACTCTGATTGCTACAAAGAAGACAGAAAATTCAGCCTGTAGAAAAATGAATATTTCAGCAGTTATTCTTATTCTGTTTATGGAAAATACATCTAAAATTTGGAATTTCTAAAATGAAAATTCTGGGAAACAGATGTTTTAAAACATTCTGTTTTGTTTCTACTCTGTGTGGAAGAAAAACTACAAATTTTCAGTTCAGAAGTGCCAAAACAGGTTGCTTTTTTCTTGACACCTCTTTTGATTTTCAACTAAATGATATTTCAATGAAACCAGAGTTTCTGCTTTTGGCAGAGAAAGACATTGTTAGGCAAAACAATTATTTTATTTTTCCTAAAAGACTGTTTTATTTATATTTGGTTTAGTTGTCCTTGCTAAAAATTCCCTTCTCTTTAATGTCAGGACTCTGCTACTGGAAGCAAGCTGAGAAACCTTTGGATCTGACTCCAAAGAAAGGCTCCATGGGAGGTGTCTTCAATGGACTGCATTAATTTCTCAGTACTGTTTCTGCTTGCCCACATACAAAGCTGCAGTCCTGAAGCATCTGTGAATAGCTCTGCAAATAATGAACTTTTCCACTGTAAAAACCTTTTACTAGTCCTAGCATTTTTACAGCCTACTGCGTATCAGACATCTCCACTGGGAGGCAGATGTGATAATACATCACAGGCTCTGGCTTCAGCGCTGTGGCACCCAAACTGGAAGAAGTTCAGTTTTGATCTCAGGGTAACTAAGAAGAGGTGGAACTCTAAAGTAAGTAGCATGGCCTGAGCACACCCACCTTGGGAAACTGCGAGAGGCAGCACTGAGGTAACTACCTTCATTTGAACTGTCAGCATTTTAGCAAAGGTAGAACCATGCTTAGCAGTTTTGCTAAAGAACAAGCCTGCTAATTCAGACAGTTCTGTGAGAATCACAAATTTCTGTTGAAAACAAAATACTAATTTCAAGTCCTCAAACATCTGGAAAAAAGCTGGACAGCATAATGTAATGGCATTGTTATGGTCCAGAAAGTTAAAAGCCAAGAGCCTCATCACAGGCAAATACCTGATTAAATTAATATTTGACTCACAAAACTTATTACTATTTTTCCCCATAAACCCTCGGTTTTTGAGGCTTGACTAAACATGCTTTGTGAATGCTAAAGATTATATATTAAATTCTGGATCCTCTGATTCTGTATGTTCAAACATTGCACTAAAATATAATGATCCTTAATTTGGTGAGGATTCTCAAAAGTAGTAATTCCCCTGAACTGCCCTGGTTCATTTCCAGGAGGCCTCTGCATCTTTGTACCCAAAGGTATACTTGCCCCATATGAAAACTTTGCTGTGTTTCACAGAATATGCTAGTACTATACATGTCATTAAAATATGCTATAGCCCAAAAAATTTTACAATCATTTTCTTTATGTTTTGAGCGATTTAAATAATGTTAAAATCAATGAGGACATGTAGAAGGGCAGATTTTGGCACTACGTTACACAGTGTACACTTTGATTTGTACAATTTCATGATGCAAAATAATACTGTAAGCTATTAGGGCACTGTTTCCTGTTTATAATCCACATCTGATTTCTGTGCTGCAGAAACAGTCTTAAAAGCTCCAGAACCCTCTAAAGAATTGATTATTTTTCGGTGTTTGGAGGGTTTGTGATGTTTAAATCCAGCCATATTTCTTTAACTACATCTGGTTGTGTGTAGCTGTTAGTAATAATGAACTATTTTAAATACCTAAAAAAAGCTTTTAGCTTCGATTACAGCTTAGCACAGCATGCACAACACATAGCTGAGCAAAAGTAGTTTTACCACTCATGAAAACAGTCCTATATTTGACAGGAATTTGACTAAATGATAAAGTCAGTAGGCTTACCAGCACTTTTATTTCTTTGCTGTAGAATGGAAATACAGCTAAATACACAGATTAATAATGCATATTATTGCTGGGGAAACTATTTCCTTTTCAGATTTTTATACGTTGTCATAAATCTTAAGATACAGTTTTCAGAGTTGCAAAGGGTATTTGACTATTTCCTTTTTATTTCAATTGCAAATGAACACATAAATGCCAAAGGCCTGGATTTTCAAAGCACCTTGTGGGACTGCTGATCTTATTAATGATTTTTCTTCCCAATCAGGGAAGAGAATATTTGAAGTTAGTATACTAGCAGTGGTGTCCAGAAATACCACAATCTTGAAAGTATTTTTCTCTCTGTAAGACAGAAAAACATCATAAACATAGATACTAGTGACTAAATAGCCTCTTTTATAAATTAAAGCAGTGGTCACTACATTGCCAAAGTTACTATAACCTGGAACTGTGATTAGGACCCCACTACACTAAGTATTGTACATACAGTGTAAAATAAACCATATCCCCAAGAAAGCGTAAAATCCACACAGAAATGAAACATGAATGAAAGCATTGCCATGATAAGCTTACATGTGGGAGACTGAATGAACTGCTGTGGAGGCTCTTAAAGCACCACATATTAAAATTACTTATTATGGCTTCATCCTTTGTGCCAATATTTATTTCTTTGGGAATTTAAATGTAATGTAAAAAAAATTATTTACTTTAAAAATAATGGGCCATTTTATTTCTATTTAATAGGAATCTAATAACTTTGAAGATCAGACTTCTCTGTTCAACAGAAAGCCATTTTATTTTCAGTTCCACTTATAGACTGCAGTGGCAAGGGGACCTTGGGTCTCATGATGCCAACCTGGCGGATCTTAACTTGTTTGCTTTACCAGTGTGTGGAAATCACCAAGTCCCTTGGGACTGGCACAACACAAATACGTCAGGCTTAGTGATGATATGCTGTGCTAAGGCAGAAGTACTGACCAAGGAACTGTAAAATGCCAAGAGGAAATAATGATGAGAAAGACATAGCTTGAACTAATTTCCTTTCTGGGAATTAAAAAGCTGACAGGCACACTGATCCATCACTTCTCTCAATTCAGTCCCAAACTCTCCATGGGAATCAGACGTTTCAGCTTTTTTTTCTGACTTGAGGCCAATCTTCTTTCAGAAGAGAGCAGAAGCAGGTGGTCCGAAATTTATCTAATAACTCAGTAGTACAAGGACTAACATGGGCCACAGACTTTAATTCAGTTCCTTCCTTCCTTCCTTCCTTCCTTCCTTCCTTCCTTCCTTCCTTCCTTCCTTCCTTCCTTCCTTCCTTCCTTCCTTCCTTCCTTCCTTCCTTCCTTCCTTCCTTCCTTCCTTCCTTCCTTTCTTCCTTCCTTCCTTTTCCCTCTCTCTGCTTTCCCCTTCTCATTTCTCCTTTCTGTTTCTCTCTCCCTCCCTTCTTTCTGGTTTTAGTCATCAGCCAGTAAAACACTGTAGAATAATACACTGTCAGTCTCTGCTGCTTAAGCTGCCCCATGATGTGTTGAACAATCAAATATTCATGGAGATCTTCAAGAGAGAAGGCATGTTTGAGACTAGGGAGAGACCCTACAGTCCAGTGAGAGCATTAAGTTAGGAAGGGTGAGATACGCTTCTTCTTTCCAATCAATAAGTAATATAAGAATTTAATTATTTTGTGAAGATATTAGGAATCTGATCTCTCTTCTACATGTGACACTGATGTGTTACTATTTCTGGTTCTCATTTCTGGAATAAATTATTTATATATATAAACTGCGTGTGAGATTTTGAGTTTATTTATGTGTCTCACATGGGGAAGATTGTCCCACATTCATATACAGTATGATGGGCTCTGAGATGAACATTAAGGAACAACGCATTGGAATCATAGTATAGAGATGCATGCTAAGTCCAGTGCTCAGCAAAGGTCAAAAAGAAAATCAAACATTTGGAATTACATGAATAGGAAAAGATAATGAATGAAAACTGCATTAAACCATTGAATATATAAATGGTTTGTCAACATCAGAAATGTAATGAACAGTTATGGTCCTCTGACCTCACAAAATACGACTGGAACTAGAAAACTTTCAGAGACAAGGAATTCAAAAGAATGGAATTACTCTCACATAGACAATGATGGCTAGCAATGTTCATGGAAATTAAGGCAACTTAGTCAAGACAGAAATCTTCAAAATCATGAGTAGTATAGTGAGCTGTCATTTGTCTTATCCAACATAAGAAAATCAGGACCATCAAATTAGGGTAGTAGGGGCTGACAAAAAACCAAAAAACCAACCAAACAAAAAACCCTAAACAAACAAAAAAATCCCAAAACATTAAAAGCAAAAAGGAAGTTGTGGTTGTGCTAGGCCTGTGAAATTCTTTTCTTCAGGGCCTCTTGGATGACAAAATATATTTTGTCAAGAGAGGACTAACAAGCATTTGGAAGAGAGATTAATTGATGATTACCAAGTAGACAAATAACAGGAGGCTTTGGGAATTTTCCAAGCTGAAAATTGTAAGCTAGAAGAGTTTGAACAAGGGATATACTGCATGTTCCTGCCTTGTTGGTACTCTTCCATAGGAGCTCACTTATCTTCATCGTTGGAGTAGGCAGTAAAGATATGGTCTGAGAAGGACAGTGATTCTTGTCCTCTCTGTTCCTTCCTTGCGTGGTGAACTGTTTCAGCAGTAAAGATGAGAGAACTGGAAAAAAATATCCTCATACAGAGGAGAAAGGGTTAATTTCTTGAATCACACTTCAAAGACCTTAAGAACATGCACAAGAACATACACCAAGCTTCTATACTACTATGGACCTCAGTTTCAGTCTTTCAAATCTCAGAATAATTCTTTAGTCATTGTCCAGCAGAGTTTGCTAGTGAAAATTCTGTGGAATAAATGACATAATTTTGTTACCTGATAATTTTGTAGCCTAAAAGTTAACAGCAGTAAAACTTTCGGGCATACACCCACACATTTGTTGAAATATGTGTGTGTCGAATGATTCATCTTGATCCTCACAGACTTTTTTCATATTCTTGAAAGTCAGAAGATGCATTTGGTTATTTAGAGATTAAAAACTCTTTTTTTTTCACAACCAGAAAACATATGGGAAAAAAAGAGAACAGATAATGTTGTACCTGCCAGTCTGAATCAGCAGTTATGGAAAGCTGCCTGGTGTTACCATACTTGGTGTAGACCTGAAATCCAAATAGAGACATATATGTTGCTTCCAAAGCACTAGCAGACCCAGTTTTAATAATCACTTGGTCAGAAACATTTGGAGCAAGACTTATTCAGTCTGAAGATTAATTCTTAGCAATTCTGCCTTAGAAATTAACTGTAAAAGAAAACCAAAGACTATAATTTCTCTAACAGAATCCAGCTTACTAAAGAAAATAATAATAGCATCATGTTGTGGATGTGATCTTGAGAGGCCTGTGTTAAGAACATTTCCCAAAGGTATCTTTTTCCTTCGCGAAGTAATCTTACATGTTGCAAGGACTAGAGAGAAACTCGTGAATTCAAAATATGTACAAACACGTTGCTTACACACTTCCATAATATGATCAAGCTTCATCTTAAAAATATTAAGGTTTCTTCCCCTCAACAGCCATACAGAAAGTTGTTTTAGGATCTTGTTGGTCAGATAGTTGGACAACTGATATTCTAAATTTTATAAATATAAATGAGTTTATATTTTAGTCCTTATCTTACACTGTTTCAGACTTCAGGCACTCCCCAGATTTGTGTAACTGCTGAAGGATATTGAGACAACACATTTTCAGATTTCTACAATGACAGAATATATTCCTAAACATCAGTAAGTGATAAATGGAGGATCCCATTTACACTCATTTTTAATGTAAATATTTAACCACTTTCTCCCCACAGTCTTTAGTACCTTAATGTTCACTGTGGCTCATTTGAAAATCTTCTTGAGATATTTTTAATCTTTGGAATTTTAATGGAGATTCCAAGATATATCTCTCTAGTGGTCTGACTGATATATTTTTTTCCGCTCTTTTAAGATTTAATTTTGCACTAGGTGTAAACCAGTTGCTGTCAAAGTACAGAATCAACACACAATTTAACAAAAAGTATTTTAAACTTTCTGATATGCCTTCTGGCTTTTTTTTTTTTTGGTCACTTTCCCAATAACTTGTTGTTTAATCATAACAATAATTTTTATTGTTATTGAGTTGTGTCTCTCTATCATTCAAAGAGCTAGAATGAAATACTGATTATATCTGACAAGCCAGTGGCATTTCCTCTTTGTCAAGGGTTCTCAGTGTTGTAGTTCTTATTGGAGGACCTCATCTTTTTTAGACTCCCAGGTTTTAGATCAACTTATATTTTCTAATATCCTTAAAATTATCCTTGAATGTTCTCATTGCAATAATAAGTAGTTTGTGTTTTCTTCATGAAAGTCAGTATGTTCCATTTCTTTCACAGTCTGCTTCATGGTAAAGAAAGAAAGGGGTAAACCCTCCAGAGGCATTTTTCAAGAGCAGGGCTGGTTTTTCATATTGCCAACTGGCAGCGACATTTTGCAGGGCTTTAGGAGGTGTTCTGTTTATGGACAATACCCTGGTGACACACACCAGAGCAGCAATGGCAGCATCAGAAGCAGCTGAGGTGGGTAGCATGTTTTTAGTGGATGAAACAGAAGAACTTGCCAAGCCTGTGAGAATGTGACCCACAGGAGAACTTGTTGCTAACTTTTTCTCTTTTATAATTTTTCCTCTTTCTTTTTCATTATATTTGACATTTTCCTGAGACTCAGTTTTATAACTCTAAGTACCTTATGGTGATAAACAGGAGAAATGGGGCCTGCTCTGATATGGAAAATAGACAAAGGAAATATGACCAAAAAAAATGTTTCAAATATTGGAAAAAGCATTTATGAAGCGCTTTGTGACTTATGATTCTCCTTGTCTTCAGATGCTAGTAGAAGCTGAAGTTCTCCATTCCTTGCACAGTTGCTTATACACAGAATCAAATACTGTTAATTTCTATCCCTAATTAGAGTTGCTTTATTTTTCTCTCTCAGCCTTTGCTTGACAAAGAATATCAGCCTTGGCTGTTTGTAGAGAACAGCAAAGGCTGCCTAACAGATTTGCTGCTCTACATGTGGTGAGCCACGGAAAAGCTCAGTATTTTCATTAGGAAAAGTGGGGACATAGATAAATATGTGGCCTCCTTCATCTTCTCTCCTTGCTATTCCCACATGTGTAAGCAAATCTTTTAATGAAGCATTTTTTATTATGTCTGTCCTTTCATGTCTGGTCCTTCCCTGGTCTCACACCAGGCGTTGCCTCAGATCAGCCCAAGGGAGAACTTTAGAGAGAGAGTTTTCTGATGAGAGATTGCTTCACAAGTGAAGACAAGCTGTTTTGAAAGCAACGAGAGCTCTGGTCTCAGATGGTGAAGTAAGGGCATACCTCTAAGGTTGAAATGCTTTATTCTGTTTGAGTAATTGGGATATTTTCTTCAGACATTGGCATTTAGGTTGTGATTGAAGACTAAAACATGTTATTTAATAAAAATTATTACTTCCATATTTTAAAAAAATTCCAGAATTTCAGAATCAGAATCATTTTGCTGCTTCTCTGTGACTGAATGAGTCTAATTTGACACATGCCGATACCTTCTTACCATGTCTGTCAACTGCTTTCAGGACTATTTTACAAAGGAAATAATCGGCTATTTTTGTTATGTTTATTTTCAAGGTATGTGCAATACTCTTTGCACTACTGAAGAAAAAAAATTGCCCTAAATCTTTAAAATCTAATTAATCATTTCTACCCACTGAACTAGTTACGTGCAAATGTGTTTTCACTGTTACAGTTGTACAGCTTGAGAAGTCTTGACATGATTTTTTTCTCTGGTAACATTTTCACACCTGAAACTTATTGAAGAAGTCCTGTACAAGGACATTTATCTAAAAATTATTACCTCTTTTATCTGTGTGCATCTATGCATTCTTCTTCAAGAAGATGCTCTGTATCTCTGCAACAGTTTGCGGCTATCATGTGATGCAGGAATGACCATGGTAACTACTTCTATGCATTTTTTTATTGTACAGCACAATGAGAAGGTAAGAAACACTACAGAAGTTGGTGGCAACGAAAGTTACCGCTGCCCTTGCTTTGCATAGCTAAGTCACTCACTGTGACAAAAGCATTGTCATTGTCTTAGGTTAGAATGTTTATATATCACACATTAAATCCAAAGTAGTCATATTTTATCATAAAACTGATTTCTTGTATATTTGTAATTTATGGCACAGAGAAACACATTTGCTTGCATTTAGGAAAGAGAAAGTGAAGAAGCCTTTTGCTCATTAATCTCAAGGATAAATTATTAGTCTTTCTGTATTCTTCTGTAATGTTTGTATAGAAATGAACATATTTCTCAAAAAAGGAATTCACAGATTCCTACCCCTTGACAAAAATATATCATTCATGCTTAATGCTCTTTAAGAAATAGGAATGCAGAAAATTCACTAAAATTGCATTTTCTTGCATAGGATTACTGTGGTTGCTAAAGCATTTTTCTTTGAAGTGCTACATTTTGAGAGGTGTAGAACCTGAAATACAGATGTTGATTTTTAGGAGATAATAGCTGTATTTAGAAATGTATACGCCCCTAATAATAAAGTTTTAATATCTTCTAAGATTTCTTTTGTGTGAGTGCTACCAAGACAGACAGGAGCAGTCTGTGCATGTAATCTCATTCACTGGCAATTGTTCTGATCCTTCAAAGAGCATTTGTTACTCAGTCACTGCATATCTGCAAAGCTAAGAAGCTCAGAGTGGTTTATTGATGTGCCCAGTAAAATCCTGTTTCTTGCAATTCACTGCTTAAAGGAGAACAATAGAAATTTTATAAATGGAAAAACAAGACTGTGCTCTAGAAGGGAGCCTCCAAAAGGGAGATAGAGAAATAATTTTCCCCATCAAATTATTCAGAACTAGTTTTAGTTCCTGTGAATTGCTAAACATATTCAGCACTCACAGCCCGATGTTACAGGAGTACCATTTACAGAAATGAGTGTAGAGAATTGTTCAATGTATTTCCCAGCAGTTCAGCCACAGTTTTCAGACTCTAATGGGTCAAGTGCTCTGTGAGAATCAATAATTAAATTGGGCTGAAATTAATCAAACTTCAATCCAATTAATCCAAGTATGATTCTATTTTCAACTCTTCACCAAAAACCATAGTTCTATGGGTACTGTTCCCAGCTCTGCCCATAGCCAACTACTTAAATATGTCCTGGTCCTTTCAGGTTGTAGGTTACTGTACTTAGATTTTCATACCTGTAGGAGAGAATAATGCTCTCTTTTCTCTGTGAAGATGTCTTTGACATCACTCAGGTAACATAAACAATCAGTAGCTTTGATGACATCAAGAAAAAAATTTAGATCAGCTCTATTGCAGCCTCACCTTTCTTCTTTGTTCTCTGCTCTTCCCCAGACAAATGAATCAGCCATTTTGCATGGTCACAGAAGTGAGTTTGCTGGAGCAGTACCTTTGATGATCTCTCAGCACAGGACATTCCTCATCTCATCTCCAAAATGCCTGCCAAGTGACCAGCCATTTCACATGACAGCAACTTGCATAATGGAAGAGATGCCCAAGGAACATCTTTTAAAAGCAGTATAAAGAAATATGAGCTGCTTATATTTTTCTCAAATATTCCTTTGAATATATGACAACAATGTTGAGGAAAAAATTTGGAGAAAAACAAGATGATAGATGCTGCATTCACTGTGATTTGTGCTTGTACTGGTGTTTTATATCAGGATTTTCACAATTTCATATATGCTACTTGACAGAAATTGTCATAATAAAATTTAAATTTCATGTGTTCCGTAGTTGCCACATCTGAAGCTAGAACAACAGCCTCCATGTAAATTCCAAACAGGCAGAGGGCAAAGAAAATGAAAAAACAAAATATTACATCTGGCCTGAATTTGAACAGAGAATTCTGATATTAAAAATATACTATTTTTTGCTTCTAGTCTTTCTCCTTGTCATTATCACAGTCTGCCACCTGCTAGATTTAAAAGCCCCACAAGGCTGCATTATTTTCCAGTACTGAGCCATGGACTGATGTCACTCCTTGTATAAGACCACAATCAACTGAGTTTTCTCTTGAGCTAGTTCCAGTAATGAAATTAGCTATATTGACAGTGTTCACTGACAGTACACAGTAACAGGTTCTACTCAGCGGTCTCTGCTATGTATTTCTTCCTACGTATTTTTTTTTCCAAACTTGCACTGAATTTTATTTAGAGAAAAAGATATTATTAGTCTATTAGTATGTATCTTCTTCTCCCACTTAAGAATTTTCAGAGATAGTGAGCTTAAGGGAAGTTTTTGGGCATCAAGTTACATGCCCTATGTGCTAATCCTTTAAAGGGAAAAAGGAAATTGCACGTGTCTGATGTTTTCCACAGTGTTGATCACTCTCTCAGTGCTGCAGGTCCTCTTGGGAGGTTCAGAGTGATAAAAGCATGTTTCTCTGGATGTAAAAGCTTTCACTGAATATCAGTATAAAATACTGCAAAAAATAAAAAAGGAAAAATGTATTAAAATTACTGTTTAAATAATAAATTTTTTAGGACTTCAAATATTTGAAAAAGCAGAATTTGAAATAGCTTTAGAGCTCTTAGCAATGTTATTCTTCCTTACATTTTGTGTGCAATATAAGTGCAAAATATATCAACTGATCCTTAAAAAATGTTATCATACATGTACATAAAGATCCACACATTGAAATTTCAGAAGCACCTCTACTTCATCTATTTCCCAAATGTCAAGTGCTTAATTAAAATATTCTTTTAAGAACATTTCTACTATATTTTTACTGTGTATCAGATATCTTTAAGAGGAGAAAATAAGGCTCATATAGTGTGAGATTTTAACAGACTTCGCCTTGTACAGTGTCGGGGTCTGTAAATCCTTAGGCAATACACGGCTACCACTAAAAATTATATGATAGCATGTTCTGTATGTTGTAATCCTAAAAGGGGTTCATCCTGAGCCAAGAGGGGCTCAGCTTTCTTCATCTCTTGCTAAAGGAACTGTGTTTTGCTAAGCCAGGGAAGAAATGGGCTGCTTTGCATATGTTCTTCATCAGATGATAAAATAGTAGGAATGTATCCTGATGATCTCACAGCATATCCTATTTCCCAGTCTTGACAGTGGCTCCCAGCAGTTTCCGCAGGTTCTGTGTACAATATCTGATGCTGCTGGAATGATTGTGCATATCTATTCCCAGACTGTCAATACAGTAGAACTAGTTGGCTAATTATTACCAGTAGTTTTCAGTATTTGTTCCTGAAAAGCAAAGATTGCAGCAAAAAAAAAAAGATTTTATAACAGCGCAGGCTTTGGGTAAATATGAAAATAATTTATCAACAAAAGAAATAAAATTGAGCCAAAGGTTTTCCTCTGTATGTAATTAATCCACTACCTAATACAAAATAATCACAGAATTTTGACAGAATATTCTGGGTTGGAAGGGACATACAAGGATTAAGTCCAGCTTTTAAGTGAGTGGCTCCTATGGGGACCAAACTCACAGCCTTGGTGTTATTAGTACCATGCTCTGACCAATTGAGCTCATCTGAGGGTCATATGACATACTAATGACATTTTCTTTATTATCATGTTTCACAACCTTTTCTAAAGATTTCTAAATGCTATTTCAGGTCTAAAAACTATATAATAACTATGTAATCCTGTTTTATATGTACTATGCATTAAAGAGCACCCAACAAAACTAAAACAGTGATGTACATATAACAGCATAGGTGTGCCATAAAGATCTCCAAGATACATTTTGGAGACATGTCTCAAGCTAATAACCTTTTGCATCTCCCCATTTCATATGCACTTTGTCTTCTCATCTGCCTCCACTGGGACCAATATTCATATTCCAAACCTTGGGGCAGCTGTCAGAGAGTTCACATTATTATAATTTTACTTTTTAAAAGGCAACTTGCCATAAAACATGCCAAGTGTTTTAGAATTCTTATGTGAAGGGAGTGATGAGTAGCAGACACATGGTTTGAAGGCACTACTTTTGTAAGGAATCCTTAGTTCTCCTTAGCTGCTCCACTGACTAATTTTTTCCCCTCCAAATGCCAGATTTCTCATATGAGCAGACATTATGACTGAGGGGACAGAGAAAAAGTCACATGTGCATGCTTAACTGTGGTGGTGAAGATTAAAAAATAGATTGCTATCTATTTGCAAGGCCTTTTTATGCCTGAGTCCTAACAGAAAGATTTTGAAATGGAAAAAAGGGAGAAAGATTTGGTTTAATAAGCTTTTATGATACAGTGGGAAACGTGTTTCTGAGAGAATAAAAATGAAACTCAACACACTTGCCGTATTTGATGTTGAATTTTGTTTAAAATTTTTGGTCAAGCAAATATTTCTCTTCACAACAATGTAGCCTATCTGAAAATTCTGTAGGCAAGTCTTTTTGCTGAAAGGAAAATCTTAATAGTTGTCATGTCAAGGTCCCATCATAGAACTAGAGAATGGCTTGGGTTGAAATGGCCCTTAAATATTATCTAGTTCCAACCACCCTTTTATGGTGCTTGTTCTTAGTATACATGATTCTGTATCTAATCCACTTGACATAGAGTAGGTAGACTGGCAACCTTCAGAAATCACTGATAAAGGATATGAGACACATGCCAAAGTGTGCAACAGTATGAGTAGCTAGAAGTACACAACCAGACTTTAGAGAGTTTGGCACATAATGTTGCCAGCTCTTCTTTGATGTTATCAAATATAGTAGCAACACTGCTAGTTTTTGTATACTCAGAAAACGGAGCTAATAGCCAAATTTTCTCTTTAAAACAGCTGTTTCAAGAAAGGGATTATTAACTAAATGATGGGCAGGCCACTCAGAAATACCAGAAGAAGATAGTTGTCATAATTCATGTCACTTGCATACATTTCATTCTTTATCTAAACAAAGGACAACACCTTCAAACTATATACTTCACCGCTATATTGGAAGCTGTGAGATAGAAAACTGTTTTTATATTCTCAGTTACTATTTATTTTATAGTCAATGTTTTTTCTCAGTATTTGGATGTCAAACTGTTCTTTGTCAGTTGTACAGTATGTACAATTTCTCCCCTTTGCTCATTCATAATTCATTGCCTGGATTTGACTAACTGTATTTCTCATGAATTTACAAATAAGAGAAATTTCTTATACTCTAGTGGCTCCTTGTGGAGTTGCCTTTTTTAGACTAAACTGCACGATTCACTGTTTGTTCAAGGGGTTCTTCTTCTACATTTGCTATAATGTATATACAGGTTTTGATTCTTAAGTAAATAGCTAGGAAAAATCTCCCAGATATTTGGAGACAGAAGTCATTTATAAAGTAGTTCATGGTTTTCCTTATATGCATTTTCAAACTGATTTGTTACTTGTTCTTTTTACCTGACTTCTCATTCATTGGGTTAACTCATTAAAAAATGTGCATAAATAAAATCTTCCAAAATTCAAATGACAGATACATGGGGCACTTATACGTAATGAACTGGCCTGAATCACTGAATACAGTAGAACTGCTCTACCAAAGTTTAACGGCTCTTTGGCAACCTTGTTGCTTTGTTTCTATCAATGTATCCCCACCCTCTTTTGCCTGTTTCTGCAACATACCTGACAAAATGAAAATATTCTTTCACAGAGCAAGAAGCAAACCTTTCGGAAATTGATAATTACTCATTCAGCCACTTGAATAATATTCTATACTTAAAACCTTGACATTTTCAAGGGTATGCATTGAAATATTTGGGCTCCAGAGTAGCATATATAATCATTACATTTGTCCACTGAAATTTTGAAAAAGATGCACTACTTCATCATACTCAAATGCACAAATATTTATATGTGTGCAGAGTTCCAGCTCCTGAGGAATCCCTGTGAAAGAGATTCCATGGGTAATGTAGACCATTATGGACACTCTTACTGACAACAAGAAGGATTGGCATATGGACAGATTCAGGAAAACAATTTTGCTATCCAAGTGATTCTCTGGATTAAGGAATCAAATGAAACTGAGATAATAGATCTGAGCTGGTAATTGCAATTTGCAGATTTGGGCTGTCAGGTAGTGAGTCAAGGAACAAAAGCTGGGAATTGGGCACTGCTGATCTCATAAAGATCTTTGGCCAATTTATTACACAGAAAACAGTTCAAGTAGATGAAAGAAAGCAACTTCTATTAATTGAAAAATGTGTTTTGGCTGAGGCAGAGGATTGTTCACAAGTTACCTAGAAAAGGGGATGATGTTTTACTTGAGGTAGATGAATGCCACCCCAATTAAATTATTTCCTTCTTTTCTTATTCCAAAATTTCTAGACTGAAAATTAACAAGCTATTAAAAAGAACAGAAGCAAAATGTAACTTCTTAGAGGTATTAAATAAGTGTACTTCTTATTTCTTGGACAACAGAGTAGTCTGGTTATGATCAGATGGTGCATCTGATTCATGGCAAGAGAGCATTTGTAACTGCAGCTGATATGCGGGCTATATTACAAACTTAAGTAGTTTTATTTACCACCAATTGATCTTAAAAATCACAATTAAAATTCTCAAATTAGTGCCCTATAAGTTAATTATAGTTTTTGTGTTTTGATCTTGTTTCCTTTTAAATATGCAATCAAGGCCCTCCTGGTACATAGATGCTGAGGAAATGGGGATCAACATCTGAAACACCAGGACACTGTAGTGATGAGTACTACTGAACAGTAATAGAGGAAAATAATCATTGTCTTCAAATTAGGATTTAAATGAGGTGATAACAATGAAAAAGGAGAAAAAAACAACATATTCTTTAGTTTATGTTATTAATTTGTGAACTGTGTGACATGGAGATCTCATGAAAAAATACATTAATGCATTGTGCATATGTGGAAAAGAAGCCAGTCAAGGTTGTAGATGAGAATTTTAATTCTGATGTCTCCTGACTGCTACTACTTTGCAATTTTCAGTCTTCACACACTCACGCACACACATAAACATACAGAGTAGCAACCAGAATTTCCAGTGACTCTTTGTTGCACATGCTCAGTTTGAGGTCTGAACGTCATCTGGAGGCAGCAGAAGACAGGAGGAATTACAAGGTGGGTTTATTCTTCTGTCTGTAGACTTTAACTTGCTTTAAAGCCTCAAGGGAAAAAGGAGAGATGACTTTATGATTTTCTGTACTTCAAGTTATAATACATTCAACAACACTAAGTAGTGAAGCGATTGTGAATGTTAATCCAAAGCTCCTAAGGTGAATTTATCTAGAATTAATAGAGTTTTAAAAATTTTAATTAGAACTGTTATTTCATGCAGACATCTTCATTTCTTCCATTTAATATATAGATTATGTCACATTTTCAGTGTTGTATCAGAGTGGAGGATCACCTAAAATATGTTGCTTTTAGAATCAGTTAGGTTGGAAAGGACTTCTGAGATCATCAAGTTCAGCCTATTACCAAACACCACCATGTCAACTAGACCATGGAACTAGTCACACCTCCAGGTAATGTGAAAGTAAGATTAGCAAGAGAGGATCCTGCTGAAAGATGACACCTTGTAAAGTCTAGGTTTGCTGACTTGGTTATGTGCCCTGTTACAGGTTAGTCAAAACATGAGATCAAATCCTAATGGTAAAGTGTGCCTGTATTTTCTTAGTAAAGCATTTTATCTACTGCAAATCTAATATTAGCATATTGCAAAATTTACCCCAAACCCTGCTGACTATCAGAGTTGTTACTGACAATCTCTGTTGTTTCTACAGATACAAACTGAGGAGAATGATGTCTGCAAACCAAAATGTCTCTTCATAAATGCCTTATTAGGAATATAATGCTGATTTGTTGTCATACATTCAATTAATCTCAAGAAAAACAGAGGACTTACTCAATTTGTTTTTCTTATTGCAACAAGATAAAGAGTGCTTCAGAGATTAACTGTAAACCTGCTCTAATTAGTGCCCAAAAGCAGATCAATAATTAATCTCTATTTCTTCCTGTACTTTGTTATTAATCACAAATTAATGGCCACACACCAAATGAAGTGGTGGAGTCCAGCATTTTTCCCTGGGAGATCCACATCATTTCACTTTAGATGTCACAGAGTGGCTTCTGCACTGTCTATTCAAGCAACAGAATCAAAGCCACACAATGTGATGTCAGGCTTCAAGCTACTCTGTAAACACTTTTTGTCCATACAAACTGTAATGTATGCTCATCAAAAAAGGTTTTTAAAGAAATTTTAATCCCTAATAAAAATTGCATGGACCTTTTATTTTGGAAGTGAATGAAGTTGCCCAAAAGTGTTTGAATACCTGACAGGTTTATACCCTGTTATTAAGATAGTTAACTTTCAAACATCAGCAATACAATTTTACTAATTGATTTTATTGTCTTCTCTGATGTTTGGTTTTGCAGACTGTTTTGAGAGGGACCTTAAAATTTCTCCCCTTAGTCAGCTGGAGTATTCTTTTCCATCTCATTCTTTCTCACACCTTCCTTGACATTGCTAGTGCCATAAATCAGCCTCTCTTGCTGGGAGAGGCCCTTTAAAGTTCTTTAGAGTCCTTGCAAGGAACTTGATAGACGGATGAGGCAAACTCGCAGTAACTGCTTCTTCAGATAGTTGTTTATTCTAGTGTTATCAGCTTAGAAAGACACAGTAGAACAGAACACGACAAGAGAAGGCGAAAAAATGGCGAGAAAAGGCTGCTTATCAAGATTCCAAAGCCTTTTTATAGGTAAATTATCCAATTAAAAATTGAAACAACAGATATTTTTACTTTTCATCCAATGCTCAGTAAATCACTCCGACATGCAGGCCGGAACTGCGGCATTTTTCATCCAATCATCCTAAACTACCTCTGCTGCAGAATATGGAGGACTAGAAGAAGAAAGAAGGAGGTAAAAACTACAAGGGTTCCTCCGTCTTGGAACTTTTACTATTTATCTATTTACTACATTAGTAAACCTAAAACTTCTAAATTCTTCACCCTGTGACATCCTTACATCATATTCTATCACCTAGTTCACATCTGTGTAGATTTTAGTTCCTCCCAGATGGTAGGGAGTTTTCTCCATGGATAAAGGTCAAAAACCACACTGTCCAGGGGGGGTTTTCTCTCCAAAACAGGCAGAGAAATATTCCCTGCACTCTGGATTCCCACACTTCCTTTTGCTGCATGTCTTTGCGAGATTTTTGTAAGATTATTCCAGGATGAATCACATGGTATGTGATTTCATTGTAGAGAAAAGAAAGCCGAAGTTGCTTGAAATGAAAGAAGCAAGTCCACGGGGAATGGTTAAGCCATGCTACCAACATGTTTCTGTTAAAAAACTTGTATTTGATTCACTATTTTATTTTTATAACTTGATTGAAAGTGATATATTTATAAGATTAAATTAATCAGTAACAAAGAATAAAATAAGCATTTCCGAGCAGTGCCTCCAGATTCATTTGAGTCAAACCAGGAGGCTTTTTTTCTGACGTTCCTCTAGGCTGTTTAATTATTTTATGGCATTGTCTTTCTTGCATGACTTACCCTTTTCACTACTGACCGAAATTTAGGCGAGCATTAAGGTGTGTTACCTAACTGATGCTGGAACCAAAACATCTAGAATATCTGTCATTTGGGCACCATGGCAGGTGGAGATGGATACATCCCTTGGTGACCAGGAGTCATACCTTCACCTGTTTTTCTCCATGTCACCCAAACTTCTTTTTTTTCTTTGCTTCAAATACTCTTACCAACTCATGCAAAGTAAATAGTAGAGATAGGATACTACAGAAGATCAATTCAGTGACAGAAGGATTTGAACATTTGCTTGGAATATGAGAGATTGGTATCTGAGGCTCTGATTCGCTGCAGCCACAGCCATAGCCCAGGAGTACTCTTAAGCTGACCCACTTCACTGTGAAGTCCTGTGAAAATAAGCTTTCATTCTAACAGAGAATTAACAAATGCCAGGAGCTTCGAATTTGAGGAAAATATAGTAAGGGCCTTCTGTCTATTTCTTCTGTTCTGTTAAAAGGGAACATAGAGTGGAATCTAGTGAGCAGAAGCACTGTGGATAATCTCCTACCTGGTGGTGACTGTTCCAGAACAGAATTTCAGTGCTTGCAGTGTTCAGTCACAGGTATAAAGGGACAATTTTGAGGAAATTGGTTTATCTTCATTGTAGTGACATCAAGGCCTTCAAAACACATTGCCTCCACAGGGAGCAGAACTGGGTATTTTGATAGAGGAATAGCACTCGATTCTCCAAAGTGTCACAGTCTGTGCACTGAAGTATCAGTGAGGGAATAAATCTTAAAGGAGTGCCAATAGTTAAATGCTAAATAGTGCTGCTATTTCAACATGACAAAAATTATTCCAGCTTGTGCATTTTCTGTTAAGTAGTTTTTGTGTCCTCTCAAATTAAATTAATGCACAAGAACAAATAAACCACTGATGGCCCAAAAGATTTTATTCTAAATAAAACATTTAGTGATATAAACAGTAAATGACTGTTGCAATAAGGCTGGCATTGTATGAGCAAGTTTCTAGGCTAAAAAAAATACTCTAAGGCAAGAAAATAAATGAACTAGAAAATGCTTTTCTGAAAAATACCTTTTCTTTTTACTCATATGAAACACAGACATACACACACGAAAATGTCCTTTAAAACAATTTGCCTAAAAATGAAATTTTGATTTCTTAGATTTTAATTTCTGTTTCTTTTGAAACTGAATATGTTCACTATATATAAATGAGAGAGAAATTATTTTATTTGGGTAAGTATGATTGAGATATATGGAAAAAAATCAAAAGTATGTTTTCTGAAACATATTTTGAAAGAATATTTAATGTATATAATTAGTTTTTAAATGTACTTGATTTTCAGGTTGTTTAAAATGAGCTGAAAATTTTTGGAGGATGTATACAGACATGTTAAATGAATTAGGTCTTTTTTTAGAGTTTTGGCTGATATTATTATTATATTTTGGTTATTAAAGGGTATATGGCAATAGTATTTTCATGCTCATGCAATGAAGAATACTGTCTCACAAAGCACAGCCAATCCACTTCTTCATAGTCCCATCACACTTACAGTCAAGAAAAAACCATTGTGAACCACCACCTTCAGGATTCCTGAAGCAGGGTTAGATGGTCAGTCTTCACCTTACAGCGCTGCCTTGTGGTTTTCTGTGTGAGACTTGTATGTGCCAAGAAGCATCTTTTATACATGCATACATCACGTCTGTATATAATACACATATTATATGTATTGTACATCACATACATCACATTTAATTTGGTGTTTCATCTATGCAGGGGAAACTGTGCTTTAGTGACCCTATGATCAGATATAATTCCACAGGAAAACACAACTGAGAAGAAAGTTGACCTTATATTTATTTGATTCAATTTTAATTCCGCAAAACATTTATAAAAAAAGAAAATAACATTGGAACTTTCTAGATTAAAACTGAAGACAGTTTTTTTTTTTTTGTTCTGATGTTTACCTTGTAGAAAATTATCATGTTCTTCTCACAAACTCTTAGTGCAAGGCCATTGGTGGCATCTGGCCAGTGTTGGCACATTAAATTCATTATACAACACAAACTCTAATTAAATGGCAATCTTCCAATCTTAACAATGTGATACTTTCTCTTTTACATGCTTTCCCATAATTAATTTTCTGCTTCCAAGCATTATTTTTGCTGGGGGTGCAAGTGGGGGTCCCAGAGCAAAATGCTCAGGGTAGTTAAGGCCTTCAGGTGTCCCTGTGGCCCTGCCAGAGAAACGTGTCAGACAGAAGGCTGGGTGCCCTAGAATGTGGTAATCAGGTTCTGAGCCAGCATATGACCCCATCTTAGCCTCAGGAGAGAGTGACCAGATATTTAGGACTTCATATTCAGATTTTTTCTCCTCACTGTTCCTTCCATTTCAAACCATTCTATGATCCTCTGTGCAAAAGTGAGGAATTTTGTCGGCTCTTCTGTAAGCTTTTCCTCAAATTGCCTACAATGCTTTATTTTCTGTAATTTCTAACTTTTCCATATATTTTATGTCTGACATTACATCTGTTTTATACTTATTCTCCTCCTACTTTCTTAAAGATAAAAACTTGTCAGAGGTTAGACCGTTGCTCAAAATCTAATTTTGTACTGTTATCTGATGTCTTACCTGGGGTGTTTGAGAGAATATGTCGTCACCTGAAACAAAACTTGCAAGGATTATATGTTTCTAATATTAAAATTTTACCAAGGAGACATTTGCCAACAATAATTTCGTGACATTAATTCCCAAACATGGAAGATACTCTCTAAGTGCTTGGCCTCAGTATAACTAAGTATGCAGGCTTCTGTAGTGGCTCGTAACTAAACATATAATACATTTCATTCTTTGCTGTGCTTGGGGTTACAGCCGAGTGAAGAGACATTAAGCAAAGCTAGAATAGCTACATGAGACACACTAGCTGGATAGAGAGGATATCCATAGATACCTAATTAAAATATCTGACTGTAGTTCTAGGTCCTTTGATTTTTTACTCTGAAATCTCCCAGTGCAATGAAAATTCTTCACTCAAAAGACACAAATTCCAAATAAGTACAAAAGTAGCTGTTGTTAAGTAGTTAATCTAGACTTAGACTAGCCTTTAAACTCCTTCACAGCTTATCATGAAAGGAACAAAACATTTCATCTTTCAGAGGCAGCAACTGAGACTGTGATGTTATCTTTCTTACGGTATGGCTTTGAACGGTGACATTTATTCTGACTTCCACCTTCATTCCTATTCCTAGCTTTGTGCTGAAAGAGAATTTCATTTGTATTTGCAGATATTCTTTTGTAACTTCTATTCAACCTTTACCTTGAGGCTTTCTTTTTCCCCTTAGGAAAATTTTTTCTTTTTGAAATTTGATCAATTGAATTTCATGATCACTTTTGAAAGCAAAGAACACTTTATAATAGCTTTATCTCTGCAGCAAAGGGTATGTGTTAACAGAAGGGATCCCACTGAGGGAGATTCAAATATTTTAAGAATTGTCAATTTGACTGATACTGTCTATATGGAATCGTTTGAGGACATGAAGGTGAACATTCAAGGTGTTATTCTAGCCCATATAAATGCAAAGCTTTCCTAACAATTTTAACGGAACCTGGATTCTGTCCCTTCCTTTTACTTACTTCACTGAAAAGATAACCAAGCAATAATTAAAAATGTGAGTAACAATTCCTTTCTCTTTTTTCAGCATAAGTGAGCAGGGAGTACCAGATGGGGAACAGAACAGAACTTGGTTACAGGACAAAACCATCAAGTGACTGTGAACATGGTCTGATTAACAGAGATGATTTGAGCTTCTGAGACTTCCAAAAGAGGAGCACTATACCATACACGTGCAACAGGCTTGCAGAGCAAGTCTTTGAACCTGAGTGCAGAAGAGAAAGCTCTGAGCAGAAAGGGCACAGTTCAGGAGAGGCTGAAGATATATATTTAAGCAATGCTACTTTATAAAAAATGAAGTAGCAAGACAAAAACATAAACCTATTTACTGAAAAGAAATATAGGATTTTAGATGAAGGGTCATGTCCCCTCAACGCTCCTTTTCCTAAAGCAGACACAGCTGTTGCTGCTTGTCTTAGAAGAGCCCAATTATTTTCTCAATTTCCTCCTTCTTCCTTCTCTGTCATGTTCCTGATAACCTCTTCCTGTATTTTCATATGAATAAGAGTCTGTGAAGAAAGTAAAAACCTTAAAACCTATCATGCTCCTTCTCATTCCCAAAAAATTGATTCCTCTGCTCTGCTACTGAAAGAGGAAGTGAAGGAGTCAAAGCAGAAGCAGAGAGCTAAAAAGAGAATGTGGAGTTTCCTTGAGTAGCGTAGCATTCACAGGCAACTGTTAGGTCCTCACTGAGTTGTAGTTGGCTGAACAGTGCAGTGTCTAATGCCTGGCTTAAAGTCTCTCCTTTGTTCTACGTAATTCAAAGGCATCAAGCTAATAAGTAAAAAACCCTACCTATATTTTATAAAGAAAATTATTGAAACGATTCCAAGATAGAGAACCTGTAATATTAGACTGAAAACTAAGAAGAATTGATTTTTATTTACTTTGTATTTTCTGAGCTGTCCACTTACCAAATTAAATACAACAGTAATTTTGAAGCCCCTACTTATCCTACTTCTGAACCTTTTAGGAAGTTTCTATGGCAACATCGCACCTGTCCATCAAAACAATTAGCATTAACTTTGTCTGTTAACTGATCCAGCATCTCATGAAAAACAGCCTATTGGTGAAAAGCACTGGGCCTGTTACTGCTCCAGTTAGTGTTCTGAAGCCTCTTGTTCGGTTTGATTTTTCTACATTATTCTACTTGGTGAAAGAAAATTATTGAAAAGTGAAAATTATTGAAAAGTAAAAATTATATTAGAAAAATACTTATTTTTAATATAAGGTTTCTTAAATTTACTGATTGCTTAGAGTTTATCTGAAAAATGGATGGAAAGTAGTATGTTTCAGTTAAGGAATGTTGCATGGTCAAAAAAGGAAAACTTCCACAAACAGCAATGTGTAGCTTTTCATTTTCTTTACAGAATGCTGATCTATGCCAGCTTTTTCATTAACACAGATTAGTCTGTCTTTCCCAGTTCCACTGCATTGTCTGTCACACTGGTCCTCCTGCTCCGTTCTCTTCCATACCTATGCCAATCATCCTTATGAGCAGACAAACAATCTCGAGACAGGTGCCTCTTCCACCACAGGCAGGCACATGGTCAAGAGGCAAGAACAGAAAATGTAAAAGGTTGGGTATGGAGCAGAGCTCCCAGCTGTGAGATTCTCTCCATGTCGATAGCAGAATTTGTTCTGCAGTGACTATAATTTTAGTCATCTATATTAAAACACATCTAAAAATTACAAGAAACTAATGTGGTCCTTTTTATATAAAAGGATAAATAGAGCATTTTATTAACACTTTTTGCAGCAACAAAAGTGACACAGTCCACATCTTTTTCATTAAACACAGCAAAAGCTATGATCACGTTTTACATCACTTTGAGGCACAAAGCAAAATACTTCTTTTCTTAAGGTCAAGGTATGATTTGCATTAAAAAAAAAAGGAGAAAAACAATCCTCAAGTTGTATACTGTGGTAGCAGGGTTTCCAATCACTAGCACAATACAATGAACAGACCAAGAATCCAGAATGGATTATTACATACAATAATAATCATTTGATTGAATTAAGAAATGGATCATTGTTGTCATTTTAGAGTATTAAGAAGTGGTCTGGTGTTGCTAACTTTAGTTGGTTCAGTTTGGTTCAATCCCAACAACCCCAAGTATATACAACAAGCTAAATGAAGGTTAATACATTATCTAGAAGATTATGCACTTCATAATGCATTGCACTTATTGCTTGGTACACTAATGTTGCAGTCATTGTTGAGTTATGCTAAAAAGACAAGCATGATGCTTGTTGTTTTCTTTCAACCCAACACTAGTTATTTACCACTTTGGTTTGTTGTGAGTTTTTATGTTACTCATATTCAGTGTCCATTATTATTAGGTTTGATTGAAAGACAAATACATCTTTTATTTCAGGGATTTCTAAAATAACAACATTTTCTATAATTACAGTATCTTCAATAAACATATCTATGTATACAACTGTGGCACGATGTGTAAAAATATGAAAGCTATTAAGGGAAGAATAAGGGTTAAATTATTCTCTGTTTCTTCCATTGGTTTCAAAATATTCTGCAAAACAAATGCATCCTTTTTCATAGGGCTGCTTGCTCATAGTAAACTTCTCTTTGGAATTTTGTAAAAGACTATATCTTTTTCTACATAATATTGGTGTTTTTTCTCTTTCTAAAGACACCAGTACAAATTCAGAATATACTGCAAATAACAGAATAATAAAGCTTGTTTTTTGATAAAGGGATTTGCCAGGCTGCCTGAAAAGTCAGACTTAATATTATATATTGTTTTTGTATTAGTTGATAAATGCAGGGGAGAACATGACAATGTCTATAATTTCATGAGTTTCTGTAAAGAATAGAAATAAGAATTTGTGCCCAAATATTCAGTATAAAACTCCTAAATAATTCCTTTATTTATCACAGAGTAGCCTGCAGCATGTAATCACGATAAACATACAATATGCCCTATTTGTTCTTTAGGCTTGATACAATTACCGTTAAGGGAACTGGATCAATCCTTGTAAATGCCTAGGACTCAACCTTTCTTCTTCAAGAAAGTTCTTGCCCTGGACTAAACACACAACTCCTACATTGCACTGAGTAAATGTGTGTCTTTAACACAATCTCTTTCAATACAGTGTAACAAATATATAAGTGCATTTTTAATGATCAAGTAATTTTGGCTTTCTAAAAAGAGCATTAGATGTGCCAACTTGGTTGCTTAGTTGTGCTTTAATCTTTAATTATGAGTTTTAGCTCTTGTATACTGTAAAGTATCTAATTGTCTCTATAGTTTTGACCAGTAAACCCTTAAAACTCTAATGTTTATAGAACAAATATAACCTAATGAAAGTGATAACATCACAACTCATACAGATTGCACTTTGATGTATTTTTTTTACAGTAAGACCTTCCTGTTAGATATGTTTACATGTTTATACCACATTTTATTTCTGTGTGCAAACAATCACAATGAATTTAATCACAAACACTACAAAATATACCAAATAATTAGGTTTGTTATGAATAATCTCTTTCCTTGTAGTTGTATGAGTCTTGTACTTCCTCTTGTACAAATTCCTCTTTTTTCTCCCAGCCATTAGGCCAGCCACCATTTACCTGGGTTGTAGCACCATAAGACTTGGTGGTACCATAATTTACATAATTCTGAGTAATGTCCCCTGTCTCTTCAGCAAGTTCATCTTCATGAATAAAGCCACATTTCTCTTCACTTGTTTGTTCAGGGTCTGCCCAGGGTTGTTTCTCTCCTGAAGCAAATATGCCATAGAAGATCACACCTCCGTAATGAACTAAAGCAGCAATGAGGAAGACATACTGCCATTCTTCACGTGTCTATAAAGAAGAAATCACTCAATCAGAGTAGCACATAGATTTACCTAACTCTTCTGAGCTGGAAGATTTAAATTAGGGATAGCTAAAACATTTAAATGTCCATTTTAGATTTATTTGTATCCATCTTTCTTTGAAAAATTTATCAGTCCACAAAAGCATGAACCTAGTGTGCATACAGTGAAGAATGCCTCAAATTTGTATCCCCGGATGCATGTCCCAGACTCCAATATGGATATCCTGGCAAGTTCTATTACAGAAAGGTCTTTCTCTTTAGACCAACTGTATCAAACTGGAAGATTTGAAAACTGTATTTCCATTTACCTTGTTCTTTGTCATTGCTCCAACAATTATAGGGCAAACCATTCCAGACAAGGTCCCGACTCCATTAGAAATCCCCATTAAGATGCTAGCATACCTTGGGGCAATGTCTAAATGGTTGACATTGAATCCTGCAAGAGAAAGGTCAGTGAGCATTCACACTAAGAGCAGAGCAGTACTTCAGTTGAGAAAAGTGACAGGACATTTTTACTATAACATATTTGGTCTGCTTAATTGCATTTCTTTATCCCTGTAAGACTCATAATGCTTAAATATTCCTAGAGAGACTCTGGGTTTCCAGTTTCTTTTAAGAGTATATTTTAAAGGGATACCAGGTTAATTTTCTTACAAAATTGCAGTTTAAGAAAACCCCAAAACCTCTGAGTAGTGTCTGTGTGGGATAGAGAACCCAGAAAATATTTAGGCAGGGAGAGAGTTCATATTTCATAGTCTCTTACATGACCATTTCATGCTGTAAATAACGTGTCATTTCTTCTTACAGTTTGTAACACGTTCCTTTCCTATTGCCCACATTTTTATTCCTGTCACATAGACCAACAGAAGTGGGTTCTTTTCTATTCTTCAGTGGTATATTGGAGAAAAAAGGCAGTGTCTATAACTGAATTACTAATTAATTTTGATAGATATTTAATTGTTCTCTTGCATTTTCAGCAGCACAGTTCTGTTGAAAATGCAGGTAGTAACTGTTTAAATAATCTGAAGGGACAGAATTAATTGTTCCCAAAATAAGTGCTTAAGTAAGTGAAAACAGAAACCAAACCTTTGGATACAGGTAGTAAAAGGGAAAACGCAGGCAGTATGATATGGTCAGCTCGGGGAAAGCACAATACACTTACCAAATTGTACAAAACAGGAATGATACCTTGCAGAATGCATGAGATTAAGGACAGATTTGATTAGGGGAGATTTTAGATGTTTGGCACAAAATGAAAGAGAGCCTGTTTGAGACATAAGGAATCAGCATGGGAGAGGATACTAAAATCACAGTGGGAAAACAAGGGAAGGCCAGGTGACTTGTGTTTGGGAAGGGGAAAGTCAAAGGGGTGATGAATCAGCAGGAAAGGGGAATAGCTGAACTTAAATTCAGAAAAAAATTCTAGTAATTAGGCCCCAAAATAAAATAATATAATACTAACAGCCCCAAATAAATAAAGTAATACAATATTAATGAAGCAATAACCAATACACAGTGGAAAAAATAATAAAATACTTCTATTTAAACAAAGATGTGTAAATTTAGGTGTCATTGTGTAATACCAGTCCATTTGTTTTCTATGTTTGATTTCAAGAAAAATCTGTAGTGCATATTAGCATCTTAATGAGAAGAGAGTCTAATTTGCTGCAATAAATATGGAAAAGATCGAATTATTTAAACAGAAATAATCTAATATAAAAACTGTAATACCAAATGTACTTTCCTTTGTAATGATCATAAATAATGTCTTTTGGGAATTCCAAAGTGAGTGGGCTTTTTAATTACTATCCATGAATAAAAACAAAGCTAGATGTTCTATCTCTTAAGATAAAATAGTTTGGTATTAATAATAATATAATCTTACCAGATATGGCAAATCCACTAAAGCCTACAGCAAGCACTAAGAATGAAATAGCCACTCCTTTGCTGTGTGAATATCCCACCACAAGAAGAAGAGTTGCTTCCATACCAAAACCTGGTGAAATAATAAATAAAACCAGGCATCAAATTTAATTCCCTCTCAAATACTGCAGTCCTTAGGATGCCAAGACATTCATAGGAACACAAATAAAACATTACCTCAGAGTGGGATATAATCAGGTATTTATTTCAGCTCTAAAAAACACATGTTTTTCCTCTCTCAGATAATCCTTACTTTACTCTTTGTATGCTAATTTATTGCTATTTTCTGTCAGTTTTAAGATGAAAATAAATACTTGTGATGTGGTTACGTCATTCCAGCAAACTCTCATGGGAATAGATATTTAACCTGCTTATGAATTTTCCAGCCCTTACCACAGGTAATGTGGCTTTAACACCTCAGAAGTCAAGGATGTAATCTCAGGTAGTTGTCTGGGCTCTCTCAGTACAGAGGGTGTTTAGATGAGGAGCTAAGACTGAGTAAGTAGCTAAGAGTAGGCAAGTTACCCTCCAAATGCTCATCTGTTTCTTTAACAGTCTGAATACTTTTCCAAATACCAAATTACTATATGGAAATGGCGAATGGGAGCACCTGTGTTTTCTTTTATTTAGCAACAACATCTGCATTACATGAAAAATACAGGAAGTATTCCTTCCTAAGTACATACAACTGTGCAGTTTGTTTCTTTATTCTATACAGAACACAAAATGGACATCAAATCCCTCCAAGAAACTTCTAAATTAAATACGAACTTACCTCCACAGTTCATTATCTTTCTCACATTAGTCGTTGAAACAATCTGCCTGCTTCTTAAAAAGTCTGCAATTTGTCCCCCAATGGGAACAATAATTGTCATCACTAAGTGTGGCACAGCAGATAAGATACCCACCTAAAATTAAAATTAGAATTAGCAATGTATAAACCACAAAAAAACCTTGATTCTTCACTTTCTGAAGCATTCAGCAGCTAGTTAATTATTTCTTTTCAATGTCAGGCTCCGTGTTAAAATTAAAAGTCTTGGGTTATGAAATGAACAAAATTGCTGATCTGAAGTTTTTATTTTATCTTACTTTATTTTATTTTATTTTATGAATAATTTTTGAGAATTTTTAAGAACCTCTGATGCCATCATACTTTTTGTTTATAGATTCTTTTCCTAGTTTATATTTAAGCTAAAGCCTTTTCCCCCCTCACTTATAGTTCCCCTGCCCTTTCTTTTCAGAAAATTCATGATCAAACATGTAACACTGAGTTGCTACATTTCTCTTGATGTTTAGTGCAGCTTTGCAGTAAGCCTCAAATGCCTAGACAGATTCCCTGTGGATCATCATCACGCACGCAATGGCCATTTGCCTTTGATTTCTGACCAAGCTTCAAACTGCACATGAACAAAAGATATTTCTGAAAAACTTTGTATGTAGTGAAAGATAAAATACTAAGTATCCATTGGTGATATTCAAAGTGCTATACATATATAGCAAAATAAGACAGTACTTTTGTGATGACTGTTCCAATAGATTGTATGCAGGTATTCATATTTACCTTACAGGTCTGATCCAAACTTTACATGAATCAAGTGGAACCTTAGATCCCCCCTATACCTCACATTTTGCCACCATCTTTTCTCCTTTCTAAATGAGAAAGGGGGGGCAGTTCTCACCACATTAAAGGGGCATATAGAAAGGTGATAAATTACACTATTCCTCCTAGAACAAGATGGTCCTGCTTTTCAAAAGGCACCTGGCAAAGTCCATTTGTCAGTGCTTTCTATACAGCTTTGGTGGGATTCTGCAACCCATGCGGCATCAGGGACAGAGTGTAATGGGTCTACTGACACCTTTTTAATACCAAGCATAGTATGGTTTTCAGCACTTAACTTGCAACATAGCCCCAAGTAGATCATCACTAAATCTCATCCTGCCTCCATCTTCCCCCATCCCATCCTTTGTCATAGTTGTTACTTTACTCATTCGTGCTGGTCAAGGAAACAGGAATTGGGATGAGTAAGATTTAAGATGTAAATCCATGATAAAGATGCGTAACACTTTTCTTTCTCATTCTTCATAAATACTATAAATGTAGTTCTGATATTTACTTAGTAAAGATAAAAGCCTTACATTCTTTTTACATACCTTGCTTATTTCAAATCCAAACACTTCCTCAAAGTAAGCAGGCTGACTAATTAGCAGCAAGTAAAAAGTCCAGCTTCTACAGAAGTTTGCAACTATTATTGCATAGACTGGCATAGATGTAAAAAATTTTCTCCATGGTGTTTTGTATTTCTGAAACATAGAAAGGGGATCCAGTTACCATGTTGATCATTATCAACTATCCATCTTCCCTTTCCTTACCCTTTTCTTAGCTTGGGTTCAACAAGCACATATATGCACAGCATATAAAAGTTACTACGAAAAGCACAAGTGGAGAAACTTGGTGATACTTATTTGTATCACAACGCTCATGTGCAAGTGCTTTTATCTCAGCCATATAAACATGAACATACATGGACATAAGTACAAAATAATAATAATAACTTTAAAAGACAATGTTGCTGTATGTAAGGCAACAGTCAGATTTGACACTGTAACTACACTAATTCATTGAGATTTATTGCAAACACATATTTTAGCACTTAAATCTTAATTGCAGTATTCTGCTTTTTTTATTTTTTAAATCAAGCCTCAGCTGAAACTGCTTGGTCAATATATTTTTTGTTTATTTTATTATATTTTTAAAATAAATTGCATAAAGAAAAAAAGAAAGACAGATGGACGATCCTGCTGAGTCCCAGCACCTCTCCACAAGCCCAGGCTTTCATCCATCTGTGTTGATCGAAGTACAGGATCCATACCCAAATAAGTGCTTGAAGAACACTCCAGCAAGAATTCAGGCTGAATTTAGTCTACTGTTGATTTGAATACTGGCTTTTCTTCAAAGAAAAACAGCCCATAGATGGATATGTGCAACACCCTGTATATCTATTAAACTACACGTAAGTGAGAGCTAAGGATTAAGTAAGTGTCTTAATTAATGGGAAGCCAGCCAGAAAATCTAACTTCATGGTATGGTAAGAATTTCAGCTAAAATTTTTTAGAATCAACTGAACTATTGGCACAAGATAATCACTTTGAAAAAAAGGAAAAAGTTTCATTAAAAAGCCACAATAAAAAACAGACAGAAATTATGCAGTCCAAATTAGAATTGTATGGACATCCTTCAAAGTAGCTCATTTCACATCAGATTTTCAAAACCAGGAACCCAATTGAATATCAGCTGAGACGGTCCCTCAATAACACCTAAAAATGTCAGCTATCAAAGAAATGACTCTGTAATATTTTCAGTTCCTTCTTTAATATGGAACAAAGTTTTTTACTAAGACAAAAATTGTTAATTCCTGAGTTCAATCAAGAACCAGTGCTCTGACCAAACAGAAAACATAATGAGGGTCTACTGGGAATGGATGGTGTAAAAATTTAAGCAGATGAATGAGGCTTAAACAATTTTTAAAATTTTCCTCAGTGAGCAAACATAGCAATAGTTTCTTTAAAGCTTTTCAGCAGTTACAGAAATAAGATGATTATTAGTTAGCATGATTGGAGTGCTAAGTGGCTGGAAAATTCTGAGTTCATACATGGTTTTTAGCAGTTCCTGAGAACTAAACCAGTACAGAACTAAGATTATGAGAGGCTTGAAAGCATGTTTCCAGCAAAATTACTGCAATAATGGGAAATGTTCTTATGGATCTCAAAGCATGCTCTATTGCAACTTGCAGTCTTTCCGGCAGACAAAACATGAAATAGCAAGGATTGGCATTTTCTGATGTTCTGGGGACCTCAAGAGACACTAAGTATTGCTTTTCCTCCAATTTGCTTTTAGGAAGACGAAAACCTTCCAGAAATTACTATGTAGGAAGGAAAATAACTGTTTAGCTCAAGATACAAGAAAAGTCTAAATAAAGTTGCAGTTTCAAATGTACCTGTACCTCTTTTTGATACTTTGGGGTAGAGAAAGAGGCACAAATTCCATGAGTCATCTGCTAGAAGAACTGGAACCTGTGTTCTCTTAGTGCAAAAACAGTATCCACTCAGAAATCCACCAGCAGATTTCAGACCTTCCCACCCCCCAGAAACGCATTTGTTCAAATTGTTCAAAATACACTTCCAGGTCTTAAAGGAGAGTGTATGATTTTTTTGTTGTTGTCTTTATTTGGGTGCTGGGATGTTTGTTTTTCTTACTATCTCATTGGAAACCAATGTGTGAGGAATATTCTTACTTCCATTGCACCTAGGAGGTTGGCACTCTCTCCAATGCTTTCTTCTATGTATCTCCTTTCTTCATCTGTGATTGTAGGATGCTTTGCAGGACTCTCATATGAAACCAAAAGCCAAAACATGTACCAGACTATACCAAAGCTCCCTTTGGAATGGAAAGAAAGACTTTAAAAAGAAATGCACAGTAAAGCAGCAAACAAGGAAGAAAAATCTGTGAAGAATTACAACAAATTTAAACGGCAATTGTTAGTGCTTCTTTACTGAGTTATCTCACTAGAGAGAACTCTCCACCAGAGAATTTGATCCTGTGAATAATATTTGTGCGAAATACATGCAGAGCTATAGCACAGTGAAGTAGCCTTTGCTTCATTTACAGAATGATTTCACTGTAAGTGAATATTCACTGATCTTAACATCAATTTGTACAATGCAATACAATGAAACAGCTTCCATTTCATTTCACCAAACTGTAAATGAAGGTCCATTCTGCTTTACGATGCTGCTGATTGATTACTGCACTAATTTTTTTACCTGCAAAGTAGAAGAGACTGCCATTTTTTTCAACATAGCAATGCATTTCCTGAGTAGTTTATTAAATTTCTATAATGCTTCCACATAATTCACATAAATGCAGAACAAATTCCCTTGAGACATTCTTTTCCATCAGTGTAGGTTAACACAACTAGTGTGAATAAAGTTATGTAGGTCTTCAGATAAAAATCAGGACAACTTATTCAGGGCAGGTACTTTAAATTTGCAGTTTTGTCAGTGTGAGAGACGTTAGTGTGAGCAGAGATACTATAGATCTGCCCAGAAGTTCGCACTGCTTGTGGTAAAAGTGATGAAAGTTTCAACATGAGCTGGCTTTTCTTATTTAATCATGTTGCTTTCCTACATACTCTTCTCTTTAAATTCTGTTCTTCCATTGTTCTTTTCTCTAGACTCTATTTTTAGTTTTGCAGTCCTACTTCTCTGGGGTTTTTATTCTCTTAACAGTAGCTTTTACATTTTTAGAAAGGGTAGAGTAAGGTCATACAGTACTGGAGTGAAATGAGCAGAAATGCATACCATACACATAGAACACAGAAGACCACCCAGTATATTGCACTAGAATCCCAGCTAAAGGCATTGCAATGACAGCTCCTGCATAGGAACCTACAAAACAAGACATGTGGATGAAAAGGGAGAAAAATTCAGTTTCAAAACACTCGTACATTACAAATGAAAGGAAGACAAAAATACAAAGTTACTTACCACAAAAGGAAGTGGTTGCTAACCTACTTCTTTCTAATGGGGGGGCCCACTTGCTCCAAATACCGTGGCAGGCAGGGTAGGTGACCCCCTGGGGAATGGGTGTGCCACAAGTTAGCTAATGCTCATCAGTGACTCAGTTAAATGGAGAGGAGAGGGGAGGGGAAGGGAAGGGAAGGGAAGGGAAGGGAAGGGAAGGGAAGGGAAGGGAAGGGAAGGGAAGGGAAGGGAAGGGAAGGGAAGGGAAGGGAAGGGAGGGAAGGGAAGGGAAGGGAAGGGAAGGGAAGGGAAGGGAAGGGAAGGGAAGGGAAGGGAAGGGAAGGGAAGGGAAGGGAAGGGATAAAGAATCTCAATTTCTTTCCTATAATAAATTATGGTAAATCTCTTATTCATTCCAACAAAAACATGGCATGGTCAGGACTTAAGATACAACCTTTGGTTTTCATTATGTATATATTCTGTGATACTGGCCAGCAAGTAACTGTTGAGAATTACACCAGTATAAGCTTTATGCAGTGTAGGAGTTCAGTGAAACTTCAGTGCTAAATGCATATCCCACTGGCTTCTCAGCCAGGGAGTACTTTGCCATGAAATTTATAGCTGAAGGAAAATCAAATAGCTACAATTGATGCATTGAAATCCTTTATACTCAAGATCAACAATAAATTTAAAACCATTTCTATTTACCTTCCAAAGATGCAATTGCTAGTTAGAGGCTAACAAACATCTATCACATTTACTAGTTATTTTATAATTTTTTCATACCTCCACAAGGCCCTGCAAGATCCTAACGAAGATGACACATCCATAGTGCACCCTGGCTGCAGAGGGTATTAGCATGTTGAGGGATGATGTCAGCAGTATAGCAGCACCAAATACTCTGCAAAGGTGGAAAAAAAGGGAAAGTGAGCAACTTCAGTGTTGTTCCAATTGACTTATTCTACAGATGCTCATATATCAATACAGATGTTCCCTACATGTGTTCTTTATACAGGGAAAATACTAATTGGACTGGATAAATGTCTGCTTCCATCTAGTGTAATAATCAGTCTGGTAAGACCCAGACCAAACATGGATGTATTTCTCTATTTAGCATGATTTCCTAAGGAAATACATCTTATGCAGTCACAGGTATAGCTATTACTTTCCCTGTAAACACCCACTTTCCTTTAATTTTCACACCAGTTTCAACCAAATCTGATTGAATACTCCACTCTCTGGAAACAAAATCAGAAACTGTCTCCAAATGGTTTGCTAAAACAGGTGGTCAGTAAAAGAGTTTCTCATGTGCTTTAATTGTAAGAAAGTGACGTCATGCATTCACTCCTTATAAAGCAGAAGAGAATCCCCTTCGATATAAACCAAAAGGAGCAGGAAGAATTTCAAACAGAGCTGGGATTTTCTTAGACACAAGAGTCAACTGATCTGGAAACACATATCCATAGGAAACAGAGCGTTCTTACTGCTGTTTTTTCAGAGGCTACTCACTGAGAATTGCTCATTTTGATTCCACAGCATCCTAACTTCAAATAAAGCACATTACAAAGTCTAAATAAATGCATGAAGTGGTGATTCATTTTCAAAATTCCACTGATTTGACTGAATTTTTATTTGATTCAATTAATATCTATCCCTTGTAGGAGTAAACCTTTTCTCTAGCATTATTTTGTCTTTTTTTGTATAAAGCTATCTAATGCAAATAAAAACCTGATGACATATGACATCACGGTATTGATGTGGAACTGATTTGACAGAAACCTTTGACCTTAGCTTGTGTTCTTTAGAAAATGGTACAGTGCCATAAGTCAGTGAGAAACAGACCTTGGGCCAAAGAAGCAGGATGAAAATTCTCCTCTAAGACACAATATTCCACATTCTGCATTTAGAATAGCAGTCTGAAACAAATCTTCAAATAGCAAACTGAGTATATGCCACTTTTATTTGACTCATATTAAAGGGCATGATAAAGAAGCTCTGCTAAAGAGCTCTTAATCTTTTCTCCTCCTTGTGTTCCCTGTGATCTCCATCTCAAGTTAAACAACATTTAGCTGTTTGTACAGCACATTTCTGGCTTTGTTTGTCACCATGTTCAAGACATCCACTGGGACTGACCAGGCACATGTTTGTGTTGCACTGTGAGGACTGTTTTGACCTAAATTGGCTTCTACTCTTGATTTCTTTATGAATGTCTACTCCAAAACTACATGCAGATCTTTTCCTTACAATTTAATACCTCCATATGTTCACATAAACTCCAATGGTGTCTTGTCCTGTAAAATCATGTGAAGATAGAATATTAAAAAATGCCATCTCTTTATAAGGATGAGATTTACAAAATCATTACAGTAGATTCTTCAAGTAGTTTCTTCAAGGAAATTTACTCTAGTTTTTTAATCCTGTATCTGAAATCAGCTTCTATTTGCCACAACTGAACGCTGTTTCCAAGAACTGCCTCGGTTCTCATGTTCACTCAAGAGAAGCTGTTTCCTTGAGTCTGTTCCTTCTAGAAGACAAAGGAAAATGAAACTGAAGGAATGATCAGAGATATGTTTCTTCCAGCTTAAAATCTTGCCTGTATTTAGACATACAAGTACTGGTGAATATTTAGTTACAAGAGGGTGCAGATAATGAAATAATTCCGCAGCCTCACTCTCTTGAAACTATGCTTTATAAGAACAATTTCCTCTCTCACCCCAAAAATCTAAGGATTTAAAAGCAGAATAAATTAGAGTTAAATTATGATTCTAGCAAGAAATGGCTTTTTTATTCTTTTTGAGAATACCTATTAAAAGCGATGTCATGAATGGCTATTTTAGCGAGTATATTTCCTCCATAAACCTAAATCAAGAACAAATAAATCTTCTTGCTTTGCATCTCTCAGTTCACAATCATAAATATCATCAGTATTTCTGCTTTGTGCCCTTTAATCTTCTTATGTTTATTTCCATAAATACTAAATTCTACCTAAAAAATATTGTGATATAATGCTGTTTTTTGTATAAACTTGCTGGTTTATTAGTTTAAATATTGCTTTAAATTCAACACTATTTATTATTACTTAGATCAAGTAAGAATGATTTTGAGCTACAGTCTATCAAAATATATTTGAAGGTAGCTCACATTTGAATATATTTAATTGGGAAATGGAACATTCTGATTGTTCCTTGGGCATTTCTAAACTATTTTGCTGACTCACACGTCAAACTCTCAAATTGCATAATCCTTTTTTTTCTGCTTACATCTATTCTGTCTATTAAGCTAGTGATTTATGATCCTTTATGTTTAATTTCTGCCTCTTGCTCAATTTTATTACAATGTTAACTCCAATAATGGGTTAGAAAGCTTAGATTTCTTATGTTTTCATAGCAAATTGAATGTGTGTGTGGTTCCATTGTCATATGCATTGATGGTTAATGTTCATTCTCAGACAGATATAGCTCCCTGAAAAACAGTTTCCAGCTTGTTTAGGAGAGTGCTCGTTCCTCTCCACACCGCACTGCATTTTTATACAAGTACTGGTTTGCCCTCTTGATATTCTGATATCACACTGAATGGAGAGGTGTGGCCCTTATCAGATGCACAGGCTTAAAGCTGCTATGCCCTGTTGTATCTTTCTTCAGTTATGTTTCCACAGCTGGGCTCTGGAGTGAGCCAAGCCTTGCTGCAGGGTGTCCCTTGGGCTGAGTTCAGCCTAGGAAATCCATGTGGCTGCACTTTCATTCAGAGGTATCCTTGAAAATCCATTTCATTCTGGGCACACTCCAAACCCCACAAAACACGTTGCTATGGCACAAATGAAGAGCTTTAGCAGATTGAAGGTAAACTCTGGGAAAACTGCTGTATACCACAGAGATAAAGCAGGTGAGACCAATGACACTGCCATAATTCTTGGACCTTGCATTAGGATGGAATTAAAATGCCATGACATGTCTTCAGCAGCCAGCCCCTAGTCTTGCAAAAAAATACCTTTCTGTCTCAAAATCAGCAACTGTGCAACTATATCTAGAAGGAAATAACCAAATACCAAAGAAGACAATAAATACAGTAGTAGTATGTCGAGGAGAGGGGAAAAAACACAATAAATTCTGGTCCTCAAAAGTGACCAGAAGCAGTCCTGAAACAAAAAATTATGCTTTACTTATCTATTTCTATTTCTTGACTGAATAGACTCAGTCCCCAAAATCAGAATCTAACATTTATCTTCAGTGTTTTGCTGACATTGGCCTCAAAGGTCATGAACTGTGACTTAATCCTCCTGTAATACAAGTAGTAATAACAGTAAAATCATATTTGAATGCAAAACACTTGGGATTGGAGAAGAGAAAGAAAATTACTCTGACTGCTCAGGAGAAGTGCTTAGAAGGGAATGAGGTTGTAGGGGGAATTAATGTGTTTGGGTTTCCAGTCAATTGGCTCATTTTTCTCTTTGGGGACAAACTAAAGAGAAAGAAATATATTTATTTTCATCTCTGGATTTCTAATCTTTGCATCTCTCCAGCAGCACTAGTCATCTACCTTTGTGAGACAATTCACATTTCACAAGCATTCTGCAGTGTGTTACAGATATTGTTACTCAGCTGGAAGCAGTGTCAGCTCAAAAAGTGGGCTGAGCAGAGTGCACGTCAAATGCTGAGTGCCAGATGGGTGACATATCGAGTTACATATAGGATATCTGAAAGTGAGGGGTCCTGGTGAGAGGCATCCTTTTACCCCAGTGACCGGGAATGAAAAGTGCTGCAAAACATTCATAAAGCCAAAGACCCTTTTAGATGTGTGTGTGGAGGAATAAATCCCTCAGCTGGGTCCCCTGCATTTTTATTTTTGTTAATTTTTAATATATTTTACAAATTCCACAATTATTGATGTCTCTTATTCTCTGAATAAGTAAAGTCACCTTGAGAAAATGAAACTTACTGATACCAGATGTGTCTTTTCTAAAGCATAGGAAGTACCTTAGCTAAATTTGTCCTTTAAAAAAAATATTGAAAAGTAACTCTATGTTTAAAACAGAATTTTTAACATTTTCTTTAAAAAGAAAATGCTGTAGTTTTAAGATGTGTGAATATATGCTGTATCAGTGAATTATGAATGTAATTTCATTAAAATACAAAATAAGTAAAGAACAGTAAGTCTTGGTCACTTACAACTACAAAACACCATTGCATTTATTTTAAAATATTTGCATTGAAAAATACAAAAGCATAGGAAGTATTCAGTGGCTTCCATAGAAAATTAATTCAGGACTGTAACTGAATAGTTTTTACCTCCAAAGTGACACTGATCATCATTTCATGGAAGATCTACCTACCAAACTGGAAAGTTTGATTTTTTTTTTTAGTTTTCTAGGGAATCATAGGGGGTGTGTGGGTGTGTGGGGGTGTGTGTGAAAGCATTTTGCACCATTACAATAAATGAAATTCAAAATATTATAAGTTAGTTTATTCTGACTGTAAACAGGAACATATGGAAAATGTAACCGGTGTTCTTTTTTGAGAAACCTCTGCATTTGACAATTTTACATTAATGTTGATCATATTCTAGAGAACATTATTTTCATTGAATGAAGTATGTGTATTGAACAAATATTCGATTTGTAAGCAGTGATAAAACATTTTCCCTAGTCTAAGCTACAAATCTGTTAGGTAAGGGTGGAAAAAAAAAGAGGATTGAAAACATGAGTTTTCTTGTGAGGTTTCCCCAACCTAGTTTAAAGATCAGATGAAAAAATCTGTCATTATAAAATAAATTAAATTTATTTGGATTCAAGTTGGTGAGCTGGTTTGCCTTACAGAAATCATATGAAATATGTTGAACAAAGACTTGTTTTATGAAACATACAGAAAAACTCAAGCTGGGTTTTGACTCTGCTGTTCTTTCTTGAATAGTACTTGTTTGGGAGAGTCTTAGTGCAGCAGCAGCTCTACTATGACTCTATCGACTGTCTTTCATCTGTGACACATCTTCTCCTGCAAAGGGCCAGCAACACAATATAGACATGATTACATTATATTTTTATACAACCCGAAGAATATTTTGTCTGCAAGGAACTGCAAGGCTCAAAGCTGTATTAAATGCTTCCTTTTTTCCAGTAAAACATAATGTCTAGAAAGGAGCAAGACAGGAGCTCACTGGAATGTCTGTGGGCTTCTAGCAGCTTTTCAGAATGCCTTCTTCTGCAAATGTTGCTGGCAATGCTGCCAAAGTTTGTGACCAACTTTCTAATTTAGGTTTTTCTTTGAATATATAGAAATTTCATGGGCTAACTGACACTTACCATTTCCCTCCTTACAAAACATGTCTACCCTTATCAGGTGTGATGAGGGCCTTCTAAGACTTTGATACAGAACATGTACATTTTGATGATCTGAGTTCGCTATGGTTTGATCTGCCAGGTTTGAAGATAAAAAAATCCCAAAATGTTCATGAGACTTAGCAAAACAGACGATGCAAGGGTCTGGGTCAAGCACTGGTGGGAAATGCCATGCAGAGACTAAGTCGATGTGTATCAGCAACCCAAAGTCCTTTAGTTTTCTGCCTCCTTCAAACCCCACTACTGTCACTGACTCATACCAACACCCCAAACAGTTGTCAGGCTGTGCCTTCCATTGCTTTTTTGCAGACCTATTCTTTGATATCTCAATGTGTATTTTATGAAGAACTTGGGTGCTGTTGGATGACAGCATCATTGCAATTGATGCTGAATATAAAACACTCCTGGATTATTAAATTCAGATTGTTGCTCCTACCAGCAAATGCATTACATCATCCTTTTATAAGCAGGTCAGGTTCCACCTCAGAAGTTATAAGCATTTGGCCCACTCAGTAGTAGTTTTTCCTTTCCAACTTTTTACTCCGTATATCCAGTATATGTCTTCTACCCATGCAGTTTTATTGTAATGGTTTTAATCTCTTCAGTTTCCACAGCCACAGTCCTATCTTCTTTCTTTTGCATCACTAAGTAAATGAGATCCTCTACACCTTGTCTGCGTTTTTTCTTCATTCATTTGCTCACTCTACCAGTCCTCTCTCTTTCCTGTCTGAATTCAGCTGGGGAATCTCTTTAACACGCAGCTTCATTTTACAACTCATTATATCTGTATATGTCTAGATAAAGCTCTGACTCATTCCTTCTAGCTCATTAGCTTTGGGACAGCTTGCTCTTTAAATATGTAATCTGCTAGATAATGTTTCAAACCAAGACTATCTCATTCAAATAAAATTCCAACATGCAGGGCTTAGGCTGTGGTTCAACTGTCTCTGTTGATGCAGAGGTATATAACACACTTATAAAAGGAATAATCTGTAGGTTTAGTTTTAAAATGTTTTGTGAGCTTATTTGGGAAGATAGCTACTATGCATTGGACTCAAATGCTGGGCATCTGTGCTGCTTTTTGGATTGTTTTCTGATATAGGGGCCATATGTTATAGCTGATTGTATCAAGACTGCTCAGAGCAAAGGCAGATTCCTCCAGACCAAAGTGACAGTGGCTTTAGTGTTTTTATGCAACCAACCTAGATAACATTTTCTTGCATTATACCCAGTGTACAAATTGTTTTGGGGTGAAGTACCAAAGCATGTAGAAGTGATTAAGGATACCTGTTGCATAGAGTGCCTGCAATTAACGGTCAGAAGCATCCATGGGTTTTGTTTCAGAGAGTGTTTTATTTATTAGACACCACTGCTAATGCAGTAAGGCTTTATGGAGGCTCAGGAGCAGGAGAGAACTGGGAGCAAAGTTATTTGACAGCATTGACATACCTGGATGATATAATCCAAATAAATAAGAAGTTTCATTATTAGCTTGTTCTGAAAGGGGTGTCATGACACGGGGGCTTGAAATGGGTGATCTTTAAGGTCTCTTCCAACCCACATCATGCTAGGATTCTCTGAAAGCATCTGGTGTGATGTTATGTAAACTATGTAGTGAATTTTATAAAGATAATAATTTCAAAGGATTTTAATCAGTGGAGGATAGAATTCAAAAATAAGCCCAGATTTCAAACATAACCCTACTCTTGTAGCTATATCTCAACAAGGAGGGCTAAATTCTGCAAATTTTATATTTAGTCCTGAAAAAAATAGTCAAGAATAACTTCGGTTCTCTGCATTTAGTATCTCAAGCATTATTGTCCTTCTGTATTCAATTAATTCCAAAATTCCACATTTGTCAATGTAGAGTTATACTGCTGCTTCTCAGTACCAGAGAAAATAACATTTTAGCCTATAACACTCTTGCCTGAGGTGCCTTGAAAGCTAAAAGTTAAACACCATTACGATGGTTTACCTGCTTCCAATGTATATAAACACTGCTCTGACTGTCTCTGCAAAGATTTTTTTTTGCTTGGTAATATAGCCTGAATTTTTTTCATTTTTTTCAGCTGTTCCACATGCATTTTCAACTGTTCAGTATTTACCTCCTTGACTGCAAACTGAGTAGCCACTCATGCAGAATATTTATACTACCTGTATAGATTTTTTAAAATTATATACCTATCATGTCACTTTTTCATCTCCCAATAATACTTGTCTTAGTCTAGTTGTCTTTTTCAGACCATAGCCACACTGAAAACCCTTCTTGGGATAACTTTTGCTTATGTGTATGTATTTCAAAGTAACTAAGTAGAACTGAACCCATTATGGGGAGACACTGTTTAGCTATTCTGTGGCATATATAGTCATTTTGACTTTTGTTTAGTACAGGCTAGTTTCCCAATGACTCTGTTGACCCCTCTACTGTAAACATATCCCTGTGAAATGCTCACCCTGACAATTTATGTTTTCCTAAATGATAGACAGAACATAGTGGTTTTTTTCTGAATTGGGCCCTCAATTTGCATAAAATGGCACAGGACTAACAAAGCTGGGATTATGCCATGAATATCAGAGTAGTAGATGAACTCAGCTGCCCAAAAAGCCAGAGAGAATAATTTACCTTTGCCATTAGAGATGAACAGTTATTCACAAGCACCAGTTCTAGGTTGAACATTCTTCATAGGAGAATTATTTAAAACTGATCCTATTTAATAACAATCTGTGCCCAGAAGCCATAGTATAACAGGTTTATTTGGCTTTCTTAAATAGAGATAAAACAGGTTATTTTCATTCATGTGTGTATGTGGGAGGAGGGGGATGTGTCTCTGTGCTCTTCATACTAAATCCTATTATAAACCCTTCATGAAGCATTAATATGTAAAAGTCGACCTCCCGCCATCTAATCTAGTATAATAAGGGCTTGGATACATTATTAATTTTTGTCACACATCTGAGGCCCCCTTTTATCAAGCAAGCCCCCATCTAAATCCCTTGTTGCATCATTAAATTGTGAAAACAGCTTCATCATTCATGACAGAAAAATGGAAGGACCCTGAACCATATGGCAGAGGGAGCAGCAGTACCAGCTACCAGTTTCCCCAGTCCCCTTCCAATAAAGACTGGTACTTAAAAGAATCTGCAATGCAGCAGGGTGACAAAATCATCTTGGGGGTTTTTGTGCAATATTGGCTTCTTTGCCTGGAAACAGATGAGCCCCACACCAGTGCCAGGGATCAGAGACCAGTTCAATCTGCAGGATTTTGGAATGAATATGAAAGGTGGGGTTGGCAAGTGCAGCTCTGGGGAAAGGGGGGGGGGGGGGCAGTTTCCCCCACAGTGCAAGGTCAGCTTAAGTCCTCAGAAGTTCAAAAGTTGGCACTTGTTTAATCATCCACTAATCCCCTACTCACGCTGTGAATTAATCATTGTTTGCAAATCAGAAAACACACAATATGCCTACCTGCTAAAAGAATGGAACAACTTCTCTTTTTAAAAGAGAGAAATGTAAAGATGTGCAATTCTAGGAAATTTTTCTATTTCTAAACCAATACTTTACCTTAAATTTTTATGCTTGATGTCATTAAGGCTGAGTTAGAGAGATTCTGATTTCACTGACATGCTAATGACAGTTTCAGTGTAAACCTGTGGGACTCTGAGACAAGATGCACTGACAGACAGTTGTCTGAAATATCATTCATTTTATTCATACAAATACTCGTATCAGATTACTTGCTGGGAAGAAGGATTTAGCCTTTAATAACAAGAAGCATGGCACTTGAGAAATAAACATTTCACTTGAAGTGAAATGTTAATTTGTATAATTTCATTCAGATTAGAATAACTACAATGGAGAGTTCAGCATAGATGAGAGATAGTTTCACTGTAGAGAAATGTGATATGGTCATGCAGTTAAGTTTTTTAATGTGAATAGTGCCAGGATTTGAACTTTGACAGATAATAGGAAATATATGTCATTACCATAGGTGATTTTAATTTTTTTAAAAAATTAGCATGCTATTGTGCCCTTTGTATCTCTTTGTGTCAGAAAGTTCTAATGTTTGAGTATACACAAATGAGCTAAAATGGTCACTCAGCTTTTTTTTATAAAAGATAGTCTGATTATTGCAGATTTACTTTTGAAACAGTGCTTGGCACACACAGTCAAAACTGGCATTTCTATTTTAAATATTTAACTGCATTGGGAACTGATTCTCTATTGTGTAATCTAACAATGCCCTCTTAATTTCAAAGAAACTTTCCTGATTTACAGTAAATGTTTAAACAGTTCACTTAGGAAATCAGTGAGGATATACTGCCACAGCATTTTAGTACTGCTTTTGGTAGGGCAAGGGGTTTGTTATAGACTTCCAACATAAAGAATATTTAAAGATTTAAAATATATTATTATCAGAAGTTTAAAATATAATGATATTTAAATTATCTTGAGATGAGATGATAAAATCGAGTACAGTTTCACACCTTTCCATATGTGTGTGACAGCACAGCAGGTAATTTATTCACAGACAGCTGCAGTAGCATGAATGTGAAAGAGGGAATACTAATTTGAATTAAATTATTAAATTTCTAGATTAAAAACAAAACATGTGCTTAGTTATAGGACCGTCTAGCCTGAAAATCACAGCCCTTAACACTTGATTATCCCTTATATTTTGCTTAATTATCCCTCTACTGCAAACATTTCATAATAGCTAAAACATAACTTCCATTACAAGAATTTAAAACCCAATGAAAAAGCTATCACATAATTTCTCTGGTCGGACCAGTGGTGGGTAGTCATTATTGTTACTATTTAAGCTTTTTTTCATTTGTATGGCTGTCAATTGCTGATTCTTGTTATCCCTTTCCAGAGGACTAAAGCATGCACTTATACCAAGTAATATTTCCAGTGGAATTATATGCATCCTTAGAATCAGATTATGCCCTAGTAATCTTTTTATATATGTGTATCCTGAATACATAGTTCTTGCTATTTCTTTCACAAGGCTTCACTTTATACGGTCATTTTTGAAACAATTAAAGATCTCTAAAGCAATCTCTACTTTTTCAACACTCTTACTAATACGAATGTGTCCAAATTACCCACAAAAATCCAAAGTCATTGTAACTGATTTAAATACACTCATTGCACTAAATAAAGAAAAATAAACATTCTAGGATTACACTGATTACTTTGGTAGAGCATCATGCTGGAAGCTTGTGATGTGTTTCTAGTCCCTCATGGCTTAAGATCCCACTCAGTAAGACTGCTTTTCAGAGTGGTTCCTCCCTCTCTGATATTACTTTGCACTCAACTGCCATATATTGAACAGAATTCAGTTAACCAAAAGTTTAATATATCATCTGATCTACTGGATCTTTATGTGCCCACAAGTTTATCAGCATTTATACATATTCCCCAAATGACTGATGAAATGTGGAGACCACAGCAAGTCTCAGCAGTATCATAATGGTATCTGAATCTTTGAAAGGTTCATAAACTCTAGCCAGATAATTATCAGCCTCCCAACCTGGTAAATATCACTAATCCAGATACAGTCACTGACTTGGTTGTGAAAAACACAAAAACAAAAGCATCACACCACTCGGGGCAGATACCCCCAGTAACCTGGGTTCCCTACAGAGTATATAGGCAGAGAGATCGCTGGGAATGACACAGTACACTTGAGGCATGAAGTGCTTCCACAGGAGTAATAACTAATTAGATAGAATACACCTGGCTTAACTGGAGTAGTCCTCAGTTATTGTCCTAAATGTAGATTATTGTGAAGAAGAGAAAAATCTGATTTGCACATGACAACTTGTGTGTTTCTACTACTGACTTTTCCTGACAGTGTCCCTGCCATTGTCTTGCAAACCTTTGTAGTTGCATCACTTTACATCTGAATTGGTTCAAATGGCTTTTCTGATGTTGTTTGGGTGAATGAAGACTGCTTTTGATTCTCTGCGTCAGATTCTGCAGCCTTTGCTCAACCAAAACTCCTATTAATCCTGAGCAGTAACAGACTGTGTAAAGCTGCAAAAATATTAAAGGAGGAAGAAAAGGTAAATAGTTCTTTAAATGGCTGTTAATGGCCATTTCAAAAAGCCTTTTACATTTCTGAACCATTATTAGAAAGATGGCACTTTTAAACAGAAAGACAACGGACACCCAAATTTAAAAATTATATGTTTTGATTTATTCGTTTTAAAGGGTAGGATATTCGTGTTTTCTCAGTTACAGAGCATCTCTTCGTTTGTAAATACTAATTTTTACTGTAGGTCTGTCTAAAAGCTATTTATCTTGAGGAGACCATTTTTTGCTTTAGCCACCCTCTCTCCTTCCTCTCAGTCTCAAGCACACATAAGCCATCTTGATCGTCAGGCTAAGCCTCTCTGCCCATCCAGGCCTACTTTTAATGTTGCACACTCCTGAGAAGAGTTAAAGGTATATATGGTTGAGTTTAGTATCCATCTGCACTTAGTGTGGTACTGGTTTGAAGAGTGACACTAGGACCTTTGCTGCCTCTGCAAAAGATGAGCCTGTGGCATTAAGCATGGATGTGAAAGCCTCATGTGTCTTGAATACTCAGTGGATCTAATTAACAGGTAGAATCGCACCCTGGGTGCTTGAAAAATTGCCAGACACCATAGAAACGAGTCCTTAAGTCCCTGGACCATCTGCACTTTCTTTTCATTGTGGAAGTCTCATTTAAACATGTTCTTCGACCATTCTAAATTCATTTGTGCGTTAATGAAGAATGCCTGCTGATGATTTTCCTTTCCCTTAAAAAAAAATTATAAAATTCTTTAATTTAATCACAGGGAAAACAAAATCTCTCAAGCTTTGATGAAATAATGAATCTTTGAATTTGCCTCTGAATACGTGCTGTTTGAATATCATTGCCACAACCTCCTTAAGTGAATGTTTAAAGGAAAAGGAAACCAACATGAGATATCCCCTGCAAAACCAGGGGGTTGTTTGAAGGAGGGGGAGCAATGCACCATCACAGCGGAGTTCCCGGATCACATGCAAGCGGTCTTTCCCTTCCTAAGGTCCTGCCTTTGAGCGGGGGTTAAGCTGGGGGTGCAGGGGAGCCCCAGCTCAGCCCCCCGCGCCCCGGCTGCCGCAGCCCGGCCCCGCTCGGGCTCGGCCGGGGCCTTGGCGCTATTCAGGCCGCAGTTACCTGTTCGCTGCCAGCCGGGATGAGATGTACCCTCCGGGGATCTGGGTGATTATGTATCCCCAGAAAAAAGAGCCGTGGATCATGCCAACTGTTTCAGGATCCCAATTAAACTTCGCTTTCTTCCAATGCAAGGGACCGGGACAGAAAGAGAGAAAGACAAGAGGAAGGCTGTAATTGTGCCACTTTAGAGCTTTCACCCGCAGTAGCTTCACTCGCAGTGCAATCGAAGGGGTTTCAGTGACGGCGCCGGCTCTGCGCCCAGCCCGCCGCGGCAAACGCTCCGACTGCCCCCCAGATCAGCAAAACAAACCCAGTAACAGCAATAGAAACAGCACCGCCCGTGCCTCCCTGGGGCACGAGAGGGGCACAGGGGCCCCGTGTGCCCGGAGCCGCTCGACCGAGGCACGGACGGCGGGGCCAGGCAGGGCAGAGCCGGGGAGCCCTGGACCCGCGGGACCCCGGCTCACAGACACAGCCCTGCGCGGGCGGGGCGGGGGCGCACAGCCCGCACTTACCTCTTGCCTGTGCGGGCAGCAAGCCGTAAGGGGTTTGTCTGTGGATTTGAGTGTTTAAGATTCATCTGCATTTATCACATCTTTCTCATCACGCTTTAACTCGCTTTAAAACGGCCCTTATAATTTAACGCCTTTTGTCAAAGCAAATTCGCCCTGATATTTCCAAACATTCCTGTAAAACTTCCCCGCCTCCTTTACGGCGAGGTGCACCCGCTGACAGTCCCTTATTCGACGCCTTCCTTCTCCCATCCCCTACGTTTATTTTACGAGATATCTGCGTTTTTCAAGGCTGTGTGGAAAAGCCAGGGCGGGGGCGAATTATCCGCACAATAATACCGCAAATTGCGGCTAGGAACTGAAAAGAAAAAGTAGAAATAAATGACAGAAATTGTTTCTGTTTCAAGAACGGGTTTTCCGTCCTTCGAAGGGCAGCAGCGGGGCCAGGCAGGGGGAGGGGAGCCGCCCGCCCTGGGACCGCGGATGATCTGGTCTCAGGTGGGGGGAAATGCCACGAAACCATCCAGAGCCCGTCCCACTTGTGTTGAAGTGTTTGACTGAGAGTTGTACTGGGAGGATGTGGGATTTACGAGGGAAAGGTTCCCACCTCTTTAATAATTTTTCCTCCTCGGTGTATGGTGCTGTTATTGACCATATCCACTATGGCCACTCCCAAGTTACATCGGATCCCGAAGGAAATGCAGAATCCCAGTCCACTCATGATGGCAATGATGTACCTCCGGGGCAGCCCGAAGCAGGTACAGTCGCACAATGGGGCTTTCTTTTCAGGTACTTCCATGGGCTTTCCATCTTCAGTCAGCTCGATGGTGTCCCCGGGCTTCTGCCTCTTCTCTAGGACTCTGCCCGACACAAGAAGGAAAAGTCAAGCCCTGGCCGCCTGAAGGCACAACAATTTCGGGGAGCTGAAGGCTTAAATCCATCGTTCCCCTTGCTCCTCTGGCTTGGAGATTGATTTGAGGATTTATTCCTTGCTTCCCATTCACCTTCAACTGTTCTTAGCAATGACCTGTGGGAGTCACGATTAGTCATCCCCAACTCCCCCCGCCAGCCCGCCGCAGCAGCCCAGGGAGGAGCTCTAGCTGAGAATTGCTCATCTATCATTAAAGACTTCTGCTTAAATATGTAGGACGCATCAAGAAGACATCATCTGTAACCACTGCAGAGGCGCCATGTTGGGCAGCCCAAGAGGCGAAGAAGCAGAAACGGGCTTCTGGAGATTTTATTACCTCCTTGCTATATTAGAAGCACTAAGGGGGTGATCTTGGTGCACACCTCGCTTTAGGTCTGGGAACAAAAGAAATATTAAGAGAATAAGACAGGAGGGAGGAGCGAGGAGGAGGAGAGGGCGATATTGCTATTTATTTTAGATTTGCAAAATGGCTGTCACATGCAGTGAAAGAAAACATGATCGTCTTCAGAGAACTGGCATCTCCGGAGAAGACTTTCCTAAAGATCTCAGTACTCAGCTACACGTTGTGAGTGTGTGATCACTGAGCCGGTTTAACCTTCGCAGAGCAGCTTTAAGCACTATCTCATTGCCCACACTCCCTCGGTTTTACTTGAAAACTGTGTCTCCTAGAAAACAGTCTGAAGGAATCTGAAGAGAAATGGTTATTTGCAGCTATTTCCAATCAGCTGAAAAATACCACGAAAGGTGATTTAGAACATTTAGAAGTTTTGCTGGTTTGGGGTTTTTTTTTTTGGGTTTTTTTTTTAATCTTTAAAAATGCCGTGTCGGCAGCCAGAAAAATCAGGTTTATAGAGCAAGTGTCCATACTGAATCCCTAAATCTTCTTCTTCACGGAGATATTTAAAAATCAGAAAAACTAACCAATTATGTCATCTTGAGAAGCAAATACGTGATCATTTGCTGACGCTCTGGACTCTACTACCGCTGCCCTCACCTCTGCTCTAGAAGTGTTTTCTCACTCGGAGGAGCGTCTCTTTCAGGTTAACTCATCCGGCTGATAGGGCAGTAACAATTAGCAGAATAAGGCTTAAAAGGCTATCCGTGTTTGGGAGAAAATACAGGGATTTTCTCCAAAAGCTACTAAGCTGAAATTCTCATGATTTTTCTTTTCTGGGCACATTATTTCCGTGCTTAAAGATCGCGGCAATAAGAAATGTCTTAAAGTTGTGAATAAAATAACCCACCGTGGGTTTATGTTCAAAATTCGTTCGTGTGGATAAAGGGTAGTGTAGGAGTGTTTTCTCCCTGAATGGGCGTCTTGTCTTCGGGAATAGACTGAAAATCAATGTGTAAGAGGCAAGAAAATTGTTTAGATTCTAAGAAGAGTAAACAAAGTACTTAATTGCCGTGAGCTGAAAAAGATGCGCAAATCGCGTGTTTGTTAGTCGAGGTGTAAATTCAAATGGAGTTTTGCTGAAAAATACAAACACCATTTCTTTATTCACTGTGTGACTACAAGCAGTAGAGATAATAGTTTTATTTAAATGTTGTAGAGTCTTCAAGAACGAAAAAGAAAAGGTTTATTTCCTTATTTATATTTTAAGCAGTTATTCCGGATTATCCTTTATTATTATTAATTTTCAATAATTGAAAATGACTTAAATATAACCAAAAACTGTAGGAAATCAATTGCGTTGTTGATGACTTTAATTTTGCTTTTGACTTTTCTTAATGGTACACTTCCTATGAAAATAGAAGTCTGGATTTTGTCTTTATCACTTCGCTGATATGTCCCCTTCCCTTAAAATGGCAGCAGGAGTTGTGACTCATGCTGTGAAACAGCCTTGTGTCTGTGCCCAGCACTGCCGCATAGGTATGGAAAAAAGATTTTTACGTGACCTACCCTGGGCAGACAAATCCGCAGTTACCTTATAGCTGTAATTCGGGGGGGGGGGGGGGGGGGGGGGGAAACAACCAACCAACCAACCAACCAACCAAAAAAAACCCCAAAGCCCACCCCAGACCAAACAAAAAACCCAAACAACCAACAGACCAACAACAATCAAACTAACAAAAAAGAAAAACCTAACCCAATATTTCGGGGTAATTTCTAGCAGACGGTACAATCGAAAATACATTGGAATTTCACGGACTATTCTCAAACATTGTGGAGGTCACTAAAGTCACCAGATTGGATGGAGAACGATGTGTGAACTTTAGTTGCATGCACTTCGTAGGTATGCAAGAATCTGGACTTATTTATCTGTGTGCACGGGGCTCGGCGATGATAGAAATATTCTTTACACACAGAAATATACAGGAGTGATGCTTTTGAGTTTAGCAATTGCAGTTGTATATCATTTAATAGGACAAGCAGATGCTTCTAAAGGCAAATGGATAAATAATTAAACACATTCCTCTATATGTTTCAGCTTCAGGAGAAAAAAAAATCGTTCAGATATCAATTATTTATACACCTCCATGTTTATCTTCATCTGACAACGAATTACACAAAGGAATTACACAAATCAAAACCAGAATATTTTTTTTTTATGTTTGTTAAGGGCAGGGGGCAAGATCCTGTGAGTGCATTACAAGATTAAGATGGAACAAAAATATAGGTTGCTGCTCTCTCCTGATTATGATTTCAAGATGGGATCCTGTTTTTGTGGAAGAAAGGTGGGGTGATTTTTACTACATCTTTACTGACACCATCTACGAGTCAGATAGAGAAGTTACGAGGGTGCCATATTGAGCGGCTCCAGCACTAGTTTCCAGGATCTAGATTACATCCAGCAGAATCTCAACAGCTCCCAATCCTGCCACCGCTGACCTCCCCAAAGCATTCGACCTCCTGCAGCAAAGGGAGCTTAAGAGAAGCTTCCATTTTTTTTCTAGGAAGTAGAATCCTATAAGAGATATCAGTCTTACCTGTAGAGTTGACCAAGCGATTTTCCAGCAAAATTCTTCAATCCCTCCTTGCCGGGAGTCAAAATCCTTTGTTTTACCGACTCCATTCCTGCGGGGATGCTCGCTGGATACTGCTCTGCTCCGGATACAGCACTGCTACGAGCAACGATGGTTCATGTTGGTTTAATCTCTTAACTTTTCGCCTTCATTCAATGGCTATCGGTGCACCTACGGGTAAAGGGAGAATGAGAGGAAGAGTGCGCGCGTGTGTGTGTGAGCGAGGTGGAGACGGCGTGCGGAGTCGGGGGGGGAGGAGGGCGAGGGCGAGGGAGCGCGCCTGTGTGCGGCAGCGAGCGGGGCGTCGGAGCGCGCTGCAGGCAGCCCCCGGGGTTCCCGGCAGCGCGGAGTTGCCAGGCACGGTCAGAAAGTCTCCTCGGTCTCTCAGGGCTCAGCAGCGGCAGGCGGAGGCAGAGCCATGCCCGGCAGGGAGGGGACGGAGGTCTCCGTGCGGGAGCGTTTCGAGGCAGTGCCGGCTCTGCGTGTCCCCGGCTGCGGCGCTGGCGGGGGCGGGGTGCGCTCGCCGCCCTGGGCAGACGCTGCCAAGTCCCCGGAGCCGCGGGCCGAGCCCACGGGCGGCTCGGAGCCGCGGCGTGTCCGCTGCCCCCTCCCGCGCTCCCTCCCGCGCAGCGCTGCCCCCGGCGCGGCCGCGGCTCCGCTCCCCGGGCGCTCCGGCCCTTCAGCACCGCGGCCAGCGCCGCGCCCCCGCCCCCGCCCCCGCCGCGGGGCTCTCCGCGCCTTGGCCGAGCGCCGCTGCTCCGCGTATAGCGCGGGTGTGCGGAAAGGACGTGGCCTTCGTGCAGCCAGCTCGGCTCCCGGGCAAACCGGGCACAGCTGCGATAATGCTGCGGTAATGCTATAAACAGATAACACCCGATCCAAAGGTATATTTGTTCCTATATCCATGTTTACTCACACAGCTTATTTTAGATCATGTTAGGAATCCATTAGTGACTGCTTTCTCTAAGGCATTTATATTTTCCATCTCTTTTTTGTCCTCTGTTTTCATGCCTCTGAGTAGGCCGCTGCAACACTCAACCTTGATTTGTGGTATTTACAGCGCTGGAATGAGCTGAGCATATTCTGAACAGAATTATTTTTCTTTCCAGAATCTAATAATAATAAACTTTTATGTCTTTGAAGAAAATTGAAGATGTAGAAATCCATATTTCTTTCTAAGTCATAACCATTTTATTTCTCTTAGGTTTCATTTTAATCTTAAAATTTCTGTAATGTGCTACTTAAAAAAAAATTATAAATTGTGTTTTAAACAAGTCGTTATAAAATTATTAAGCTACTTCACTTGCCCAGTTGGTAACTAAATGCAAACTGTATTTTCAAAGGAAGATTCCCTGCTGAAAACATATGTTGTAGTTGCAATACCCTAAAAGCAACTGCTCTCTGGATTTATAGAAATATTTGTTTCAGACGTTGCCCTCTGCTGGAGGGTTAATGAAGTTTTACAGCGCCAAAGCACATTTATACAAGACCCATTATTTTAATATTGAAATTCGTATAATGACTGATCCATGTAGAATTTCAATATTTCCTTTCAAAATTGTAAAGGAACTACAAAGTACTAAAGTAGAAAATAGATTATAAATAAACAATATGTAACTGAAATGTTGCTAATTAGCATTGTAACAAAGCCTTGATTTCTACATTATGGTAGCTATTGGATGTGGTTTCCAGCATTGTCACTGCCACTACAAATCTGAAAGGATTTTTCCCAGAAGGGGAAAAGCTGCACACTTACATAAGCGCGTCTTCCCAGTGTATCATGGCTCCACTGTGCCACTGCAGATGCTCAAAGGAAACCCATATTAATAGATTTTTCTGAGAGGCAGCAGAAACAGAATATTGTTTTGCAGGGATGCATTAAATGGGATTGGATTCTGTAATTCAAGCCTTTCAGAAAAGTACTGAGCTCTTTTCTGAGCTGGAATTTGAGGCTGTAAAGCCTGCAGGACAAGGGTGCTGTGTTTATTTACGCTGTGCAAGGAGCTCTGGCCCTTTTTTTAGAAAGCTCAGCACTGGCATGGCTTTGATGCTATGGCTACTAAGTAGCAGCAATAATTATTAGCAAAATAATAGCATTTAATAAATAAATGATGATTGATTTGGGAAATATAAATAATTTATCATATCACACTAAAATGGAGAAGAAAAGTCCAGATGGCACATTCCTGGTTGTTTCTCTTGGTAGAGGAGAATTAGTTAGTCCTTAATTGCATAAAATACACAAAATAGCAAGCAGCCCTGGTACAGTAAAACCCTATAGTGACTAGGCTCTGCTGCTGTAGCTGTCTGAAATAGAAATTTTATGTCTATCAGATGATACATCCAGATATTACTGAGTCATCTCCTGATCAAGCTCAGATGGTTTGGCTTCACATGAGAGCAGTAGACAGCTAATCTCATTAGTTCTACACAATTTGTACAGTCTTGTCAGCTTTTTAAACATACTATGTATTTAACTTTGGTAGAATAAGCCATTTCTAGAAGAAACAGCACATTAATCAAAATTGTTATCAATAATTATTTTTATAATAAACACCTGCCACAGACAGACTCACAAAAGTTCACTCAAACTTCAGTGAAATCACAATGAGCTCTTTCCACTGGTGTCTGTGGTAAAGGAAAATAAGATGTCATGCAGAACATTCTAGTCCAGATGATCACTGCTAAATGTTCATGTATTGACCAGGAGAAAAGAGATTCAGCCAAAAGTTGCCCAGTAAAAGATGCGGCTCTGAAATGGCTCTAACAATATCTGTGGGATGATATGGTGTAATCCAGGATGGTGCAGATGTCTGTTTTTTTCACACAGAACAGAAAACTTATTGTTTCATCCTGAAATATTGCAATTAAATAGAATTTTCTTCACCTCATTGGATTTTCTTTAATTTTTGCTCATGTGAAGGCTAAAGGACTGAATCCTTACCTGCCCTTTTATTTCTATAAATAGTTTGTTTTTACAAATTTTGAACTGAGTTATTTCAAGAAGTTAATCTCTTTCAAAGATGAAGAATTACAGAGCTCACTTTTTCTTATTGCTGTGTATCTGATCTCAAATTTTTCTACAGTAATCCTCAGAATAGTGCCTAAATATCATGTAACTCTTTTAGAGAAGTTCAAAGTCAATACACCAATATAAATTCCATCTCTCCAAGTTTTAGTCTTTCGGAAGAAAACTACACAGTAAGCTAAAATTTTCATCATGGTACATACCAGTGATTTAAACACAGTAATTATTTAAATTCCATTTTTGACCTTATCTTTGCTGTTGATTCACTGAAAAATGAATTTTCTCTTTCCCAAGTGTCATGTAAGCAGAATTTATAAATGAACATATATTTTATGATCCATTTTGAAAAATAGGCATACATGTGTTACTTTAAATTTGTGTGATCATACATACAAAATCTAAGATATTTTGTTATTCCTGTTTACTGAAAGGTTACAAAATACTGCTCTTAATAATACAGCGTCATCTTCAGGGAAAAAATTATGTGCTCAAAATCTTAGTTATGCCATTAAATCCCTGTAGGTAATACAGATTTCGGGTACTAAAGATAGTGTAAATATGCCTCAAAAATTATGAATTGTGATCTAATTATTACTCCTCTTTATGGTTACTGTCCACTAAATCCAGTGGAATTTGATGTCACCTGAAGAACAAAGCAATTTTTTACCTTCTTTGGGACTATGGAACTGCAAAATCACACAGCAATGCCAAAATAATCATCATGCTTGTCAGGCCACCAGAAAGAAGGCTTTCTGGAAGAAGCAACAGCTTTGTAGACTATTTTTTAGTAAGCTATTTATTGAAAAAAATTTCAATCACTAAAAGAAAATATTGAAATAAAATCTTGTGCCAAACCTTGACTTAATCAGAAAAATGTGACAAAAAGATTGTTTTAAACCAGGAATTTTCTCATTCTCCCAGAAAATTTGCAAGGATCATTTCCTGAACAACTTTGGTGGGCTTTTGTCTTATTGTCCAGAATTATGATGATTCAGAGCTGGAAAAGTCCCTTGAAAAACTGCACAATACATCACTTTGAGGATTTAGATGTACTGTCCATGTGTTGACATGTTAAAGAGGTATCTATGCTGAATTTTGGATGTCAAGCTGTAAAGATTCTTGAATCCAAGTTAAAACTATATGAAGGTGGGTTGACAACACTTCATAGATCATTTTGCCTTTTGGAGGCCTATCCATCAGCGCCTAAACCTGTATTTTATGAAATGGGCTGTGCCTGTAGCTCCAGACCTAGGTTGTGAGCACAATGTAGTTATGTGCTGTTGAGAAGTGCATTACACAATGGTGTGGAAAGGAATAGTTGTAATGTGCTGCAATACTAGGAGTTCATGGAACTTTTTCAGCTTCCTCACGATCTGTGATGCTTATATCTTGAGTGATGTTTTAATTTCCTGAACTGCGGGTCAGATTGGTGATTTATATGTCATACAACACACATGGCAGAAGCTGAACTGTTGGATCAGATCTTGGCTCTGTATTTCTACAACAACACAATTATCCTTCTTATTTTGTGTCCTAAAGAGAACATGCTTGGACTGAAATACACTGAAGAATGTATGTGTCTGGGCAGAACTTGCACATTCACATGGTCCCTCTCAACCAGCTTGTGCATTTTGGAAATAGAAATCTGGAACTTCGGGCCACGATCACAGGGACAAAGAGAAAAATCTAGCAGGAAGCTGGCCACAGAGGCAATATAAAAGTGGCCATGGACTTTGTCAAGCAAAGTTGAGTAGCTTTTCCACTGCTTCAGCTAAGTGTGATATATGGCAGCTTAGAGCTTGTAAATTGGGCTACTCTTTCAGATGCCCTTATTCAGTTATTAAATTTATATTGATGCCTTATTCAGTTATTAAATAAATTAAATAATGTTATTAAATTGCTTTTCCAGTAGTCTAATAGGCAGAAGAAATGAAACATCATAGAGTACGGGAGTTGCACAGTCATTTTTCAGGGAGGTTTCTAGTTTTAAACCAAACTGGATTGCTCAGGGATCTCTGCATTAACATAGATGATGAAATATTCTAAAGATATGCTACAAACTCCAGGGTTTTGTTTGTTTGGTTTTTAATTTAGGAATATCTTGTTTCCAAGCATGTAAATTCTTAGTGTTCTTTCTAATAGTGCCTAATTTTCAAATAATCTAGCTCATGTTGAAGTTACTCCTTCAGCTCTCTAGTGGTAAAATGACTAGGTAAAGGACTAGAATTGCAGTCAATTTTTATGTTCTATTGGTGTTGCAGATTTCACAGTGAAAAAAATCACTAGATGATTTGCAGTTACTATATAGGACTACTCCATGGCTGGAAAAATTTCTGTTATGTTACAAAAAGGTTCATTTATTTCCTCCATCCTCCCTTTCTTGTCTAAAATCCAGTTCATTTTTAGTATTAGCAGACAGATTGTTAAAAAACCCCCAAAAAACTAATAAAAATCCACCCAATGGCAAATGCCTTTTACATCATGAAAGCAATGATATTACTTTTAATTTCTTTTTTCTGGTATATCTGTGGAGAAATTTAACAGCATTGAATACATTTATCTTAAAAGTAAATGGAGATGCTTATATTCATCCCATATATTACAGGAACATCTGTTCCTTTGAATTCCAGTACTGTTCCATGAGTTACATGCAAAGGATCCCAAAGGACTGGAAACCATCTGTCATGATACAAGACAGAAATGCACCTCCCTCTGGGGCTCAGACACAGTAACAATTCTCTCAGTACCCAAGGCAACTATGCAACACTTGGTGAGTGGGATGCAATTACCCATAACAAAATTTAGCCAAGGATTTGTGATTGCAGCACATTATTCTATCTTTTATTGCTATGATGATTAATGATCTGTTTTGTATCATTGACCTGTCATTACATTATTATTTCAGGATGACCATCACTGGATTGTTTAACAGCCTAGAAAAGGCTTTTATGCAAGAGTAAGTTTGGTCTTAGTGACAGTCAGGTCTCCTTCCACTGCATGAGAAACCTTGTGAGAAATGTAGAAATTGAAGACTGTATTATGGTGACTTTTTATTGCAAGAATTAGAAAATCAGAAACAGATTTTATAAGGCTGCAGTAGTCCTTTATTTTCTGTTGGCTTGTCTCTTTGCATTATTTTAAAATGTGTTAAGAGAAGTTTGGGGAGGAATTTCCATTGATTCAAATCGCAAGCTGCCCAGATCTGAACAGGGCTTAAATCTACTATATGCTTTCATTATCTAGAAGAACACTTAAAGAGATACCAGAAGTAACATCAGATACATCATTTGATCAGGAAACTATTCCTAGTGGGAGAAAACAACTCAACAAAACTCATAACAGGTATTTGGAAAATAATTGTGCTTAGTACAATAGTAAACTGATATCAGAGGCGGTGGAGCAGGCTCTGGACTACTGTGTTGGGTCTGAGATTGTTATTACAAACTAAAATTTTCACTCAGTTTTAATGTGCCTCAATTTTTTTTTTGGTTATCCTCCTTTAGGTTAAATATTGATTTTTCGATAGACTAAATTAACTCAAAATACATTAAATGCTGTGTAGGAAAAATGAATGTAGATTCTTTTACATGTGAAGTTGTTTCTCTAAGGAGAAAGACATACATAAAACTGTAATTAGAATCTATATCCACAAATATAATTTACTAGTGGACACTTGGGTATTTTCAAGTGCTAAACCATAACTTTTCCCTGTAGAAGGATATTGAGACAATGAGTATAGCTGTAGCAAAATGTAAATAAGGAGGAAGAATGTGTTTAGTTGATGTTTGGTGTTAGTGGTGTCTGTAGAAAGCGTTTGTCATGCTTCCCCAAGAAAGAACCATGTTTTGCATATGAGAGAGACTTTCATTCATCCCATATACTCTTCTTTAGTTTAATTTCTTGACAAGGTGATAACCATCACATGAATTCAAGACTGAATGTAATTAATTTAATCTCTTGAATTTCCTTTGATTTAGCATAAAATCATTGTCTCCAATATGGATCTAAAACAGGAAAATATGAAATCTGTGCAGGTTTCTTATGTCATACATTTGCATCTGCATCAGATAACACTAACCCAAGCTAGCAATGCTAGTATATCTTCAGATGACTAATACTTTAATAAAAATGCTCCCATAATTGTATTAATAATATAAAATCAAATATTGCTTGTTCTGTGAGCACAGAAACATAGAATCATAGAATCATTAAGGTTGGAAAGGACTTTAAGGTAATTGAGTCTAGCTGTTAATGAATGCATCTGACTCCCTGAGGCTTCCTATCCTCAGTAACCCTGATTTTCTACTGTCCTTTCCTTACATCAGGCCCTGGTCAGGAACTATGAGAACTCGGGTCCTCCCTTGCATATTCTCCAATGTTTTCCTGTCAGCATGCTTAGTTTCTGTCATGTCATCAACATGCGTTTTCCTTCTTCCTTATTGTGCCTCTTTTATTTTCCTTTGCAACACTGCCTTTGGTAAACTATTTTTCTGAAAATTGTAGGGACCTTGTAATTCTGGCACATTTATGTTTCTGCCAAATTGGACCAAAATGGGTTCAAAAGTAATTATGAAAGGAAATGAACACACACACACACAAAAAGAAGTGTAAGTCTAATTTTGTTAGAAAATAGGACGGAACCCATCAGTGTTAGATGCTGTTGGTTGTGTTGATCTTATATTTCATTAATAGCAGAAGCTATCTTTGATATTGCTGTAACTTTTGAGGGACAATGTGTGTGCCTTCTCTAAACCACGAGGTCTTGCCTCTTTTATAAATACTTCGGAAGTGCTAGATACCTTCTTTGGAGAACATGGCCATGGGTTTGAAGGCAGAGAAGTCCAAGTGTTTTTGCTCTTACCACAAGATGCAAAGGAAAACCAAAGGTTGTAAAAGATTTTAAGGGAATCAAAAGACAGAAATGTTATTCCTGTTGATGTGTGGAATACATAAGATGTTCCTTCTCCCCCAGAAATATTAAAGCAGCACTTAAAGATGACAGAAAAAGATCTGCTTTATTTTAGGGCACTGCTAATGACCTCAATGGTGATTACATTGTGTTCCACAGGGAAGGAGGGAAGATCAGGATGTCGCATAGATAGATTTCTTCAGGCCAAAGCACTCAACCTATGCATTTAAAACTACCTCTGATCTCTAAATGTTACTAAAAATACCAAGCTCTTGATTCAGACACCTTTTCTAAATGTCACCATTGAGCTCAGATTTCATACGCATTTCATTTTATAATCTGGTGTTTAAGTGAAAATATTTTTACATCTATTTTCTCTTATTGTTTGTTATAAATAAATCATCACAGATCTGGTAGATCAACTAACTGATTCCCCTGGAGGAAGTCTATTCATTTTTGCGTGACTCAGTCTCTGTGTGACCAGTTCTGATGTCTTCAGCTATTCCAGGGTTCCTTCTATGGGGGAGGTGAATTTTAATTACATATTCAGTGGCCTATTTGCAAGACTTGGAAATTCAAACAGTTCAAAAGACTTGTGCTGAACCTTCTTTCCTTGCCAGGCTCAGGGTTTCCTTGTCCATCTCTTAAGCTGGCATTTTCATCCTGAAAGCCAGGACAAGCACTTGTGTCTTTTGGCTTTGTTTCCAACAACCCTCATCTTAGTAGTTGATATCTGCTGGGCCTTTGCCATGGACTTTTACTGAATTCCATCTGATTATTAGAACTCATTCTGTAGTTGAGGCACTTTCTAACTCCTCAGGGCAAAGGTTTTCTGGTTGCTTCTCTTTTCTACCCAAAGGGCATTCTTTTATGGGCAGTTCTTAACTTAAAGCCTTCTTCTTAAAAAAGCCTCTTATGGGCTTTTTTTCTTTCCAGAGCTGGAGAAGTGATCAGTAGTACCAAGAGTGCTATCCCTGTGTGCTGTGGGAAGTGATCAGTATTACCATTAGTGCTGTCTCTGTATGCTGTGGTGTATGATCTAGGGATCCCACTCTGTTTGCCAAAGCCAAATACTAAAGTGTAGATAGAAAGCTCTTATAAGACAATGCTATTTATTCTGTTTTAGTGCTACAGACACTTCTCAATCTATTAGAAAAATAACAGTTGGAAGGAGGAAAGAGACAAATGCTGAAGTCTCTGCTTGGACTGTATTCCTGCATAGTAGAGCAAGAAGCAGTTCTTTGCATAGTATTCAGAAAGGAATTCAGGACTTGCCCATCTGTATGGAACTAATTTAAATGTGCCCATGGCATTCTACCAGCTGAGAAAGATTCCATACAATTTTCACATACTCTGTGCTCTCCTTTCAGAAGTAATGACAGTTTCTTAAAAAATTGTCTTATAATTTGTTTGTTCTGAAGCCCTGTTGAGGTATTTCTTAGCTATTAAGCCTGCTTTATCTATGAAAAATGTCCATTATGCTACAGGCAAGCAAAGATCAAGACTGAGATATGAATAAATATGTAAGAAAAGGGAGGCTGCAAGCACAGTTTTGCAGTTTGCCAGATGTCCAGAGCTCACACCCTGGGGGCTGCAGCCAGGTAATGTCTGCAACACCTAATTTGTTAAATTTAGTTGTTTATTTTCTTGTTCTCTCACTTAATATTTTCCTGTATTTCCACATTCTTTGTCTTACTTCGTACATAATTCCGATAAAATCACTGTTGTTGTTTCCAGATCAAAGGACCTAAATTATGTTACAGTGATCTGAATGTTTTTTGTACACATCATTTTTTTTTCTCCTTATCATGATAGACTGACTTTTAGGTACTAGCTATCCCTAGTTTTGTTTTGTTTTGTTTTGATGTGTCTAGTAATTGGTCTGAGACTGCCAATTCATCCACAAGTTACGCCTACCATGATGTTATATATTCCCCTTTTTTGTGGATATCTTCTGGCTTCTGAAGGGCTGAACACATCAGAAGCATTACAAAGGCCAGATTTAGCACCTTTACAACAACAGGCTTCATACTTTCTTGGCTTTCTGTTAGGAATAATCATGTAATATTCAAAGCTCTGAAATAAATACATATCTCCAAACTGAATGGCTGGAAAGCAAGCAGTCCCTAAAAATCCTTTCTGTCAGTCATGTCCTCTTCACTTCCAAATTCTTTACTATGAGGCCTCCCTGGCTTATGAAAATACCTTTACTTGAAGGAATCTTATCCTTAATAAAAATCTCCACTGAATCCATGCATTAAATCAGTCTCATGTTACTGAGTCACTCCTGGTGCATTGAGTTGGTCTTCTGCTTTAATAGACAAATTTCCTTGGCAGGCTGCCCATTTCTTTCCATTTATGACAAGAATATTAATCACTCTCTGATCAGTGTGTGCTCCATCATCAGGACACATCATAAATCACTGAGAGGTACTTTGGCAGCTGGTTAACATTACACCCAAGTGCTTCACCCAGCACATGCTTTCCCCATCTACATGAGCTTCTTTTCCTTCACTCATGCCTTGTACCTTGTGTAGTGTTCTCCTAAAGGCTTCCTAAATGGATTGCTTGTCTTTCAAAAGCTGCCCTGCAATTCTAATAGATTTCAAAATGATCCTCATTTCATGGATCCTCATGATTCACCGAAAGTATGGTTGACCAGTCACACAGACTGAGGGAGACGGAAAAATATGACCAGTGAGGGAAAGAGAGAGGAGGATTCTCTTTTAAATCCAGCTGGGGCACAGAGGTGGTCAGATAGTGTAACAAACCAGCCCAAGTTTCTCCAGTCGAACCTAATCTCAAGGAATATGACTTTAAATACAACAGGACTTTCTCATGAGTGCTAGCATTTTGGCAGGAAATCTTACAAGTATTCATGTTCTGGAATTCCTTTCCCATACCACAGGCAGGTTATCAGTCTGAGAGTAGACCCTCACTGAGCTTTTTTGGGGAGGCTGAAGGCAATTTCTTTTTCACATATATATTACTGTTTTTCAAAATACTCCGTGCTTCATCTACCCTGCAGTAGGATAACAAGCAGTTTACAGATCCCAGCATTTGAAGGAATTTCTCTTTCTCAGCACAAGTGGGTTGGCAGATACACAGATCGGTGTTGCTGTTCTCACCACGGCCGAGTAGAGAAATGACACAAAGTCCAGGCTCAGGGACAAATGGAAGCACTTTAATGAATTCTCAGAAGGCTTTTATACATTAGTTCGCAAAGTGTGTTAAGTGGCAGAAGGTAATTGGTTTTTGCCATCCACCCCCTAAGGGGATTGGTCAATTTCTAAGACACCCACCTCTGAATGTTTTTCTTGTTAGAACCATAACAATTCTGCCAAACAACCCACAGGTGCAAGAAGTTTTTAATACTGTAATCTCGTTTAAAGTAATCTGCATGGGAAAGACAGAACTCTCACAAACTACTGCAAAGAGCTGAAGAAATTCTCTGCTGAGGCTTTTTCAGCATCCATAGGTCAGCTGTATCTTCTTCTGTGCCTTCTTCTCCATGTGTTTTCTTATTTTAATCCTTGCTATTTCACAAGAGGTTATAGGGACATAAAGGGGAAAACATAATCTTCAAAATTAAAGCAACTCGAAACAGTTGATAATACTGTTAAACACTGGGGCCCAATTCTAATACCCTTAATAAATACTTGACCAAAGTGTAACTCCATTATTTTGTTAGTAGCTGCTCTTTTGTTAGTAGACAAATCAGGTTCAGAAGTTCTTTGTGCATTGAGAGGGTAGACTGAGCAAAGTGAGCATCAGCAGTAACTCCTTCTTCTTGATAGTATTGAAATACCTGATACTTCTCAAGACTTTTATTTATGAATTAGTCTGAGTTTGATTCTCCAGGTAATATGAATATATTATATTATATTATATTATATTATATTATATTATATTATATTATATTATATTATATTATATTATATTATATTATATTATATTATATTATATTATATTATATTATATTATATTATATTATATTATATTTTTTTTTTTTTTTTCACAATATAATTTGTCTGATACTATGGTCACACATCTCACACATGCAAGTATCTGAAGTGCAATTTGAGTGTGATAACTGGTAACTCAGTCTTGCAGAACAAGATGAAAGACTGAGAATTGCAAGAAGCAGTAAACTTCTTGCCTTTGATGATTACAAGAAATAATGAAAACTTCCTTTCTTAGTATTTTCAAATATTCTCCAAACGTACTTAATAACCATTTAGAAAACCTTCCATGATTTAGAGCTTTTACAGGTTAAAATCTGTTGAAATAGATGTTTGCTTTTAATGAAAAATTCTACTTCAGAAAAATTTTGTTAACAACCAGGAAATAAAACTAAGGGAATGATTTCATTTGCAGAAGTGGTGAGTCAAAATGTGCTAACTCTTTTCATCAGGAGTTTTAGTATTTCTTGGGATGTATTAAAGCTATAAGAGAAATAAATAAATCTTGACAGAGAACAATTAAAAAAAATCTGAAAGCATAATTTTTTGTTGAGGCTTTAGTTTTTCTGCCAGCTTTGTTCATTGCTTACCTCGTTTCATTTAAAAGAATAGAATATTCAGGGATGGAAATTGACTTGCAGTCTTGAAGCCATTTTACATGATCCCTGTAGCTGCCCAAATTAGGAGTCCAGAATATGAGTGTCAGCATGTTTCCTACATGTATGATAGTACCCTGTCTTGAGAAGATGATGTGGCCTTGCTATTGATTTTGTAACATCATGGAATAGTTTGGGTTGGAAGAAACTGGTCAAGGTAGTCATTGTCCACATGAGGAGGCAAATCATCACCCATCATTGTCTAACAGCCTCAAGGTGTATCGGGGCCAGATAGTGACCCACAACTGCCACATGTGACAAAACTGGAGTAATAAATACGGTGATCTTGCAAAAAATCTCAGAAGACACAGCTGGCTCCAATGGTAATCAGAATGGGAAGGTTTCAGCTAAGACCAGCTTGCAAGGGAAAATCCTGCTCTGAGTTCCAGCATTTCCCCTGGAGGAAGAAATCCAAATAACAGAGATATTCAGTCAGCCCCACAGATGGGATGAAGAAAAAGTCCATGGAAGGAGAGTCCTGTGAACAGTGTCCAAGATGCCACCTGGATTTCCACCAAAATCTGTCTCTGTTTTTCATCCAAATGCAGAGCCATAAAACATAATGTTGCCACTTTGACAGATGTCTCCTCTCTGCCTTACAGTTAACACAAATTCTTGTGATTGCCTGTAGCATTATTGCCTGTTCTGACAACAGACTGATGGTGGGACTGTCTTCATTATTTTAGGTGCTTGACATTTTACTGACAAATGGCTGTGGTCTGATCAAAGACAAGATCAACAGAGAAATTCCTATCTACTGCTTTGGGTTGGCCCTTTCAGATCACCTCCAGGCCAAACTGCTGTTCCAGTATGCTTTAAAATGCAACAAGGAACACCCTGACCAAAGACAATGATCTGATACCACTCTCTTCTTATGCTAAACAGTATCAACCCTTTTTCAGGTTAGAAGCTTAATTATAAAGTTTCAGAATGACTGTGAATTTTGTGCATTTCTGTGCCAAATATGCACCAAATAATTGGCATTTATTGCAGAATGAAGAAGCTTGTCAATACTTCCTGTAGCCTTACAGGAAGTTGTATTTGTTTTCACCACAACAGAAACTGAATTTTGCTCGCTCATTTGCCCCATCCTCATCAGACACCTAAGGGCTGTGGAAAAGCCTTGCTCCTGTGACAGTCTTTATGCCCAGGAATGAGCTCGGTCCCTGCAGTGACAGATATGTGACAATCAGGGATGAGTGGTGTGTGCACCGTAAAATGTCTGGTTACTCTGGGTAGACATTTGAAGCAGATTTTGTCCAGCATTGAAAACGAAGCAAACACTCCAAAGGATTTCTTTGCATTTAATTTCTTCCAGATGCAAAAGCAAAGAAAATCCTGGTTTTCCCTTCTCAACAGAATCAACCTCTGAGATGCCCCCTTCCAGTTCCTGTATTAACTACTAATACAACTGGCTCCCCTCTCCTAGGCAGGGGAGACCTGCTGACAGACTAGCATTTACATTCAAAGGCTTCTTTTACACACCTGCATATTAAAAATTTCTCTAGAAGTGTCCTGGCTTCAAGCCTGTCTGGTGCCTCAGCTTTTCTGTCTTCTCCAGTTCATGAGGCCTTACACTTCTGTTTATTCACCTTCCTCCTTCTGAAGATAAAGTAATTAATAAAGACTTCATAGTTCCTTCCTATTTTCAGTTCCCTCCACATGTTCAGCATGTGACCCCAGCACTCTGAACTTACAACAAAAGTATGAAGCAGGCTCTTTTTCTGCTTTGATTTCCTCTACCCATGTCACGTCCCTCAGTTCTAATCACAGCAGTGACCCCATTAACTAGACCATCATCTTTTCACCAGTCCCACAGAGGATACTTTCAGTTGATGAGAAAGTTGGATGTTGGTACCTGGTGACTCAAAATACTGTGGCATCTTTTAATTAAAACACAAGTCATTGTGACAGGCGGGTTGCAGCCACAGAATCATTTGCTATTGCCACATAAATGCAAACAAAAACGCAATGAATAAGCACTTATTCCTTACCATAAAACATAGGATCTTTCTCCCTTACTCAAATTATGAGACTTTTCTGCTACATTGTCTCCTCTGCTGCTTCTGAGGAAGCTAAAAAGCTATCATTGACACAGAGGCAAGCAATCCTATGTGAAAGGGGAAAGCAGTGAATCCTTCCTGATTGGAATGCACTAGTGGCTTGCTTAGAGCAGCATGAACTCTAGATACCTTAAAATTGACAGATTGCTATTATGTAGTGAGCTGTATATAAATCTATTGGACCACCTATTTCAGCTGTTTGGATTGTTACCTGGATCTTTGTTGCAGAGATGTTGAAATCTTGGCCACATCTGAAAATAATAGTACAATTTACATCAGAATAGATGAGGCAGAATTTTATCTAAAGAATAATATATAGACGCCACCACCAGAAAACAGGCTTACCTGTAAGCATTACTGTTTGCTGGCATTAGTAATGGGTTACTGTCAGCAGAAACATTTATTTGAGATAATATGACAGCAAAACTGTCTGTTGTAAAGAGGGAATATGGCAGGGAATCCAGCCTTCCTATCACTTTCCCCTGCTAAAACCTTCTGTCTGGAGTATTTTTACTCCTTTTTGAAAAACCTATTGAAAGAGCTATTGAGCATGCAGTGCTGGAACATTCCAGCACTATTTGTATTACATTTCACCAAGCACTAGCTGAGAAAAATAAGTAAAAGACACCAGTGTGGGAGATACAAGGATCTAGGGGCCATCTGAGCTGGACATTTTCTACCTTTGCAGCTTTTCATTGCTGAGGATGGTGGGGGCCAGATAGAGCCACAACATCAAATGTTTCAAACCTACTGTGGTTAAGGAAGGGCCAACATAACAACAAGGCTCATTTATTTAATGCCTCCTGATGACAGAAGCAGTTACTATGGCCTCTGTATCTTTCAGTACCAAAACTGAAATGCTGAATAGTGTTGGATACTTCGAACACCCAAGGGCCAAACAAGGTCAGTTAGTAACTTAAATACAAATATTTCTGACAAGCTAACAGCACTGGTTTGTTGAATTGTTGAAAAGAATAATTCAAAAGAATCCTACCCTTATTAAATGGTTCAGACTGACTCATTTCTGACTTGAGAAAGCATAGTCACTAATTATTGCAGGGGAATGTGCGTATGCACCTTCCAAAAATCGATGTGGCTGCTGAATTTCACATCCTACTCATCATCTCCCAGCAGATTTCTCAGTACTTGCTTAAAAAAAACCCTTCCTGAGTTGCATCTGAATGATGTAAGTGTTGTGTTGAGACAACTGATTATTTAAAAACAGAATGAGATTTAATTTAGCTACTCCTCTTTAAGGATGCCAAGGCAAGAATTGTTGTGACCACCCCTAATAAGGCAGACAGAAAAGAAAAAGTAGCTGTGGCTTAATGAGGTTACACAGTAATTCATATAGTCTGGAAATAATTTTGTTATCCGTCATATGGTAATGATCATCCTTTTTTTCCCCTTTACTTCTTCCCATCTGTTTAGGGAAGGAAGGTTTTTTAAAGAAGTCCTTTGTGAGGGCTCCCTTTACCCTCTCTGGACAGTCTCTTGGCCACACCAGATGTTAGGACCCTTGACCCCTCCCCTACGTCTCCCAGCAGTGTGTTCTAAACATGTAAGACAGTATTTTGAGAAACACTGGTTTTCTATTTTGAACATATTGAGGAATTTAAGACAAGATTTTATTTGTTTCAGAGCCTACACATCTCAAACAAACTGCAGACTTCAGATGCAGGCATATTGTTTCTCCCACATCTTGCTGTTCTTTCCCACTAATCCAGTGGTGAATGGGTTACTTATTTTTCTACTCCTGTAAGACAGTGTATTTAACACAATCTGAGATGCAAATGTTGCAAAAAATGTCTTCTATTTATTTCAAGGCTCTGTATATTTTTTTTCTTTGTATAGAATAAACATGGACTTACTTTTAGACTCTTTAATCTGGGCAGATTATATAGATGCCTTACCTATTTTTCTGATTCAGAAAGTAGAACCACTGAATTTTGGTGCATCTCTTCATTTACTGCACAAGTTTAAGGAAGGAATTAAGACTTTTGAAGGGTAGCTACAATTTTTAATCATGCAGAGAGCCAGGTTTGTACCAGAATTTGTGAAATGTCTTCTTACAACCTACCATGCTACTCTTTCATAAAATATAATCAGCTTTGGATGACATTGTACCCCAAATTAAACTTTACTCATTTACCACAGGCCTCGGTGGAGGCAACATTTTGCCTCCAAGAGCAAAGCTTGAATGAGCCTCAAAACTCCCAACTTAATACATAAATATCCCCTATATCCTACATATCAACAGCACCTTCCTTCATCTTTTTTTTTCTCACTCTCTTTCCTTTGCTACCAATTTCTTCTCCATTTTAATGCTTTATTTTTCGTTTTCATACTTAATTAAGTACCCTATCAGTGGTGGTACCGTAATATATAATTACACCTTGCCTTTTTTGGTCTTTTTTTCTTCTCTCCTTTTTTTAATACGGAGATTCTTTCATTCATCTCATCTCTTTCTTTAATTTGCTTAAATTGCATGTGCTTTAGATTATAATTTCAGAGTAAATGACCTACCAAGTCTGGCAGGTGACCTTGTTCCCAGAGTCATGACAACGTGGTACAACAGGAGAGGTGACATGCTGAGATAAAAACATCTACTGAGAGCAAGTTAACTTCAACCCAGAGTCCCTGTGATTTAATCCAAAGCCCTTCACTGGTCCCAGAAGTGAGTTTTAAGAAAGATTAAAATATGTATAGTAAGACTTTACCAGTCCCTTGGGAAAGCTTCAGCTCTGCCATCTTTTTCCAGTATATGTACTCAAAGCTATTTAAAGTGCATGTATGTGAGCCACTTGTGCTGCGTGTGGAAACTGCATGTGTGACTGAGAACCTGAGAAGTCACCTCAGGTCCTGGCATTGCAGGAATAAAAACTGTATCCAGACAACACAGGGAAAAGCAGCCTGGCTGAAAATGGATCTGTATGAACATTACACACATGAGTTGCAGAAATCTGTATGAGTACTTTTCTCCAGGAGGCTCTCCAGGCATTTGACTCTTAGTACTTCAGCTCCTCTCTCAATTCTTGGAATTTTCACACACAAGTTGACAGCACATTAAAAATGAATGCAGCTTTATTTGCTAGATTTAGATCTTATTAAATGTGCATATTAAATGTTAGCAGAATGTTTAAAAAATTTATTCTGACATTAGTGTATCATATTTATCAGCAACATACTTAGCAGACAAAAATGCCACTCAGATTACACAACAGTACAAGTCAAACAATTGGTACATGTGGAATAGTCAGAAACTCCATATATTTTCACTCCATTCTGTTGTCTCAAACAGACAGCATTACATAAAAAAGTAAAAGCATAGTAAGAAAATTTTCTAGAAAAAAACAGTATAGTGTCTCATAGTAGCATTTTTCTTTTGCAGTCCTTTGCTTAGAACATACCACATGAAATCTTCCCAAGGTATAAAACCTAAATTTTAATTGCAAAAAAAAAAAATCCCTGATTGTGTTACACATGAAATGTCAATTTTGTTTTGTGTAACTAATTCTACTGAGGCAATCTATTGTTGCTTAAATTACAGTAATTGCAACACAGAACTTCATTCACTTTGGTTAAAGGGCACTTTTAGATACCAAATTGCATCAAAATGAAATATTCCAACAGTAAGAATCAGCACATCTCCAAACTGACCAGGCCTTCCTTACTTTAGTCACTTTTCAAGAACACGTCAGGAAACTTATGTGGACCATTATAAACCCAACCATTGACTGATACCTTTAGTCAAAATACTTGCTTAATGGCAAGTAAAGGCAAACTATAATGTAAAAAGATGTTTAAACTGATTTTTTATGTGATATTAGCTTTTAGTATGACAACCAATTCTCTTTTCAACAGTTTCTGTATACGAAGAAGTAATGCTATGAAGTGTAATGACATTTTTAACATACACACATTTCTTTCTAAATAAGCTGATCCCAGGGATTTTTTCACTTCCTATTGTATGATACAACATACACAAAACATCTGTTTGTACTGCATTAAATAGCAGGTGATCTTAAAAAATAAGTTTGAAAGAAGCACAAAGTAGGAGTCAATACATCAATTCAAATTCAGGGTCTGCATGCAAGGCTTCTACATATGAATGCTATATCCCAAACAAATGTATTTCCTTATTTTATTTCATCTTGCTTTTAAATAGCATTGTTCATTCACAACACACCTGTTTTGCTGATATCTTTTCAAGGGTAGTATACTGGGACACTATTACTTGCAGAAACCAATCTTCTATAAGCAGAAATGGTACATCTAACCCTGAATTTCCAAATATGTTTTCCGCTTCAATCAGGTTGGACATTTTGCATAGAAATGTCCTTTTGCATCTCATTACCTTTCTGTTTGAAGCAACTGTTTGCATTGCAAACTGTAACAAACCCATGTCACCTAAATAAAGCTGTTTAATTAACAGTATATGTGCAAGATGCAGCACATTCACTGTGCAAATTGTGGTGTTTCATATGTGATTATGACTGATGGCTGATACTCTTCTTTGGCTTACACATTAAGCAGCAGAGCTAATGTATTTACACATGCATTCTTCCAACAGATCCATTACTTCAAATATATCTGAATATTCAAGAACATGATCAGTTCATCATGAACATGAATTGCCAATATGCTTGACTGATCAAGCAACCTTAGAGAATGAAGGTGAATAACTTACAGTAATGAGAAATGTACATCTTTATCAACTCCTTGACTGGCAGGCAAACCATGCGATGTGTGCTCGAGGTAGGCACTTAATATTATCCTTTTGCTAATAACAACAGCTCCACTCAGGACATTGATTTAAAACTGTTACAATATTAAGGTTACTTGCCAAGTACTTCAAGATACGGCAAGGTTTGCTAAAGCAAAATACCCTAAGTTGTGGTACTAGTAAACAGTACATCATTCTGATGATATAGAATACAAATCTTGATTTTTATGTGTATACCTGTGAGGAAGTATAACGTTCAAAGTGCAAATAGAGCAAAATTTTCTAATCTTGTCTACCTTGTGTATTCAGCATGAGAGAACTCAATAATCTGGTGTTACAACAATCTGCTGTCTAGGCATGAACTGCTCTTGAACAGTCCACATAGCACTGAAACAGAAGTGTGCCAAGGCAGGCATGGTTTGGCAACACTGAACAGCTCTGTCTGCAGGTTCACAGCAGATGCCTGATGCCTGCAAGTACATTTTGGAAATAGGCACCACCCTGCAGAGATCATTTTCACACCTTTTGCCAAATGCAAAGAAACAAGGCACTAAGCATGGAAGCGTTGATATGTTTTAAATATACAGCAAAATCATAAAAATGCCTACCTGCTTCAAACTAGAAAATGAGGGCACATTCTTAAACAGCTGGAAGCTACTTTGCACAAATAGTTATTATATATTTATAAACTCAGTAACTTTGTAGAAAAGCCACCTAACAAATCAGAAAAAAAAAACAAAAACCTTCCCAAAGATTCAAAACGGAAAAAAAAAAGAACCACTCCCAAGCCTCAGGCTACTGTGTATAAGGACAATAAGAGCATAAACATAGATTATTTGGCATGCTTAAAATCTTGTGGATAAAAGTCCAAGACCAAGCCATTCAGCTAGATCAACTGGTATGGTGGTCCAGCTCCTAATCCACTGCCAAGGAGTGCAGGAACACTCCATAGTATGCATCGAGGACAGACACACAGCTTTAGCCCTTTGCTGGCATTCATTGAGAATCCAAACAAAGAAATAAATAAATGAGCAGCTTTGGCCAAAACGAATGTCAAACATAATCTTCTAATAGTAGTTTTTGAGAATGAGAAATTAAGTAACTGTTATTCTCCAAATCGTATACATATTTTCAAAACCCACTGCAATTAGGTGATTCCACAGTATCTGCATTTAAAGAGCAAACTTTTTGGTAAATTGTATCTTTATGCAAATAAATTATGGCTTTTTTTTCCCTTCACTAGTATATATTAACTGAATTCTGTGCCTATAAATAATTCCAAGTGGAATCAAGCCCATACGTCTTTAAAAATCAATTCCTTCTACAAAATGTATAGAAGTTCAAACCAATGTTTCATTAAGACACAGTGAATATAAAAAAAACCCGCAAACCTCAACACTTGTATCAGGAGTGTTCTACTTAAATGATCACATAATAAAAATAGTAATTCTCAGCATTTTCCACAGCAGTGGTCCTCTGTGGTATCTTTTTCAGTCAGCTGGGATACAGCCTGGAATGGTGCAATTAGCAACAGGGAGGGGGCTTGGTGGTAAATGACCTTATCATGTCCTGTGAGCCCTTTGACGTTAACAGTCCCTATACCAGGAGTCCAAATTCTAGGTTACAAGATTACATTTACCATTCAAAGTCACGGGTAAATAAAAACCAGTGCCAAAATCATAGTTAAGTAGATTTCCTAAAACTTGTAAGCTCAGTAAAACTTTTAAAGAAAAGTCTAAAATCTTTGGACTGAAAGAGAAGGGTTGAACTCTCCTACAGCTTTCAACATGATGCATACCAAGCAAACCACAGATAAAGAAAGCTAAAACAAGCTAAATCCCGAACAGTAGGGTTTTTGGCTACATTGCTCTGGATAGCTCCATTCTCCCTTCCGTGGCGATGAACTCCTTTTCTGTGGCTCGTTTATCACCTTGGCACAGTCTCTCCTTCAGTTTTTCAAGTTCATACTCATGCAGGATTTTTTGTGTTAAATACTTTTCACGTTTTATTTTGGCTTTCACATCTGCAGGAACATCAGGAATCATCCATGCTACAAAGAATTTGACGATGAATACAACATGCTAAAAAAAAATTAACAACTCATTACCAAATGAAATACCTTTTGTTTTATCTGACACCAAACAGGTCACTTTTTGTTCATGAACAAAATACATTTCATTTGGCTGTCCTGGAACAATACATACCAAATTAATGTGTATCTAAGATGTGCATGAAGATTAAAACACATCCTCTTATGCAGAAATTTTAATTCAAAACCATTAATGACTTAGCAGACCCAAGAGAAAAGTGTCAGGGCCTGAATCTTAACCATCACTTTTCAACTCCTCTGTGTGGTTTGTTAGAAAGTTCACACAGCTGTGCTGATAACACTTAGCTTTTGAGAGCTGATGAAACACAGCAGGAAAAGTGATGAGAAGAGCACTTTAGCTACTCCGTTTTCCCTTCATAACTTGCAAAGCAGTGGCTTAACACTGAAGTGCCAGTTATCCAAACTTGATTTAGCTGTTTTTAACTAATATACGTCACTGCAAAATGCTGTCTAGATTTTGAATACAGTCATCTCACGTACAGCTCTTTAATGAAAGCAAGGCAAGTGGAAGTGCTAGTCCTGGTGGCTTTCATCTCTTACACTGGCATAAAGACTTTTTTTATTTTGCTGATTATTTTGATCAACATTAGCAGTCTCCTCACCCACTTTCACTGTTCCTACTCTGAGGTCAGCTCACTGAAGTTGAAAGGCCCAGTAATAGTAAACATTTAGGACATGAGTACTTGGTATTACTTAGGGAACAAATTATTTTATACTCCCAGCAATTCTGTTTACTGTAACATTAGTAACAATATAGAGAATCACAAGGTACCAACGTCAGAAGGAAATTTTGTAGGGAACATACCTCCATAATAATTATAAAGGCCAATTTTGCAGCAAGAATGTGCCAGAACTGCATAGAGTGTAAGTACTTCCTCTCATGATCTGGAGGATATCGATAGTCTCTGTACCTGTTGGAATGATAGACATGCAAAGGTGAAATGTCACAGTCAGCCTGGGACAGACTACAAGCTTAGTGACACTTACAAGCAAGTACAGCTGTCATTTAAGGAACCTTTTCTTGTTTTAAATGGTTGCCTATCAGTTTGTTTATATCTTTGTATTTGCTTAAGCACCCTCACATACACGGCAACAGAGCAGAGATGAGGATGTGCGATGTGAAATTTGGTACAGGTTGCTTGTTTTTCAGGCAATGATCAAATAATACAGGACAGAGTGATGGGATGTATCACAGGGTAATGGGCATGGACTGAATAAATGTGACAGCCATAAACAGATTATGGACTGGACAGATGCAGGGTTTCACTACAGGACAGACTTGAGTACATGTTCTACACCATCAAATAAATGCAGCTGTTTCCAAAAGTGCTGGGGTGGTTGGTCTGGGGTTTTTTTGGTTTGCTTTGAGATTTTTTTCATCAAATCAATACTTTTCTTTCACCCTTTCCAAAGGTCTTTTCCAATTATTCTAGAATCTCCAGTGCTTCTGCTAGCAAGAAAGGACTACTTTTTAAATGAAAGCAGGATAGGTCTGATTCTTGGTCTGATCAAGCAAAATAAGGATTGATTTAAAATACCATTTATCTCATTTTCAGCTTTGAAATCTAAACATCCCCTTCATTCTACCCCCTTGTCCACTTAAGCAGCCTAAAAATCTTTGAAAACACAGGCTGAAGTTCGCAACTTTAGGGATATAAATTTCCTTCCTCACTCAAAAATCAATAGTGTAATTAAGTAAACAAAAAATCCAATGAAGAAAAAGCAAAATGCACGTTAGCAGTGAGACTCTTAGTGGTGATTTTTTTTTTGAGGTGATAGTTTTTGTTATTGGCTTGATCTCTTACCACCTCAAGCATTACTTTGTCAATAGCCTAAATATCAACTCTTACACTTCAGAATGATGAGAATGACATAATTTACTTTCTAATGGACTACTTACTTAGATCTGCATTGATTTTTTACGCTATATTCTAAACAAAGTGATAAAATATTTATTATTACACCAACCTGCATATGACAAAGTTTTCTGGATTCTCTTTAGGTTCATTTCTCTCAGGAAAATCTGAGATTAGAAACACTGACAAACTGTTGTTTATGTATCCAGACATAGGTGAGTCTTCATTTTCAGAATAAGCATAGTAGTAAACTAAACGAGGGATCATATCTGATGTGAATGCAACAATAAAAGCCTGAAAAGAAATTGGAAAAAGAAATTAAGAAAGTGGCACACAAAATTTGTGAGCGTATTTATAAAGGGGTTGTGGTTCTGTGATGCTGGCATTACCCAGAATCTTTTAAGAAAGGGTGAGAAGCATGATTAGGGCACTTCACTTTGGTGAAAGATGCTGAGTGCAGCCTCCACACATTTTGCCTGGAAGCCTGAGGTGCTGAGGTATCCGTGCTACATTGGCAATACCTGCAAGTGGGTTTGTTGCCTAAGACACACTAAAAAGAGGCATCTCTTTTGCTCAGTAGTCTGCTTTACATATGCTTCCGATGAAATACTGGCACAGCATTTAGTTGCCAGCTTATAAAAAATACTTGGAGCCACTGCTCCCACAGGGGCATCCAGAAGCAGCTGACTGAGCAGAATTCCCACAGAACAGGCCTCATAATGACTAGAACAAAAATGCCCCTGACCCACAGAACTCATCCACCTTTCCTGTCCCCTAGAGTTCCCTCTGGGCAATCAGGGTGCGTCATCAGACTGAGCTTTGTACTGGCTTATGCCATTCCAAAAGGCTGGAAAACACAGACAACTGAATGAAAGATTATGGCCAATAAAATGTGGATTGGGAGCTGCACACCACCAACACATGGACAAGCCAAACCACTTAAATGGTTTGATGGTATCTTTGTAGGTTAACATGATACAGTGTTGATGAAGGAGAATAAGCACCAGCTGGTTTTTAATTTTTCACATTTTGAGTACATGGAAGAATCAGTGTTGATGCAGCACAGTTAGCACACTTACATTAGTGACAACAGACAGGATGGCCATCCCATTTAGGATTTCCTGCCACACTCCTATGCTATGTGCTTTTGCAGCCACAGGTCTTCTGTACTGAGTGGTTAATTTCCACGAGTCTACTCGAATCTCCAGGATATTATTCATCAGAGCAAGCAGGGGAGCCAGGGGAAAGGATGCCACAAAGAGAGTAATGAATCCAAACTGAATGACTGCAAGGGAGAAAAAGAAAGTGTCAAAATCTGCCCTTCCAAAAGTATCCTCACAATCATGGGGGTCTACCACTAGCAGACAAATGGCACACTTCTGCCAGGCTACTCAAGTCATCTTCAGCCCTGACCTGAGCTAAGTGACAATCAGTCCCAGCCCCAAGACTTCTCCAGTCCCTTCAGGCTGCCATTCAGCAGCACCCATAGGAATGAGCATTTGGGTCCTGTGAAATGATGCCAGCAGTGCTGGATACCAATCCTTTCAGGGTGCTGCAGTTCTCATATGTATGGTGTGTAACTGTAGGGGAATTGGGATGTATTCACCCATCAAATCTCTCAGTTATTTTTAGGCCAGTTTTGTTCTCTTGCAGTTTGTACAGAACAATCTTGTTCTTCTTTTAATTATCAACTACACACCTCACAACCTTACATCCACCTATTGTTACTGATTTAATCCAATCATTCATACCAATTCTATATGCAATAGCTCCACTGGGGAGTCCTGACATTAGTTTAAGAATTGCAAATAAAATATAAAATGATCCTTTCAGTTGTTACCAAAACTAAGTATCTCAGTACAGAATGTGGTAGTTCTTGGTGCACAGCCAATACTGCCACTATATTTCAAATAAAGGAAACAGAATGTTTTGTCTGGTTTAGGTAGTGAATAAAAATAAATTCCCATACATGGGTCATTCACTCTTCCAGGATTTCAGTGGTAAGTTCTTCATCTTAGACAAGCAACAAAATTCCTACTAGCTTAGCAGCCCTGGGAAAATGCTGAAGTATACTGGTTCAGTTCTGATTCTGGAAGAGCAAGGACATGGCTGGCACCAGAGATTGTTCTGAGTGTGTTAATTTCACAAGACCACAGCCCCATATCAAATTAAAGTGATAATAATTCTATGCATCTCTAGAACACTTAAAACTATTTCTGCAGAAATAAAACAATACAAAGGTTCATTTTTCAACAAAATGTATCCTTGTAATAGCCAAATATGAACTTACTTAAAGTGTCCTTTAGATTTAGCTTAGCTTCACTTTTAGTTTCAGTTTCTCAGGTTTTGTAAACCACTGTTATATGCCGACATGCTCATGTTACCTTTGAAAACCCGTATTCCCTTGCCCACACTCCCTCTGCTGGTCTAACAGACTGAACAGAAGCACTGATCAGTGCAAGACTAAAGCTGAAGGGATTCTCCTCTAGCCAGTTTGTAGATCTCATGTCTGCAGTACCCATCCTTACAGCATATTTGGCACTCTTCCCATACTTAAAATTTCCACTGGCATCAGCTAAGAATATGCTTTGGAACAAGAAAAGAACAGACACTAAGGCAGCTGGCTGAACTGAGAATAATGTTCCCCATTCAAATGAGGAAAACAAAAAGTCTTTGCAGTGTTTCTGTGAAATTCCCAGCAGCTAAAGATGCAAAGACAGCTTTTTATTTAAACTGGGCTGACCTATTTAATGATTTCCAGCAGTTAATCATTCACTGTTATGCAGATGGAAGTGGTGGCATCAACCCACAACAATTAATCGAGAAAATGTTCTTTTGAAAGTGTCAGTACAAGGTGTCCTGTCCTCAATTCCAAATGTGTAATTTTAAACTTACCCATTTCTAAATATTCATAGAACAGGCCTAAGGCTCCAAATGTCTGCAGATCATGGTCTTGCTCCCAGCGACTGTATAAATTTTCGGGATTATTTCTGGCTTTCCGACGACCCCACCAGTTACAAATCCAGCTGAATATGCAGAAAAAAGTTAACAACGAGAGAAGCAGATCAGATTGGTGCACTTGGTTAGAGCATGGTGCTAATAACACCAAGCTTGTGGGTTCAGTTCCTGTATGGGCCATTCACTTAATAGCTGGACTCAATCCTTGTAGGGCCCTTCCAACTCAGGTATTCTGTGAAGCCTCCCCTTCTCTGAGCAAGCTCCTTAATACAACATGCTTTTATAAGCATGGCTTTCACAAAAGAGGCTGTAAGCCTCTATGAAATGAATCTACATGTCAGAATTTGTGCTTAATTTACAGAGTTCTTCTTATCTTCCTCACATGACAATCATTCCTGCCAAGAATTTCCTCTGGCTGTAAGATGGGCATGTCAGTGTCAGAGAGAACTTACGGAACAATAGCCTCTTGGATATTTCCCCAGATCTGTTTTCCAGCCATGACTATGGTGAGCTGTGTCGTCAGTTCTATCAAACAGCCCGCAGGATCGCACTGGTGGAGACAAACCGGGTTTTAATGGACATGAATAATGGGTATCACCCAGGTAAACTATATTCTACTACTGTATAAATGCAAGAAAGGCGATCTTAAAACTTGTAAGGACAATACTTAATTTCCACACGGACTGCCAGCTAAGCTACCCTCTCAGGAAGGCTGTTAAAGGGCTTTCAGAGTTTAAAGTGTGGTAAGAAACACACACCACAACATAGCCATTTGAAGACAGAGTAATTCAGGGATGCTTCAGCAGGACCTGCATGCAGCACACACCCCTCAGCTCCAGAAGGGTGAATCTTTTGCACTCAGTGAGCTCTCAGTACCAGACTTTTTTTAAGACCCATGGTGAGACCCACTGATATTTCAGGAGAACTGGGACCAAGAAAAGCTTTATGATTTTTCATGCTTGTGACTGACAGATTTTCACTGTTGGTGTTTCCCTGTCTAGCAACAGCAGGAAGAGTCACCGGAAGCCACAGCATCAGCTTCAGGATAGCCAGCTGAGGTCCAGCTCAGTTCAGACCAAGCCTGCAGTTAGAAATTTACGACTGTGCAGGTTGAAGGGAACAATCCACCTTAATTAAGAAAATCTTACCTCTTCATTTCGCCAGCGATTAAACATGTATGTGTAGGCACCTGGGTAACCAACAAACTTCCCTTTGAAGAAGGCCACATAGAAGCAGGATGAATAGTAATTGACAAACTGGAACAAAAACATTTTCATAGTGAGCCTGTTCTCATACTCCATATGAGTTCTGGGGATCTCTGTGAAAACATAAAAAATAATTTTATGTTCCTTTATTCCCTTTAAAAGGACACAGATTCACAAATATTCATCATGCACAGTGACCTTAAAGTAAAAAAAAGGAAAAGAAGAACACCTACAAACATTTCAGCAGATGGAGCTCCTGCTTTCAGACACCCTACCCTTATTTTACAATGCAACATTTGATGCAAGCATGCAAAGGAAATTAATATTTAAAACTTTTATAAAATTTGATTTCCCCTTCTTTTACTGCCCATTAGCACTTGTCCATCCCCAAATGTTACACTATTTTAGGAGACCCAAGATAAATCTCAAACTAGCAGAATCTCCTGGAGTATGAAGATACCACTGTAGGCAACACACATGGTCATTTTTTTTTCTTTGTGATAGAGAAGTATGTTACAGTATTTTTTTCCCAACATGCTGTACGTGTATATTATTAAAATCAGCAGAAACTGGATGGCCCATCTGCCTCTGAAAGACAAGGCTCACAATGGGTAGAAGAATAGGTGAGAGTACAGGCATCTTGGAGGTACTGAACACCACCAAACCTTTGCTTAGGATTTTGCTGCCTTTTGTTGCTCATTGTCTATCATATTTATATTTTTAAAGACAGCAGGAAGCCCTAAACATATTATTGTCAAATGTCCTGTCAAATGAAAACATACAACCAATTCAAGGGAAGTAGCATAACAAAATACACTACAAACACTCAAGTCCCTCTGAATTGCGCAGGACCTGGCAGATGTGTTGAACTCACCTGCTTTATCGTAAGGATTTTATATAACTGAGTAAACTGATGTTTCCAAGCTTGGCGTAAGCTTGCATGCCAGAAGAATATGAGGTATTTACTGGGAACCTGACATTGAAGTGTGGGACAGAGGAGGCAGCATTCAGCTGAGGCAGTCTGCCTAGCTTGCAGCTCCCTAAAATGTTTTTGTTTTCAGTGAGCTGTTAAAATATTGATGTGAGGCACACAATGTTCAGAGCACCAGAGGCAGGTTATACCTGCTTGTCTGAACACCAAACCTGGCCTAGGCATTTCAAGGCATTCAAGAGAGAATAAAATCTGTGTAGACACTCCTGGCAGCCCGGGCCAGGCGCAGCCGCCTCAGCCGCCCAAGGAGGGCAGCAGTCCCACCCACACCAGTGAACTGTTATGTTACCCCTGCAACCCATAACCCCAGGTAGTGCTGACACTTGAGAAATCAATCGTCCACACTTGCAAACTAGCCAAATTACAGTGCTGACCCTTCACGTTTATAATTCTTGCTCCTCAAGAAAGAAAGATTAAAAAAATTACCATTTTCTGTTTGTTTCTGTGTTTGTTAGGGGCAATTTTAGTTATTATTTGTCCTGTTTCTAATTTGGCCAAGAGAGATAAGGAATACAGATCTCAGAGACAAAAGATGGCCCATGATAAAACAAAATAAACCAAATGCAACATCCCTTTAAGTTTCTGCAAGAAACACTTTTCAATTCTTGACTCGACTTGCAAGATCTCACAAAAAAAAAATCAACCACCTGTTTTTATGACAACTGCACAAACTGCAAATACCTAGTATTTTCAGTTCCCCTCTCCAAGCTGGATATATTCTGCAATTACTTCTTTCTATAAAACACCTACAGGGACTTCTATCTCTAAATCATTAAGGACAAATAAAATGAAATATATATATATATATATATATATATATATGTAAGAAGGGCTCTCGGGAAGGATATTTCCAGCATGCAAGCGAAGTCAAACACAAAATACATGACAAAAGTAGTCACTCTTTCTAGGCCTCCAGCTCGGGAGTGAGGTTACTGCTATCAATGGCTACTGCCACAACAACACATCTCGGGCACAGCTTCTCATCCTGCTCAACCTCTGCCTTCCATCTACGTAACTCCAAATCTGTACAGCCAAAGCTAAGGGAAACAACACTCATAAAAAAACAGAAAATGTACTATCCCATCCCATCTTTTGCCCCAGACTAAGAGGTATGATCATTTGGTCTTTTTTTCTTGTAAAGATGGTTGTGATTTATTTTTTAAAATATATTTACGGGATTTCTAATTGAAATACTGCTAGTTCAAGACAGTCTGATCTTGCTTTGGTGACTCTAATATAATACAAGGTGATTTTTAACTATGTTCAGTTCTGTGATTGTCTCTGTAGACTAGTTTTAGTATAAGCAAGCATTATATGAAGAGAAACTAGGTTATGAGAACTACTGAAATGCAGGGAAAAGGGTGTATGGCCATGGATACACACCTGAGTCATTGCTGCAAGCCACTGCAAGCTACAGAACTCCCACTCGCCTGAGTTGAGAACAACAGCACAGAACACCTTGATGGTGTTCAGTGGAATCTTCAATGATTCCTTCAAAGTTTTGCCTTCAAGTAAGTACCCCTTCTTACCCATATCAGTAATCCAGATGGCTATTCTCTCATAGAAAAAATTCAGTATCATGATGATGACAAAATTGAGGCAGGAGGCTGTGACTGAAGTTGCCAGCTGAGGGGTCAGTAACCCGCTGATGGGCTGCAGCGTCTGAGTGTTCTCCATGAGGCCGGCAAAGGCAGCATACACTGCAAGGCGATACACTATCACAGCTATCATGCTGGCTATGATCAGGGACACCTGAGGAAATGAGAGAGATTTGAAAGACACTTTCAGCTTAGTAAAGCTATAGAATATAGTTATATGCATGCAGCTTTAAGAACAAGATGTAAACCATCATGCTTTATATTTTTAAGAATTCATTCTTTGTGGATATGAGTTCAGCAGCACCGAAATGCAAAGCACAGAGGCAAAATACTTAGATACATTACATACATTAAAACCAACAAAATTATTTTGCTAACATAAGAAAAGCAGACAATATAATGCCAATATCTGAGAAAGAGCAGAAGAATATAGACAGGAGATGGAAAGGACAAGTTAGATTAAACTGTTGCTCTGAAACTCACTCTGCATTAATTGTTATGAATTCTTTTTTTTGTTTGCCTTTACTACGATTTTTCCGTATGTCTGTTAACACCATGTAAGTAACAGAGAAAGTTATCCCCATGTTAAAATGTCCAATCAAATTACTAACTAATGACAGATTTCCAGTGTCTTTTTTAAAAAAAAAAAAATTATCAGAATTGAAGTGCACTTTAAATGACAGCATGAAATCTGCAGGACAATAATAAAAGCAAGTGTTAACATCATAATTAAAACCAATTTGTGTTAATGTGATGATTAGTAATGATCAGCATCTCTGACATATGGTAAAATGATGATTCAAAAAGATGCTCACCCAGAACAACACTGTAGCTCCTGAGATGCAGAATCTCACAGCCTGGCTAGTTAAAGGCAAATAAGGCTCCATCTCCTGAAACAGTCCAAGTACAGCACAGTTCATCTTATTCCCACATCATATTCCAGCATCAGGCAGCACACAGAGCTCTCACCAGCTGTGTGAAAAGTGCTCACATTCAAGGGAAACCATCCAGAAACCTGCCCCTCCAAAATGGCAGACAGGACACAATTTTGAGTGTGCTGGGGATGGGGGTGGGGGGCAAAAAGATCAGGACAGAAGTGGCCATAAAACTGCTACATGTAAAGACAGTACCTGGAAAGAATGGTTAAACTTTGGCAAAATCAATCAGTAGCTAAAGGAAAAAGACCAACTTCCTGAGATGAGCAGGCCACAGCTATTACTGTAATGCTAGCTTAGCTGTCAAACAGCTCTGAGTCCACAACTGGACTCAAGTTTTATAAATTCTTCATGCTGATTCCTTACAATTTGTCATTTGGATGTGCCAGTCAGAGAGTGCTTTTCTCCACTCCTTCAATTTTATTTGGTTTTTTTAGTTGAAGAAATGGCTATGAATGTAGCTGCCAAGCTTTGCTGCAGCACCAGGCAACTGGGTCTTAGCCATGCCAGTATCCCCAGACAACACAACAATTTTCAATGCTCATATAAAGTTTTTGCAACCAATTCTAGTTCCTAAAATATCAGAGTACATGTTATATGACAGAATCTTCTATTTATGAACTAATGCCAGTGGAAGAAGATCTAGTGAAGAATACTCTGAATTTGATAAATCTTTGGGACGAGGCACTGTAGAATGCTCGCACTCCTCTTGAACAAAGTGGCATTGAGTACTACAGATGAGTGCAATCCCAAATGTAATGCAGGCAGTAATGTGCAATGACAGAGCCTAAGTTTGAATCAAATGCTTAATTATTTTTGTAAATTAGAATTCTACTGTGATCAGCAAACCCAGATTTTAGCTATGATCTAGTTAGACAGTTTAGCACCATGAATAAATAAATTAAACATAGCCTCAAGACTGGCAATTTTGGTTTCAGTGCACTTAGAATTTTGAGTCATGAATAATGATGAAATAATTTTCTAAGTGAAGCAAAACCAGCTGTGGGATGCAAGAAAGTCATTGTCCTGTACCCATATACCCTTATTGGTTACTGCAGAATTAACTTATTTGAAAGCACTGTCCTTTCACGTGTTCAGTATAGCACATGCTCTAATAGGAGACTAGGAGTAATTACACTACTATTACCTGTACAGGTTAGCCTATAATTGAGTACCGATAAGGATCACTGATAAACCCTACTGCAAAAAAAGCTTCTGAAAAATCACTCAGACAGTAAATTGAAGTGTCACAAAATAAAGGCTTGTACAGTCGTTGAATTTTTATGGCAACTGTTAATATATACTTAGAAAGTACAGAGGAGTGCAGTATCTCACACTGAGATAAGAGAAGTGTATTACAGTCCATTTCTATTTCCTAAATAAAGTTCAAAAAATCCCTATATGGGATCTGGATTAATTTAGAGAGAGAACAGTCTTCTCCCTCAGGGACAGCTATACAAGCACACCTAAGCCTTTGGCTGTGCTCTGGTACAGCTGATTGACCTCACCCAGCTACAGGTTTTGGTCCTTGCTGTACACAACCACTGCCAGCCAGTCAGCCCATTACCACCCTGACCTAACATGATCACTCTCTTGCAGAGCACACAGGGGCCAGCACCTGCCTGCTGGTAAGAGGGCCAGCACCTCCCTGCTCTCTCCCTCAGCTGCAGCACAACCACTGCAGTCTGGCAGGGCTTGGGCCCTGTACAGCCATGGAAGAGGGCGGGTATTGAGCCTGCACATACACAGGGATGCAAACCAGCAAATAACACATAACTGGCAGGCATGTGTTTTCAATTAGTAGAGCTAACTAATGAAAATTGATTTACCTGAACCTGTTTTCCTGAACATGCAGAAAATTAATACTTCAGCAGAGCTACACTCTTACACATAGAGCACTGTTATCAAAGAGCTCTGTGCAATGTACTCAGCACTAGTTGCAACAGCAGAATTAATACTGAGTGTGTGGAAGGGGGAAAATCCTCCCTCATGAGAAATAAGATTAGTATATGTATTTCCTAATGATTAAGGAGACAAGCCCTGAAAGACAGGGCTACTGTTTATAGAGCAAAGACTCTTCCCACATTCTGGCTAAGCTTCTATTTCTTTCCTGAAGACTGTGCTAAGTATACTTAGGACTAGTGACAATAAGCTATTTATATGCAATTCTATGAAAGGGAAAAGATGATTTAAAAATACATCAAATGGGAGTGGTAGATGTGCTGGAATGCAACCAGCTGATCCCTAAATTTGTCAGCTCCTACCTAAAATAAATTTAAATGAAAAAAATTAACAGCTAATATTTACATAGAGTGTTTAACCGAGTTAAATAGGGTCACTAATTGTATCTCAGTTAGATTCCAGAGAAAGGACTTGGGCAACCTTCATCTCTCTGGTGATCCCCAAACAAAGTGGTTGTGTATCAGAAGCAAAACCACAGCTAGACCAACTTATTACTTTAGATCACGGTGACTGCTTCTTCATATGTTGTGTAGGGATAAGAAAGAGTGGTTTTAAAAGCATGAAGGTTTCGGAGACTGCTACCCGGAAATGTGAAAGATGCTGTAAAAATGGTGTCAAAGCCATAAATATTGCCTTTATTTTCCTGATTTAACACATCAATTTCCATGCTACGAAACTTTCAGCATACAACTGAATTTGCACACGTGTCAACACAGCATGTTCATTACCTGAGTTACAGGATTCCTCTTCTTTCGGGTACATTTTGCCTCGTATTCAGGCCTCAGCTGGAGCTGTTGCTGTTCCTCTTCAAAATCAACCAAATCCCATTCGTATTTCAGTCTAGCTTGCCGCCTCTTCCAAAACTCCAAGAAAAGTGTAACTACAATTTGAAAACGTTGTAATAGTGTCAAGGAAGACGTGAACAAGTTCATGAACCAAGTTAAACATCTGCACTGGCTTCTTTTCTGTGGTTTATTATTTACCCTTACAGTGTGACTCACCTATTTTTACTGACTACCTACTATAGTTCACAGATAAGATCACAATATGGATCCAGTCATTTATTAGCTAATTGAATTGTGGATGACAAGGAAGATGCCAAGACAAGATACGGGTATTTCCGTGGTTATGAGGACTATGTTCAATTACAGTTTAACTACTCTGCATATGCAAAAAGCAACATGGAATTAGGAAAAGAACCTGATAATTCAACTGATTGCTGTGTATAAACCTATAGCACATAAATAACTATTGCAACAAATAAGCAGAACAGCTTTCAAGTAGTATGTTCAAAGATTTCTGTTGCTTTTTGATGCTTATTTGATATCGTGGTCATTTTAAAGACAGTGAATGATGATTTTCACATGATCAAGAGTTGGGCTGGCTTAAGGATTTTTTAAGATGCAAGAGGGAACAGATTTCATATACAAACAACTATAAAATTTATAATTCTATGTAACATTTTAAGAGCCCTTTATAAACTACTTTAAAATGTAAACATTTTGTAATCTGACTGTTCTTATTGGAACTGGAGACGTTTTATGGTTTAGACAAACACAGGAAAGCTTATCTTCTGCAGTTCTAAACTCTTTGGCTGGTACTTCCTGAATGACTAATCCACGTCATGCAAATGGCAGTTCTTAGAAACCAAGAAAAGTTTAGTAAAACAGCCATACAACAAAAATCTTATTTGGTAACAAATACACAGGTTTTCTATTAGCACACAATAATCCTTGTGAGTTAATGAAATATCTATATACAAGCTGAAGATTTAATTATGATACTTTATACAAACAGTATTAAACAAGAGAAAAGTATTTAAGGAAGTAAGAAACAATAACTATGCTATCCTGAATTTATAAACCTTCATAGAGTTGAAGAAAAGAACATGTATTCAACACAATATGAACTTAAAAGTCTGAAGAAGTATCATTGGTGTTAAACTATGATTACAGAGGCCAGAAATCCACCTATTTCTATATCATCAGAACATACTACAATGTATGCAGTTCACTGGAGTAGAACCCAACAAATTTTCTCATCCCAGAAGTACAGCTAATAGAGTGGCAGTGATGGACCACCATCCAGTGACAGGACACAAAGCTCCCCACTCCCTCACAGGGACACTGATGATGTGCAGGGCTTAGCAGAGAGGACTCCTGTATGAGCTGCATAAGGTTGGACCGCTCTGGTTACTAAGGAAAGAGTCAAATGTTAGCAGTTAAAAGTACACATACTTATGATATTCTTACAGTATTCTAGATGCCTGCTGGATTTTCTTTGGGTTTTTTTAAGTCTTAATTCCTCTGTAACTTTAAATTACTTTCATCACTCTTGCACCTGAGGCAGGATACTAAGATGAAGCCTTTATTTCCCTTCTTCCCACTTCATACAGTGTCCCTCAGCATCTTGGCCAAGATCTCCTTATTGCTTGACATAAAACTTATCAAATGTACTCACCCCATATGCCCATGAAAATGGCAAAAAAAAGAGTTGCCACGTTGTCAAACAAATGGGAATACTGCAACACAATACCCAGAAACAGGTCAGTACCAAGACAGTTTTCAGGATGAACAAAAATGACAAGTGGCTGCAGAACCAGATACAGACCTGTGAGGACTCGCAGGTGGTGTTTAGTCTCCAGTATTCACACTCTTGGTCACAAAGTGGGCACATGATGATCGCTCCTCCAATTGCAGGGTCACAGATTTCTTTGCTAAGGAGGAAAACATTGTAAAGTATCTGTTTCCACAGTATCTTACAAGCTGTTATATGAAATTGATTTAAAAAATAAATAGGAGCTTCATTTGTTCAAAGCTCAACATTTGCAGCTTCACAGCAAAGATGCCACATCTTGTCACATTCACTGGTGTTAACCAGTGGCTGCTTGGGGCAAGCCAAGAATGAAGCAGCTGCTACAAGGAGTAGAATTAACAATTCCCTCGGTATGGGCTTTTTGGCTCTATCACCAATGAATCAGGAGTCTGTCAGGAGCTGTACTGCACATGCACCACTTTCAGAAGACATAAACCATGTTATTTCTCATCAGGCTAGCAATGACATCAAAGCACCTTTTCTAAAAGCAGAGATATGAGCTTTGGTATCTGCAGTAAAATTTGCTACTTCAGTTTAATGACAGTGAGTGAAGTTTACAATCCTATGATAGTCCTTTTGTGTTCAGAGAAATCTCAATATGTATAGCAGTATTCCCACATGAATTCTTAACCTAAAATACAAGTCTCAAAATTACATTATTCAACAGAATAGACGAGAATTTTAACCTGTTACTCATCTTTTATGGTTAAAACTCAAAATTTTATGGAAGCCCTCTTACAGAAAACAGCGAGCAGTGAAGTCAACCCTCTTTTCCTCTCACCACCCCCAATCCCTGAATACAATAAATCTTTGGACTTCTGATAAAACAAATACTATGCTTATTTTTAAAAAACAACAAACGATGGCGTCTAAGATACTGGATCCCTCTTTGATGGGGGAACCATGCTGATCTGTTTTACATATGCTTTTGGTTAGTACAAATGATGACCTACACAAAAAGGTCAGACTGATCTGCAAGATAGATTAAATAGACAAGCTTAAGGCAACAATAAACACTTAAACAATTTTGAGAGATCTAAGGGGTACTCTTAGGACTTCACATATTGCAGGTTCTCCAATACAGAAAGCTATGGCCAACAAAATATTGCTTTTCACCTATAAGTTGAGTCTTACTAATTGATAGTCACAAGTTCTGCATGAGTGGTCCACCACCTTTTCAGTCAATAAAGACAGCTGAAGAACAAATTTGTCTGCTCTGACAAGCTTTAAGACCTTGTAACCTACTGAGCAACAAGAACAAAATTATTTTTGCAAGAATAAAATTTTCACATTGCTTAGCTTTTGCCCAGGAGATTTTCAACATTATGCTCACCTGCTCATATTTTCATCCATTGTAAACAAGCCATAAAGAAAACAGATTAAGCCAACAACTGCTGCAAGGAATAACATCTCGGTGTAAAATCCTAGCCAGGCAAAATAGATTCCAATCTTCTCACCATAGTACTTTCTGAATACAAAGAAAAAGCGCAATTAACAGGAGAACCAAGCAAAATTTGAAACTGTAATACAGCAAACTGACCAGAGTAAAAGTTAAATACCTGGCAAAATTCTCTTTTAACAGAAGAGTAAATGCATTAAAGTACTGTGGAAAATGAGGTCTGAAGCTGGCCATGAGAAGCTTCATGAACAAGGTGAATGATGAGGATATATGGCCTCTTTTGTCCCTTTTTTTCCTCCTAGCAGAAAGTCTAACTTTAAAATCACTCTTTCTCTTTTCTACAGGATAGTGTAAGTGAAGCTCTACTTTCTGATTTTTCCAAAGAGTTACACAAATGAAACAGCACAACAGTTCTGACCATACGGTTAAAACAAATAGGTAATCCACAGAAATACAACCACTTGTGTTACAAACAGGGAACTGTGACCTGTGAACAAAGCAACATTCTATTATATCATATCATCTGAACCAAAGAGATCTTAAGTGAGTTTAAATTTGGGGTTAGAACTAAGAATCAAGCTTCCAAGCTGATTTTATCAGTATTTTTTCAAGTCTGTGTTGAAATTTCAACATTTCAAATAAATCTTTAACTTTTTTTTTGCAGAGATTGATTAAAAAAATCTGAGGTATTCTATGTATGTGCTTCTTTATAGCTGAATTATCTGTAATATACCTGACTCCAGGAGGACTGGCTAGATGGAAAGAGACTTGATTTGAAATAAAGCATTTTTCCAGTTCTCAGTAGCAAGCTGTGTCATGTCCTCCCAGGACACAGTGACCAGTTAATATCCATTATATATAATATTTATATCACATGTAATATTTTAATATAATGGGATCTTAAAAGTGGTAAAAATTTCCTAGCGGGATCAAGTTACAAACGAATATACACTGTATTACCGTGAAAACCAAGGAAACATAACAACCCCCAGGCTGTACTGCACCTGATAAGGTCCAAAGGCTGCTCTTTGTAGAAGCGCAAGAAACGGGCCCACTCCATGTAGAGCGTGTACCTCTCACTGTCACAGTTTGGGTCGTTTGCCTTTTTCCAGTACTGGCACTGTGAGCAAATCAGAGTAAGGGGAAAACACCTCACTGACAGGCTCAAATACTACATTGAAAGAGACAAACAGTAATGATGATGCATCCCTCTTAAGACTGTGGTGTTTGGCATTGTCGGTATCTTAACTGTCAAATAATAAGAAAATTTTGGAACTTCATCATTTTCCTAGAAATCAGAGTAAAATAACCACAGTTTCTGACAGCTTTTGTAATTTTATTTTTTGCCATAGAACTCTGCTTCTAGAAATATTTGGCTATATCAATTATTCAGTTTGTGATCTTGGTTTTCCTTTTTTCTGTCTCTAAATCACAAAGAAAAGCATGAAAATTGGTTTCTGAACAGAAAACAACTAAGAGAAGTTTAGGCAACCTAAAGTTTGCCTTTTGAAAATATTCTGAAAGCTTAAATAATTATTTTTAGACAAAGATTTTTGAGTCCATCTCACAAGTTTTAGAATTTTTGCGTAAGATTTCTTAGCATTTAAAGTTGGCTGTATCTGTATAGAAGAGATTCTTGCTTTTTACTGTCTGTGGCTTTGGTAGTCCCAACTGTATAAAGTACTTGCCAGCCTAGACTAGCATTCTGGATCCTAATCAGCCAAACTTTCCTCCTGAAAACCTAAGGAATGTCCATTCACTCATTTATTTTTATTTTCTAAGAAAAAAGATTTCAAACATTAAAAAATATAAATCTAAACACATTATTTAAAAATGTCTTATGGTAGAATTCAGAGATTTATATAAGCAAGTTAAGTTCACTAAAGCATTGTGACATCTGAAATAACCATTAAAAACCGGGAGAGAATTTAAGATTTAAATAACAAATTAAACACAACATTTAGGAGGAAAAGTAATTTAAAGGGAAAAAACCCACGTAAAACACTGTAACCCATCTCTCTTTGTTTTCTCCATGGAATTTCAGGACTAAATCCGCATGTGTCATATTAAAAACTGACCTTACAGCAAAACTAAACACAGTATTTACTATCCTTATCACATTTTCAGTATTTGCTCCCCAAAGCTCCCTGGGAGATGGATCAGTGACCATTCCACACTGAACTGCAGCGTTCAGGCAACTCATCTGTCTTCATCCCAAAATCAGTATGATCCCAAGAGTTTTTCCCTAACTGCAGGTACTGTGTAACTACAGTATGTCTCCACACCCTGTAGACACACACTGCTGAATGTATTCATCTCCTCTAGATATTTATTCCTTGTTATAATCTAAGGTACTAGTGCATGGTCCGTGTCATCAACATTTCAGGAATATGATGGTATAAGTCTCTAAAGAAATGGTGCGACTGACGCGTATTCTAAAAACTCACCCACAGGAAGAAACATTTCGGCACATAAAAACCAAATAGTAGGGCTGACAGATACGTCTTGTGTGTTATAAAACAGAATCAATTACTGGGCCAAATTGAAAGGTTTGAGTATATTTTCATATCTCCTGAAACAGCAAATGTCACAGTAGGTAAAAGAGTGCAAACACTGGGAAATGCTCAAGGAAGCAGAAAGCTAAAATACTTACATCATGAAGAGGATATGCAGCTGTATAGGTGCCATTGTTTAGCAGTCTCTTAATCCCAAATTTTTTCTTCCCTTCTTCTGTTCCATATGGGCAACGTGTAAGAATATAATTAACCTGAGATTCAAGGATGAGAATTTCAGACCCTTCCTATTTTAAGGCCATTTGATAGAAACCTATAATGGATAAGCACTGTGTATAATCTGCAGGAACAACATACAAAAGCAAGAAGTATTTCTTCAGAAGGCCTTATCCTTTATAAGAGCACTGAGGGCACAATTGCCTTGTGGACATGCAGAAGATCTGTTCCAACAAATATTATTCTGTATTTCTAAGCAAGATGCACAGATACCCAGGCATCTCTGTATTTACCTCAGTTACCACGGTTTCTATACTCACTTCTTCCTTGCATGAATGTTCTGACGGGGCCATGTAACTCTACATGTAAACGTAAGTAGCCAAATTCACATACGTACTATTCTGTTTCTCATGGACGGTGAGAAGAAAGTGCTCTCATCACGAATGAGGTACAGCTCCTGCTTGTCCTTGCTGAATGGTGCCGTGAAATAATCCGGTTCAGGGTGCATCACCTTCTCAGGCAGCCTGAGTGGGAAAAGCACACAGTCCAGGGGGTTCTCCACCATGGAGGGAATGTCATTTTCCTTGATGGGAACTTTAATGTTCAGCACTTCTGCATACGTGATCAGAACCTCCCATGGCGCATGGATCTTCACAAAAAAAATCTTGCCATCTTCAGATTCCTGCCCCAGAAAAGTTAAATCAGACATTAGACTGAACTGTGTTTTATTGCAAGATTTATGGAAATATTTTTTATACAAAATGTATTGTCTTTTATATATTTTTGAAGGATTTAAAAAAAAAGAAGGGGGGAATAAAAGGACTTCCTCTGTGTGTGTGTATATATATATTTAACTGAAAAGCTTATCTGAGTGGTTGGCTGTTAACAAAAATAATCTTTGCTCTACTAAAAGCTCACAAAGGCTTTTCAAACTATATTAATGTCATACACTGAAGCCTGAAAATTCTCATGACACTGGAAACGTGAAGAATAATCTTGTCACAGGCCTCACGTAACGTGTGTTCTTCTAGTGTTGCTCTGCATTCACAGCAGAAGTCTGCAATCAGCAGGGTTTTTAACATTGCTCAGTGAATTCCACACCTATGGACGTTACAGAGTGTGAATTTCATCAAGAGTTATTTTACTCAACTCAGCCTCTGGCACACTGACTGCATCAGACAAAATCGCATGTTCTCCAGTTACTACACCGAACAGTACCGCTAATCAAACATCCTTAAGTTGTTACACCGGGTCCTTCCTCATAATTACAACATCCAGTGGGCATAACTTATCCATTCATTGCCTTCCAAAGTTGTTACTCATTGTTAGGTGGGATTAAAATCAGCTGTAAGCATACTTCCCATTTATGTGGATTTAAATCAAATCACAGCTATTTTGCCTTCTTGTTATGAAAGCAAAGGTTTTCTTTTTGTTATGAAAGCAAAACAAAAGCTTCCTCTTGAATCAAAATCATTCTGCTTCCACAATTCTTATCAATGTATCTGGAAAAAGGATTCAAATAAACATATTAATCTCGTTTTTCAAAAATTAGTCACCCTCCACTGAAATCCATGAGCATAATTAATAATTTTTCTCAAAGAAATAAAGTGGTTAATTAATTTCCGGGTCTATTCTTTTGGTCCCTTTTTTTTTTTACCTTCTTGTCTTCTGTTTCTAGCTCCAAACCAGCCTTTTGAAGGTTGCTCTCAAATTCTTTTCTCCTTTCCTGAAGAGAAACAAAGACACTTTAGTAACTGATGAAGTTAGCAACTAACTGATCACTCACCGATGACTCACTGGGTTTCACTTCTCTCAACTGCCCTGATGACAACCCCTTAACACTATGTGACATTCTAAAAGCAAGCAGACAAAAACCAGGCGATGCATACCAGGCCACTTTCCAGTGAGGGCCAGCTTTGTGATGGGAACACATCAGGAATTGCACTAGCTAGCCACAGGACACCTACTGGGTAGGAAAAGGCTTGCTTTGTGCCATCTAGGTCATCAGAGAAGCAACTGATGTCCTGTGTCTTGAGCACTTCAGGCTTCAGGAGGCTGGTGTGTGGGGTGTATGTCTGTTCAAGTTTAGCTATATTTCCAAGTGAATGTTGAAAAGAAAAATTCTGCAAGCACGTGGAAGACTGACAGCCTCATCTATTTACCAGCTATACAATTACGCCTGATACAGATATTCAAGTACTGATTACAGACAATTCAAACAGTATTTCACAAACATCACTATAAAACTAGATAAGACCAACAAATCAAAACGTGTGCTTAGCTTGCGTAAAGTCAGCATGGACTTCATGCAGAGATAACACACCTGCCCGTGGCAGTGTGTGGTGGCTACGTGACCTGTGTGAGCTTGATATTCTTCTTGAACTCTGTATTTTGTGAAGTAATTCTGAGGTGGTTCTTCCTCTCCTTCTCAGTATAATTTTTGCTCCCATAGAGAAACTGCATTAATTTCCTCTTAATTATATAAAATTTGCTGAAGAACTGCCGGAGTAACAATAAATTGAGCCAAATACTGAGCCCTACCCTCTTTAAAATGCACAAGCTAGACCACAAATTTAATTCTGGTTAAATCCTGCCATGCTGTCCAATGTTTCTTCTATTGAAAAGCCTTAAACAACAGTTTTCAAACATACTTTAAAAATCCAAAACACTGTAATTTTCAGCCAGTTTTATTTTCCTGCATGTCTGAGAGGAGCAGACCGCCATTTTTGCATTTCAGTTTGCATAAACTACTCAGACGAATACAGACTGAAGAAAAGCTTTCATAGTCCTCAAATGTACCCTAAGATGTATTGATGTGTTCTCCTATGTTAGTGGCCTCTCACTTTTATGTGTCATATCAGATTTTGCCAAATATTACTGTACATTAAATTAGACTCTGGACTATATAAACTTGCAAATATGATAACTCCTGAGTTCTAGCACATGCTGGGGGCAAAAGCAATTCCATGCACTATTTGCATCCTACAAACCTGCCTAAACGCACCTGTATAAACATGCCAGAGAACTCCAGTTTGCTGACATGATAATCAGATAGAGAACAACACAACAAAAAGGTGATTTAAGAATGCATGTTAAAATGCTGTAGAAAAGCTGACATTCAAGCCTAGTATCCAAAGCTACATGTTCCTCTGGATTACCTTTTCTCCTAACAAAGCATGCTGGTGTGTATTTTTTCTCCAGCAAACACTAGAAAGAGAGCCAAGCAAGTCAGCTCAGAGGGTTCTCTGCCACCAGACAGCTTCTCTCCAGCTGTGCAGCTCAGGAACAGACAGAGCCAAAGGGTCTGGCCCCAACTTACTTATCCTTCCTTACAATACACTTAGTGTGATAAACTGCAGTGCTCTAATAGAAATTATGCTCTTTTTACCACCTTGCCCTTCTCCCATAAGCCCCTTCCAGAAACCTATGCAATGTACTGTACTTTCCAGTTAATGGGAAAAACATTTTTAAAAAGAAATCAATCCGCCGCCGCCGCAAAAAAAAAAAAAAAAAAAAAAAAATTCCTCCTCCTCTTCTTGCCAAATACAGGATTTCCTGTAGTGGGTTGATCCTAAATTGACAGACAGCCTTTTGGACCAGTGACACTTCTCTCAAATTTACATATTTAAACCCCATGGAAAGTCTGAATTCGGGCCTTTCCGTTCAGCTCGCCTGCTGGGAGGAGAGAGAGAGAGACCTCGGAGCCCCGGGCCGGGCTGGGCTGGGCGCCCCTGCCCCCCTGCCCCCCCTCTTTCCCAACGTTGCAGCATGGACCCTGGGTCGCTGGGAGCGGGAGCCATGAGGCTGTCCGATGCGGTTTCCTAGGACTGGTGGATCTCTCTCTTTTCCACACGGTGCCAGCGGGAACCGGCGGAGCTTCCAGCCTCCAGCCAGCCAGCGCACCTCGTGCTGAACTGAAGAAGACAGCCGTGCAGCCAGCAGCGGAGCCTGAACGGTAACACTTTTCAACATGGTGACTTCAGAGCCAGAGAGAAAGAGAAAGCGAGGTCATGCGAAACAAAGCTAAAGTGGCTTCAGAAAAGGAGCGGTGCTGCGTTTCTCGCGCACAGCTTAAAAAACTTCTTGCATTGCCGTAGTACGAAACTGTAATATCACAAACTGTTTGTCTCTTTAATCCATTTGAAGTACATGGGGGGATGGACAATTCAAGTGTGGCCTGTAAAGGTTGTGGAGAGTGCCGATGCCAGGCTATATATATAAAAACAGTGAGAGGCTTTTAAAACCTGGTGGTGAAGAAAAGCCTTTGTTTTCAGGCCAAAATGACTCATCCTTAAACAGAATAATAACCCCATGTGAGGTTTCGTGGAAGAGATGTTTTACACCACAGCAGATTCTGCAGACGGTGGCAGTTTGAAAACCACGTAAAGTAGAAGAAAACCCTTTTTTCCTTTTCAAGAACTGCGACACTGATTAAAGAAGGGAGAGAAGTGGGAGAAGAAAGGGGTTCTAGAAGTTTAATCTGATTTTTTTTTCTTTCTTTCTTTTAGGTCTGTTAATAAACTTATTTATTAAGCTTTGTACCTGCTTTGCTTTCTCCTAATTCTTACATCACAGAATGAAAATCAGTGAGTAATGCATAATTTGACCTAAAACCACTACACTTAATTAGTGTTTTGCCCGGTTTACAAACTGAACCTGCTACATTTCCTCATGTAACTGTCCAAGGCTTAAAAGGGACAAAACGTATCCTTGGGCCAGACCTGGTTGTTTTTAATGTGTACTTGTTAGAATTTTAAGCTTACTGCCCCAAACGTAATAAGCTATACCTGGTGCATGTATTTCTGACTCTGCTATAGTTGCCACTGCAGCCAAAGAGGGATGAGGGAAGTTCTGTAAGTCATCACATCCACCGTATTATGTGGATATCTCACATAATGTGGAATAAGCATAGACTAACTTTATCATCTAACACATGCTGGGCTGTAATGAACCATCCCAATAAGATTAACAAAGCAAGATCCAAAGTCCAGCAGTACTATTATGCCCAGTGCAAATGCAACACTGCGTGATCAGGTACCTACGGAAGAGACACAACCACTATAAACCTGACTGTGATAACAAGAGGTTAAACCTGTTGTGTAACAACAACGGGTAACAATGCAGGTCCAACGCCTGGTGGGTCCCTTCCAACTCAGCATATTGTATGATTCTATGAACTCCTGGCCCTGCACAGGACACCCCCAAGAGTCACACCATGAGCCTGAAAGCATTGTCCAAATGCTTCTTGAACTCTGCCAGGCTTGGTGCTGTGACCACTGCCCTGGGGAGCCTGTTCCAGTGCCCAACCACCCTCGAGGTAAAAAACCTTTAGTTCCTAATACCCAACCTAAACCTCCCCTGACTCAGCTTCATGCCATTCCTTTGGGTCCTGTCACTGGTCTCAGAAGAGACTGGTACTTCTCTTCCCCTCACATGAAAATTGTAGACTGTGATGAGGTTTCCCCTCAGTCTCCTCCAGGCTGAACAAACCAGATGCCCTCAGCTGCCTCTTATAAGGCTTCCCCTCAAGGCCTGTCACCAGCCCCGTGGCCCTCTTTTGGACAGTCTCTCAACCTCTGTCTTTTTTTATATTGAGGCACCCAAAACTGCCCCAGCACTTGAGGTGAGGCCGCCCCAGTGCAGAGCAGAGTGGGACAATCCCCTCCCTTGCCTGGCTGGTGATGCTGTGCTTGATGCACCCCAGGACAGGGTTGGCCCTCCTGGCTGCCAGGGCACTGCTGACTCATTGGACTTGACTGTTGTGGGTCCCTTCCAAGGCAGAATCTGCTCTGACTCCTTCTGCAGCTACCAGCCAAACTTCTGCAAAGCTGCATGGAGAGGTGCCCAGTTTGGACTGAACCCAGCTTTCAGCCACTCCTGCAGACCTGGGGATGCAGCTGCTAAGAGGGCTATCAGCAGCAACAAGCATCTGATACTTGCTGCCCATGGCTCCCTAACTCTGGCCTCTAAGAAAGCAGAAGTTTCTGTCTGAGATTATGAAAACCAGGAAAGGAACTAGATAAAATTTCCTTCTGTATCTCTGTACCCCACTGGGGACACAGGGACTTTTGCTTCTAGTCAACATAGGAGTGAGTTACTTTGCACAGAGATCCGAGTCCTAATGCTCTGTAGTTCTTGTGAAGAAATACACTTATGGACAATGAAGACTATGTTCTGGTCAATACTTTGTTAGATATTTTTGTAAATTTATAAATTCTATTTATTTTTTCATGTTCACATACATTTCATATGGCGGTGAAATATTTCCACTTATGTGCTGGAGGCTTTAAGGAATAATATAAAGTATTGTCTCACAAAATTGTAATCCTAATTTGTGTTCAGAGAAATTCGTGGTTTGGATTTATTCATGTAGCTTATAGAAGGCAAGTTCAAAACAGCATTGAAGCTGGAATGTATCTCGGAATACCAAACAAGTTAAAAGTTGTTCTACATGAAACTAAGGGAGAAGATGAATAGACTGTCTCTTACATTTGTATCAAGGCTATGTAGAAACACACAAAGAAGTTATTTATCCCATTCTAAAAATGCAGAATAAAGCTGTTTCCTTGAGACAAGGAAACAAAACCCTTTGTCACGACTGTTATTCTCTTCATATGAACACTTCTATTCTTAGCTGTTCCATTTTACTGAATTATTGTACTACCACAAAAAAACCCATTTCTTTCTACGATAGCTGTACAATAGCAAGTACAGTGTATGCCAGACAAATTCCAGAGGCTGCAGTTCATCAATATTTAAATCTTGTTACCACAAAGACAACAGCACAGTACTTGTATGCTAAGAAGTCTGCACTAATTTATGGACATACTAATTGCATAAAGATCTATGCTGAACATAATTATAGGGACAATGCAGATGCCCCAGGAACTGTGTAAAAAAAATTTGGTATCTCCATGCCTGCTTATCCAATGACCATAGAGTTAATCTACAGGACCACTGACCTTCCTCCAAAGGGCCATAAACTGTTTTGCAAGGAACTGACATACACAGAATTACATCTTACAAGATGTAATTCTGTAATGTGGATGTTTAGGCCTTTTGCAAGACAGATGTTTCTTCCTAGGAAGTGCATTTTTACCTCAGAGGAAGTACAATATTAGCTACTAGCTCATGGGCTTTTTCCCACATGAATCCTTCAGTCAATAATGACACCCATGGACATGAACTCCAGTCTGGCGAAGATTCCTACTACATCCTAATAACCCATAAAGCAATGAGAAGGAAACTGCTGCACACAATATGAGTGAGTGACTGGACTGACCATCTGACTCATTTTCCTTCCCACCTGAAACATTACCTAAATAGTATTAATTTCTTCCCCCATTTTAAATAATTCAAGTATGACTAATGGAAAAGTTTAAGAGTTGTTTTGACAAATTTTGCATTGGTATCTTTTCTTCTCTCTACATTGAGTGGTCTTCTCTTCCTCCTTTTTTAAATGCATTTTGCTTCATGGGAGAAGAAAGCATCTAGCTAAAAGTACAACCTGACAAAGGGTCAGGGTGAGTTTGAAAAAGCATGCTTGTATATAAACCTATGGTACCATAGCTATCAAATAACGTGGTCTCCCAATAAAATCTTTGTAATGTGGCTAGCTGAGCAAAGCTGACTGAGATGCTTAATTTGGGAAAGGCATCAAACAGGGACATGACAAATTATTGGATTTTTAAAGGTAACAAGAGTAAGATGCAAGGGGTGTGTTCTACACTGGATTGTATTTGGATGCAAGGACAGGCAGCATAAGTTCTTAATGAAAACAGTATTTTCTTCATAAAGAATGAAGGCAAAATGCAATTTTTTTTAACAGTCTAATCTCACAGTATTTCTTCAGAGGAAATATGAATTTTTAATTACGAAATACTTCAATATGATACGATATAGATGGTAACTGTTCTTTGCTTCACAGACCAGTAGTTTTGATCATGATTTTGTCATAAGCATTGGTATAATTAGTTTTTTTCAGATACCCTTATCTTTCAGAATATGATTACTTGAGAATGAAGTTTCTTTGGTGTCTCTCTCCTTTTTTAAATTTTTTTGATTGTGAATGAACTTTGGAGTTACGTATTGGAGAGACTAGTTTGTAAATGTAACCTCTCCTGACTCCGAAAGAAGGCAGAGAATAGAGAGAAAAAAACCTGAAATCCTCATTTTTTAAAAATATTGTGCTTTATATAAAATTTGTTGTCTTGACTGCATCTCATAATATTGGATTTTTTATATAGCTTGAATTTGTATGTTAGCCAAGTCAGACCTCAAACAGGTGTCATCAACTGATTCCATCTGATCTACTATTACCGTTCAGGCAACTGGGTCTTGCTGGCAAGTTCAGGGATAATCATTAACTGGCATTTTAGAGAAAGTTTGTTCTTGTGCTCTGTTACATAGGAGCGCTCTTATCAAAGCCACTTTAAATATTCTTCTAGAACAATGAATACACATATGGACAGACTAAGTCAAACACAGGGTAAAAGCTCCAAGAGGACATGCTGTGTTTGTGTTACTCAGAGTATATATTAAGAAAAGAGTCTCTAAAGTATTAACAGAAAACTGCATTAAGTCTTGGAGCTAAGAATTTATTTCTCCTCTATCTACAGTCAAAGGGTGGGAAAAAAAAGTTATTCTTAAATCTTCTTTGGACGATCTTTGCTTATTTAGAAGAATCCTCCTTCACTTGGAAGTATTTACAAACATAAATATTTACAAATATTTCGATTTACAAATACAAGTCTCAGCTAGACTGTTAAATGAAGAAGCAAAATAATTTGGATTACTTTGCTCAATTGTATAATATATTGCTCAGCCTAAGTAACAAAGAGTGATCAATTCAATAAACAGACACAAAAATCTAATAAAATTGGGTCCTGACACACAACAGTAAATTACACAGGAATTTCCATACATGGAATTGCTTTTCACATAGCTATAAAATTTTCAGCTAAATTCTATTCCAGATGCATCTAGTGATCTGAAAGGATTAGTAATTGATATTCAGCTTATTATACATAAAAATTAACAGGACTTCAAAAAGACAAACTTACCAACTTTTTTTCCCATTCCTTATTAAGATCATCCACATAGGAGAGAACAAAATCAATTCTCCTGACACCATCCCTGAAGAAAATAGAATCTTTGCTTTGATGTCTTTTATCAATCTGTAGAAAATAGAGGCATATGAATAAAAAAACAAGTATTGATGCTTCTCTAAAATATAACAGAATACAAAGAAGTTTCCCCATATTGCCACAATTCTTCAGTTTCTTTACAGCTGAAGATATACTTGGGCAAGTTTTAACAAGGACTACATCTAGTTTAAATAATTTCAAAATTAACTGCATATGTCTGCAAGCATTACATGTAAATAACTGCTACAGGAAGTATAAATATATATATGTTAGTGTAGCAATACTTGTGAATACTTGAAGCAGGTAGCAAAATGTAAATTCCATGCATTTTTCTCTACATAACAAGATTCACTAAATCAACAACCACAGAGACATATGTCCCAGCAATGACCACATACAAAAACAGCTCACAAAAATACAGGGGTGATGTTTCAAAACTGAGTATTTTCTTTCGTGGGAAAAAAAAATACACCTAATAAAACCTATCAAAGTAACAGGGTAATTAGTATTTCAACGGATCTATTTAAGGTCATATTTTAGTTTACCAACATGCCAGAATGTCTTAGTAACAACATCCACCTTTTTCACTATTAGGCCACAGTAATTAATATTAGGCAAATAAAAGACTGTAACCCCACTTTCCTAGGGAAGTTAAGTCATATTAGGTAACATTTATTGTCATATCAATATTCAGCTCTATCAAATCACGTACAAGACATACAGCAAAGTGCTCTCCATAGAAGCTAATATTCTAGTATAAATGTAACTCTGCTGAGGAAGGTTGGTGTTATTTTTCTAACTACACCTATCAGCAAAAGTGTATTTGTATAGGGCTCAATTGGGGTTTTATTTTATTAGACTAGGAACAAAACAGAATAATTCAGAGGATTATGTCTCTGTCTTCTCCCTCTCATACCATGCAAGGATGCATGTGTTCCCTGAGAAAGCACGTATTTATTTATAACTGTGAACCTTCCTCCCAGTTAAAAAAAGGTGTCACACAGTGAAACATGTTATTACTGCAGCCATCCAAGCCACTTGCAATAGCATTCATCACTGCTTTACCCTGAGACGTCGCTTCAGGAACAGATTATACTTCCTTCCACTCTGCTGGAATAACCAACAAGTAGTTAGGCCCATTGTTTCTCTCCAAGAACCAAAAGCTTCAAGCACCCCAACTACAGTGAGCAAGAAATCCATGTCCTTTAAAGCTAGGAAAAGCCTCCAACCATCAGAAAAACACAAGTGCCCACAAATAATATTACTATCATGTATTTTCTATTAAAGGCAAAGCTGGGCTGGAATCCATTTGGACAGTAAAAATATGTTTTAAGATAATTACTCCTATAATACTAATTGCCATCATTTGGATACTTAAGCAGATTTTAAAAAGAGCAATAAGAAAGTGATTTTGAGTGTAGAGCAAAGGTACCAAAACACTGGCTCATGCACAGTGCATACATGTTTCTGTTATACTCGTGTTAGGTTGGACCCACTGGGACATATAAAGACAAACGGCAACCATGTAATTCCAGAGCTGAAAAAACTACAATAATATCCACATAATTCATATGTTTATCTTTAAATAGGCTGAAATTAAATAAAAATAATTGAAAATCCTGTTGTTCCATAGTGTTGCACAACTTTATGCATCTTCATTAGACACACTGGCAACTGCTGAAATCAGATACTTGAAGCAGCCATGCATTATGGAGAATTCCTGTGTTCCTGAAGCTATCCTAGCCCTTGGGCAGCTGCAAAATACTGTTGCAAATCAGTGCGGCACAAAAAAAGCTAAAAGAAATTATTTCCTGAAAATGCTTCCATCCATTCTTTGCCTTCCCTCTTCAGCTTTTCTGTTAAGGTTTTTTGCCGTTTATCTTCTTGAGAAATGTTTACAGCAGATCAATTAGACTACTTTGTATGACTGAAATCAGGACAGCTACCTGAGAAACGCTCTTGCTTCCAAATGCAGTACATCATCTTGTATGATTAAAAGGCTCACAAAAATCGTGGAATCCAATAGCAGGAAAGAAAACACATTTTTCTGTTCTATTTTGTACTTACAGGTTTAGGTCTTTCTTTGCAAATATAATTGTGACTACATGCAAACTGCAACAGTTTAGATACTAAGTTAATCAAATTAACACAGTGCATAGAACCACACTACCATCTCTATAGAATCAACAGTATTGTAATTATTCAGCATTACAGTAAGTGAACCCCAAAGTGCATTCTAACAACTTAAAATGTTAGCAATTGCCCTAAAAAAACCCACCCTAGCCACTGAATTAAAAAGACAGTGACTTCATAAGCACAGAAATTGTTCTAGTGAATTAAATTCATATACACAAAGAAATAATAAGCAGTACTTCAAAAAAAACCTCCTGCTGAAGGAGTACCCCAAATTGTTTGGGTTGAATAGTTATAATTAGATTATTCAATACAATTGAAGAAATATTTTATCTTTATTGCCATCAAAATTTGGTCATATTCTAAGATGTATCAGAATCCTCAGTAATTAAAGGTCTAACTATCAATTTAAGAAGATGCACTAGTCGTTGTCAGATCTGCTTATAGAAGGGGAATACTTATCACTTCCTTCTCCTTCTGTACATAGGATTATTAATTGTAGATAGTGACAGGTCCACTTATTAAACACATAAATTATTCCTTTCCATTTTGCTGCATTTGGATTTCACAAGGAGAACAAGATCAGTCTCACATATTCACAGAGGTTTGTGCATACATGCGCACCTACAAGTTTAACATATACAGAAAGTTTGTAATTTGCATTGATTCTATCAGTGAATCTTTAAGCATTGTGGATTTGTACATCTTATTTCTTAACAGCTCTTTCCAGAACTGCATGAATGCAGTTAATGATCTTTGACAACCTGCAGTTATTAAATGACGCTACACCTCATCACAGAAAATATTCTGAACTCTGTTCCTCCTGCAATATAAGTAACCACATTAAAACTTCCCAACACAGCACAGATAGCAAGCTGAAGCTTTTTAGTAATTAAGTTACACCCAATGAGGAACTACAGAAGAGATGGGGCCCTGAGGCATATGGTGAAAACTCAAGAAGCAACAACAAGAAGACACAACAGGAGAAATTCCTACTGGATGTGAAGCTGTGGTTGAGTGAGAATGGGTACAACAGATTTCCCAGAGTGACTGCATAATCTACGTCCTCAGAGATCACACAGCCGGATTAAACTAGGCCAGGACTGTGCAACCTAATCTAAGTGTGAAGCCAGCCTTGCCTTGAGTAGGAGGTTGGCCATCCAGAGATCCCTTCCAATCCAAGTTCACTGGAGGATTCTATGAAATCATGTTACTGCAAACATTCAGCATTTACTAGGGCTTTCAAAAAGTTGAATAAACCTATCAACTACAAATCAAGTTTAAAAAAACCACCTGTTCTAAAAACAAATACTGCCCTCCTGTTACCCTGTAATAGCTTTCCAGCCTCAATAGTCTAGTCATCTCTCTAAAAACTAAGTGACCTCACAGCTTGCGGACAGATGTGCTAATTGAGGGCTGTAATGGTCTATCATGAAGAGATAAATTTTCTTTTCATGTGGCTACGTAAGTGCAAACTTACAGGATTCATATGGTATTATATCAACAGTTATAGTCATCCTACATTTGATGATTTTTGTCTAGACACCCAGCAGAGGCTAGGATATTGGACCATGTCCAACCAAACAACCTTCCAAGTACCCACACTTGCAATCCTCACCTCAGACACAATTCCAAAGCCCTGCAGCAGGAAACCCTGACTCAACAGGATAGGTGACAGCGGAGACCAAGATTTCAGTAAGGAAACAAAGCACAGCTCAAGATGAAGTAAGGCTGTAAGAGCTCATGGTTCTGCCCAGACTGGTTTGGGCACAGTGTGTAAATGCTGGCTGGCAGCCCCACGCAACATTCAGGTCCACCAAGACTCACCAGTGCTGCTGAATGCTTGCTGAGGAGTCCTTGGCTGCCTCGCTCCACAGGTGCCTCTGAGACACTTCTCCAGGGCCAAGGCAAACAGTTGGACACGGTGAGCTGGAGAGTGTAAAGCAGCTGCTGGAAGTGGCAGCAACCACTAACATTGGCACAGAGAGTGCTTCAGAGAAACGAATGCGGGCTGAGGCTGAGCCACGGGCACTGCTGAATGTCGCTGTGGCTTCCCTTGCCCACCCTGGCACACTGACAGTGGCCCTTGGGGAGTGTGGGCAGCTACCCCTTGATGGGTTAGTGGTATCACAGTACCCAAAAACCAAATATGTTTTGCAGATTGTACCTGAATTATTTAATCCCGTATGTTTTTATGGGACTCTGAGGGATTTCTATTTCTGGTTATCCACCCAACAGGAAATGTGTCTTTACAGGACACTTAGCACAGCTCTCACCTTGTAGGCATGGAGCTTCCTCCAAATACACTCTGCTAGTAAATATCCCAGCCCTCTCTATGTCCATGTTTTAAAGACAGGGAAGCTTGTCCTAGAGCAATACTTTTCAGATTATTACTCAGTCAGAAAACTGCAACGTCCTTAAGGGCCTATGTTCAGAAACACCCTTGCCAAATTCAATGCCTCAGACCTCAAGGTTTCCCAAGCGTCCAACCCCACAGAGCTGGGACCGCAAGTTCAGACCTGAGCACCCCTCCCCTTCTACTTTTATATCTTGTATCTTTTTTGTGGGAAGGTGGTTTAAAGCAGCATTTTCAGTAACGAAGCAGTAACCAATATCAATAGGAGGTGGAGGTACCCATCAGCTTCATTAGTTACAGCACAGAGAAGCAACTCCGGCTGTGACTAACAGGAAAGATGAGAGGTTACATTAATACCATGGAATGGTTTTTATGATCCCCATCAGCACATCAAGGCATTACATTATCATAGTCCTACATTACCAGGCAAAAAACATACCTGGAATTACAACATTAAATGGATTTATAACATTGTGCTGGCTTACAAGATACAGTCTACAAAGAAAATACTTAGTTTAACTGCATACCTTTGATAATCACACAGGCAAGTTAGATTTAAAACAGACAGTCTAAAAACCCCAAAGAACTACACTAAAAAACAACTAGGTAATTTGTGTATTAGCAATCCGTGGCACAAAAAACTTTCAGAATACAGAAATGGACAAAAATGTAAGTTTTGAAAGCTGAATCAAAACACAAGAAAAGCATCCATAACTGAAAGGGTAGGAAACATTTAATGGCTTAAAAACAAAGTTACCGCCTTCACTTAGATCCCCAGTTAGCATGGAATATTTATATACTCCTCGTTTTCACTGAATTAAAAAATGCTGCAGGAAAAACACATGGATTTAAGTGCTACTATGCTAAATATAAATATATTTATACGTATATATGAACTTAAATATAACTTTATAAATACATGTCTAAATTATATAAATGTATTTCCAAAAGTAAAATGTTCCTGGAAATACATTTACAGAACATACAAAAATATACAGGTACTCTCCTGACAAAATGGCAAATTTCTGGTTTATGCACTCAGTTCCCATTTTACCAGAGTCCCTTTCCATGAAGTTCTTGTCATTATTCTTCCCCGAAGGAATCCATGCAACTGAAGAGCTTACTCACTTTAAAGACATGTATTAACAACACTCTAAACACCACCCATCCCAGTTTCCAGTTATACTTCATGCAGGCTGTAAGGTTGCATACAAAACTATAACCTTTCCCATTCAAAGAAACACAAAATCCCATGTATTTCTTGTAGCTAAAACTTGCAAGCTGGTTTTTTCACCTTCACTCATGTTTCAATTTTGAACCACATTAAGATCTGAAAGCTTGAAAACATGCATTTCAAAGCAGTTTAAGACACCAAGATATTTGCACTGAAATATAAATGCACATTAAAAGCCTCTCTGGATAAAAGAATATATTAGACAAGAACAGAAAAAGAAAAATAAAAAGTAAGCTAGGAGAGCGTACATGTTAATGGAAGACACCAGAGCCCAAAGTAAGCAAGCAGACAGTTTTAATACACCTCAGCATGTACTTCTTCAGTTATTTTAAATGACTTTTTATACTTTTTCTCCATAAACCAATAATGATTATTTTAAGTTTTCTAATACGTTTAAGAATTTATATAGTTACCTTGTCTGTGAATTTCTGTAAGTGGCTATTCTGAGCCTTTCCTTATTATTTACTACAATAATAATAATAAAAAAAAAAAGAAGCAACATATTTCAAATGATGTGTTTGTTTCTTGCTCTTTAAAACATTTTGAAGTATCATGCTGACTCACAGAACCCTCAGGCCATCATGATAAAAAAGAATTCCACCTTTGTTAATAACACCAGAGTCAGAATACATCCTATATCCCATCAAACCAAAACAATGATAAAAAAGCAAACTTTCCAGTTTTCTCCACCAATCTTAACTTTTCAATTTTGTCTATTATTCTTTTGATTTGCTTCAATTTATCTTTTAAGTCATCACCAGGAATAAATGCAAAACTGCATTCATTTTTATAAGCTAGTAAAATTTGTTTTTAGAAGGATGGCATCCTTGAAACTGGAAAATTTTCTGGTGAGGGACGTTTTGGCATACTGTAATAGAAGACGCCACACAAATTCATGCAAGGAAGCATGAATACTTCTTACTGCTTACCACTTGATGTTCAGGGATGAGTAAAGTAGTCTCAGTGCTGTTTAGGCCCTGCCAGTAGCATCACGGGAAAAACATAATGTTGTTAGCGATGATGCAAAGGATGCTTTAAAATTAAAGGCTAATTCAGAAGAAAGTGTGTAGTTCCTGCTTTAAGTTGCTGAAAAGCTCTTCTAAGTGACAGATGGATTTTCAGTCGAGACAGTCAAGAGTTTAAACCAGCCTCTACTTCCTCAGAGGAGCTTGGTCTCTAGCCTACAGCACCAACTTTTACATGGTCCACACTGATTTTTAAGCATTAATAATTGCAATTTTTGATAAGAGTTAAACAGTATTCCTCATCATTTCCATTAGAAAAAATACAGTCTAAACAAGTTGGAACAGATTACTGTTTATAAACTGATGGAGAATAACTGTTAATAGTACTCTTATTTATTCTGATATCAAAGAGAGAAAATGTACAGCACAGATGGTGGTGCTTGCATTCGGAACAAATGGACTGCCCCTTACTTGGCTACTTCTTAAATACAAACTGAAATTATACAGTGGACACTGAACAAAAACAAATGCAAGCAGACAAATCCCTAATCTCACAGTGTAGACAAGGTAAATTGGTATCAGTAATTGCAGTTACGCCTAATGAGACTAGTGAGGGTTTCCTAGCTTCTGACCCACACCCAGTGAGGCCCTACCCTGATTTTAATTGCACAAGATCTGGGTGCTCACTGTTTTCCTGTATATAGGTATGGAGGCTCCTCAGGCTACACTCCACACAGGTATGAGAGAAACACCAGGAGCAGAGGCCTCTGCAGAGCACAGCCATCATACACAAATAGCCATCACCTCTCTGGGGTCCTGGCCCACCACCGTGGCCTTGCAGCAGCGATGGGTTTTGAGATCAGGTGCTGCTATTGGAATGAATAATGGTTTACAATACCTTGCCGTTTCTCAATATCTAATTCCGTTAGTCATAACTTACCACACTTTTGTTTTGTTTTGCTTTTGTGTGCTTTGAACACAAACCACAGACAGATTTAAACAGTGGAACCAAACAGTGCAAGTCCATTATGAAAACGTAATAGTTCTCTGTGCAATTAAATTAACTTTCAATAGAAGTAGAATACTAACAGCATTTTATTCTTGTAGTATCATTTACTGGTTTAGACTAGTAAAGTTTCAGAAAGTTTATAACCCTAAATCCAATTTTCATAAAGTACTGTTTATTATTTTTTAAATAATATTTTTCACTTTTAATACAACTTTTCTAGAGAGAAACCACTGAGGTCCATTCCTGTCCTGGTTACACATCAAGTAATACATACACACATTCTTTCTTAATGATACCATCTCTGGGTATTTGATTATCTAAGTAAGTCAAAAATGTCCTTTCTAGAATGCACTAAAATAAACAGAAATATCAATCTGGCTTTTGGCAAGGAATCCCCCTGAGAAACAGTGCAAATATAAATAACTGCACGGTGCTCTTACCATAAGATAGTCTGGACTGGGTTTAGAAGTCTAATCCTCCTGTCACTGATGCTACTGGAAAAACTTGCACTTTTAGTAGAGAACTAAGGGCTGAGACACTTGAGTGGAAAGTTTTTCTCCAATTATACACTGTAAATACTTGCCATGTAAAGTACTGTACGAACTGAACATTGATGAAAGCACAGCCTTGCTTTTCAATGCTGCCCTATGGCTCCTCACCTGTTCATGGCACACATTCCCCCCCATCCATGCTGGTACCCTTCCATCTGCTTTTATCCAGCCTCCCCATCCCGTACTCCTCCCATCCACTGCTCACCACCTCCTCCATGGTTAGATGCAAATGCAGGCTTTAGCTGCCCTCTGCTCCTCACTGCCCACACTGCTTCACTCAGAGACAAAACTTTAATATATTTAGCGAAACACTGAGTTGTGAGATGAAGTCGTACAGCTGGCAGAGGCCTTTGTACATTCCTACGCATTCTGTGAAATGCTTTCCTGTTAGTCATGGGATCTTACCCTGCTCAGTATAACTGTCAGAAATTAATTAGCTTAAGTCATTAGGATTAACTATTTTTAAACAGGTGCTTGCACCTTCTCCTGCACATTTCAAGTACTCTGATAGAAACACACCGCTTTTTCATTATATGCCAAAGTCTGTGAACAGCACAAAGGGGCTCCAGTGTTGGTAACATGTGACATGCAAAACAAGAATCAACTCAAATAATCCAACTTTGTTGAGATGAAAACCGAGAAGGCTGGCAGTTGTGGCAGCAGTGCTGGGTTGGTGCCTCTTACTCTGGAATCCACTCTCTTAAATCTTTAATGCACTCTGGCTCTCCCCAAAATAGACCTCATGTGTTTTTGTTAGACTTGGAAGAAGTCTTTTGGTACTTCTTTCTAGATTTTGAAACCAATTTGGTCTGTCTTTGCAATATTAATAATGGTATTTTATGTTTCTCTACTTGAAGATCCACCAGTCTGAATTCAAAAACAAACAAGCATGAAAAGTAATACACATCATGATGGTGTTTCTTCAGAAAAAAAACCCCAACCAATTAGCTTGGAACACCTGCAGCACCTGCTGCTCTGAAAAAAAGACAATAATCTACCAGTCAAGCCCTAACTGTGGTAAATGCACTGCTTTAATAAATTTGATGAAGCTCTGCCAATTCACTTCTGCTAACCTGGCTTTAAATAAAGACAGCTTGTTCTCAGATTCTCTTACAATCAAGTTACATTATGGAAAATCTGGATTAACAGGAATTTTTAGTAAGCATTTCACTGGTGTGAAATTAACAGAAAGGTAAAAATTTAACATATAACTGCAAAATAAATTCCTGTCTTCGTATAGGTAGAATAGGTCACAGTTCCTGCAGTCTTACTCAGAGAGTAGTGCAGTCACGTGCCTTTTATGAGGTGGAGTCCACATGCATAACAAGCAAACATTTTAAATTACTCTGTACTTCTTAACTGGAATAACAAATAGTCCTCTGTATAGATGGACCGCTACAGATGTTGATAAACTACAAACTGGTGATTCAATTTTGCACAAAAGCTGTACTAATTTTACATTTATCCCATTTGAATGGCCTGAACTTTTACTATTAGAAAATGTAATACAAATTAAATTTTTTAACCTTTCTTCCAATCTTGAATTAACTGAGTAATCTTCTTTCCTCACAGGCACAGGAACTCTATTCTGTCAATGTGTTTCATCGTCATTTACTTAGTAACCTGAATAACTAATTACAAGCCCTGAGCAGACACACCATTGCATATTTTTCTCATGCTCTTGCTGCACAAACAGAAAGCATAGAGGAAACCAAATTCTCAGGTTTTATTAAAATCATTTTTCCAATTTGCTTGAAAGGACTTTCAGAGGCATTTATGTATTTCTTGGAACAAGAACTCCATAAAGACTGATTCAGGTAGATTCTACGCAGGGATTCACTTAAGACAGTTGCCCGTCCCTCACAGAAGTGGCTGTCTGTGTATTACAGATTTAACAAAGGTAATTTGAAGCAGTCCCCAGTCCAGCACGTATTTGAAAATATCCCCATTATATCCTTTTTTCTCCCCCTTCTCCAGTCTGCTGTTTGTGGAAAACATCTCCTTGCCTCCCTGCATGACAAGGCATCTAGAAATTATTTATGCTATAAGTCTCGGAATATGAAAAGCTGATGAAGTCCAATTGATCTTATTTCTTTTGTCCCTGTGGCAGATTAAAGAACAAGAAAAGTAAGGAGACTCAAGAAGAAGCAGTTTAAAAAAACCCAGAAAATATCCAGGGTGAAATAGGCAAGAATGCAAAATGCACCACTGATTGGTGCTCCAATGCTTTTTGAGCTCTGGACTTCATCCAGCTTTTGTATATAAGCCGTCAGGCTTCACTAGAGATTGTTCTTCACTTTTTGTTTTACTTGCATCATTCCTTTCATCCAAATCACATACTCCTTTGCAGATTACAAAAGAAAGGAAAAAAAAAAAAAAAAAAAAACCAAAACAAAACAAACCACCCCAACCACTGATTTATGGATGGGTAATGTTTCTGTTCTCTATATTAAATCTAGATTTATTTTTTCCCTCCTCTGTTGCTAAATCAACAGTAAGGCCTTAGCATTTTTTCCATGCTGCTGAACAGAAGCTGGATGTTTTTCCTCTTCCAAAAGAAAAGACAGCCTGAGCATAATGAAGTAGTGACTTGAATGTAAGTTCATTTAACTCTTTCCCAATATTTTTTTCATTAATTCCATTTCTGTTTTAAAATTACCTGACTTAAATTGGTTTAGGAATTCCAAATGTTCATGTTTTTTAACTGCAGAAACATTGTTAAGTGACAAGAAAATTATCAACCTATCACAGACGTAAAATCATTAAATAGAGAAATTTGCTACAAGAACAAGAACAAAGCATATTAACCTGAGCTCAGAAGGGCTTTGGTGAAAGGAGGAGAAACCATGCTGGGATAGAAGACCCTGCTGAATTCCTACAGGAATGCATCAAAGATGTTAAAGGCAACCTAGCAAAGAACTGAAGGAAAACAAATTCTTCCAGTTTATACAGAAGACAACTAAAGCTGTGACAACACATGAAGACAAACGATTAGCATTATATGAAAAAAATCCCATAAATATTAGGGCCTATCTTACTATTGCAATTAATGAATAGAAAAACTTTAAAATATAGACCTAACCTGAATTCTAGGACATTAATCATCAAGAACTAAGCTTGTCATGGCTGCTAAGAGTATGAAACTGGGCAAGAAGATTATGAGTAACTCTGTAACTTTCTGTTTGGCTAATGCACAGAAAGTACAAATCACATAAATTACAATATGTTCATTGTCAAGGGTTCATTGGGTAGGATGGGGCAAAGCACAGAAAAGTACTAACTTAAATGTAAGCAAACATCAGATAACCAGCTGATCTGCAGAAACAAACTAAGGCAAACAAGCTGTCTCAGAAGGAGCAATGAAAACAACAAAACAAAACTCCCAAGCTATCAGCTACTTACTGATATTGCTAATATGATAATACTTTGTGATATTTAATAACAAAATATGAAGAAAAATAATTATGTAAGGAAACATGTAAGTAGAAAACAAGAGGAAACACTGCATGAAGTTACCAAGGAGAAATTTCTGAGAGTATAACCAGACATATTTTTCCCAGACATGAATGTGCTGAAGATCAAAGCCTTAGACTTTCCCACCCCATCATGAATCTTTCATCCTTCAAGCAAGGTTCAAATCCCATGTCTCTACATATATGACACACGCTGCACTTTTTCTCCCACGTTTCCTGCCTTTTCATACGTCCTAAGTCATGAAGTGACTTCTTCCAAGCTTTGGTGAAATAGGTTATCTCCATCCACTCAGAGATACTAGTAAAGTAGCTCAGAATCAGCTTATTATGGTATGATGCCCTTTGTTCAGTGAAGCATTTGATATGACTGTTCAATGAAAATTTTCCTGGAAAAAAAAGACGATTACAACTCCTACAATAGATTCAGAAGGGAACAGGGTGAACATAAGAATAAGGTTTAAAATGGAACTGGTAAATTTATGAAAACATTGGGATGATACAGCTGCATGCTCTAAGAAGACAAGGATCTGTGTAATCTAGGAAGCCCTTCTGAATTCTGTCTTTGTGTGATCATCACCAGATTTGGCCCTTAGAGGACGCTAAAGACATGTTTTACTTTTAAGAAGCTCAGCAGAACAGCTGCAGTTTTTCAACACTCAATTCAACAGACATTATTTCTCATCAGTGCTCATGGCCAGTATAATACACTTTTTCGACAGAAGAGCTGTTTCTTTTCCTATCTAAAACTTCCTATCTTCCTCTAAGCATGTAACAACAATAAAGAAATTAGACAATAGGAATGAAAACAAAATACCAATGTAAAGATCACATATTTTCAATATTTGTTTTGAATCAGTTTCTCAACTGAATACTGGCCACGCCCTGTTACCTCTTCAAGACATTTTGTTCTATACATATAAAGCAATGACATACTGTGAAAAAAATTATAGCTGATGATGCCTTTCATATTGCGCATGATGAGATACTCTAGTAACTCAAATCTTCATTTGCTTTCTCATGAATCTTGCTGCACTGTCACAAGGTTCCTAGAGCAGTGGAACTCTAGTGTGCCTTGATTTCCCCAGCAAGCCAGCAATATGATATGCAGCACAAAACAAAGTGTTTAGTTTGTGCAGAAACAGTGTGTTTTTCCAATTGTCAAAACACTTTAAGATTGTGTGATTCTCATTTCAGGACTGATACAGGAAACTACTGTGTTGTAGCACTAAGACTGGTTAGTCACTCAGTGAGTGTCATGTCATATTCATGGTTTTGCTCTTTCAAAACAATACAGGAAGAAAATGTTTACATGGATAAAAATGAGGTATAAGACAATCTGAAAAGAAATACTAGTTTTGAAAACTAACTGTCTTTTTCACAGCAACCATTCTTGTTCCTTCCTACCAAATAGCACACTAACACCATTCATAGTGCACCTTACCTCAGAGCTGCTTGGGATTTCTGATCCTGCAGTGGAAATAGTTTCACTTAGAGGTCCGTTGCATTCTTCGCCTAAGGAATATTGAAAAGAAGATTCACATATACACATTCCTTCTTTAAAAATACTGTTGTATCTGAAAATGATGTGGACCTTGAAAGCATGGAACTATGAACAAGCAAAAGATGGAAAATAACATTCATAATACATAAAATCGTCAAGAATTTTTCTCTGGAGGGGGAAAAAATGCTGCAAGACACAATATACTCAGTCTGTACTACTTTGGTGTAACCTTGCATTCACAAAAATGTATTTTTAACTGTGACAGAAAAAAAATCTGTTGTCATCATGTACCTTTCCTGTCTCAAACATCTGCTAGGTCTAAGAGGGTCTCACACCCAGAGCTTTGCTGCCTTGGTTATGGAAGTTCAATTATCTGTGGAAGTGTTTGCTAGAAATCATATTAGGGTGTGGTTTTTTGCTAAGGGGTCAATGATGCAAAACCTCAAGATTACAAATGCCCACGTAATGGAGATATGACAACAGGATCAAAAACAGTAGTATGAACTTAATTACTAAGCTTCTTGTTTAAAAAACAAACAAAAAACCAAACCCTAAAAAAACCCAGCTCCAAAACAACAACAAAGATTAAACAAACCAAACAAAAACCCCTGCCTTCATCTTAATGATAGTAGTGAACTCCAACATGACTTATCCACAAAAAAGTCATTTCACCAAAGACACTATTACTAAATTGTTAATGCTAAAAGGATAAACCTATTTAGTACCTTCATAATCTTAAACTGGATCGAGAACTGTCTGGGTTTGTGCCTCTGAATTTACACTGTCACCAGTTTCCTTTGGAGAACAACTCTGAGCCCATAAGCTAGGCTCCTGCTCCAATAAGTTTTTGTAAACAACCATCTCTCTGCTGATTACGCAGATCAGTCTCTTAAATCAGGCATCTAAATCACTCCACCACCAGTGGAAAAGGATAAGCAGTTTCGAAAACAGCTGATCAAAATCTAGACCATGCACCTAAAAATAGTGTCTCTTTCTTTAAGAAAAGAGGATTCATCTTTCTTCTTTCTCCGTTAAGGAAGCACTGCTGAGTATAGCTTAGACTGGACAGACTTACACTGGACCACTGTCAAGAAAACTACAGCTAGACTATTTCTGCCAATAAAACAAGCCTACTTTTCTTTTTGTAATCTGCAAATATTTGATGTCAAAATTGCATCCAGGCAGGACATAAACTGGTTCTCCAAAAGCTACTTAAGTACAGCTTGAGAGCATTTTGTTTCCTACAATTTTTTTTCTTTCTAAGTTCACTTACAAAAAATGGTCTCTGTAATTTATAACCATACATGTGATGAGAAACCAGGCAATGGTATGTAAAATATAACAAGTAAGTTTCTGAATGTCAAGACATTTAACATTGTTGCACGCTATTCTGCTAAAGCCAACTACACTTGGAAAAGCTGTATTAGTAAATACAATCTGAACACCAGGATGAAGAATGGGAGCATCCCCACCACGCTCTGCTACCTGCGCTACCTAAAGCCCCAGGAGGCAGGTGGCTACTGCAGACTTGGCCAAAGGTACGAGCCCAGGGCCCAGGAGCAGAAAGCCCAAACATTTTGTCACACAACTCTCCAGTTCCAGGCCAGGAACAATCTGACATCTTGTCCCTACAGCAGGAACATTCAATTTTCTATGCTGCTGAGGAACTTGAACTAATTCAATGGCCTGTAACAGCCTTTGTGTGGGGCTTTTTCTGGGTTTTATCCTCTCTGTAGTTGTGAAAGCCTAACCTCAGAACAAATATAATTCAGAGTTCCACATTTTAAATGCCTTCCCAGTACCATAGCTGATTACATATGCAACTTGTGGAAGGAAATCCTCTTGGTATCTCTGTTCCACTGAAATAAACCTGAATAACCCTAGAGCAGCACACGAGAAGGTAAAAAGAATGCAAAACATACATTAACTGAAAAGTACAACATACTTAGTATGTTCACTCCTTGTAAGACATGTAATCAGATTCCTGAACACGAGCAACACAAGCAATGCACACCCATATCACGTAGGAAGGTGTAAAGAGGCCCCCATCCAAGAACTCCACCAAGCACCAGCAATGCCCAGTTAGATCTTCACCGGGAGAGCTGCCAACAGATAGCTGACAATTAACTTGCAAATCACATTGCAAAAGGCTCATATGAGGTACCAATGACTCACATTAACCGAAGTCTGATTTCCAAGAGGCTCTCAACAGAAAAAAAAAAGAAAGGGTAGAGGACACAGACAAAAGGGAGGAAGGTAAAACACTGGTTAGTACGATACCTTCTGACCGTGATGGCTTGAACTTGGTGAGAATCGCAATGTCATCTTTAAAAGGAAAAAATACTTCAGTAAGAACCAGAAGTAAAATTCACTTTAACATGAACCCATTTCATAATTCTCCTCTATCCTTTACACTACAGCCACTGTATAAAACAGCCCTGGACACCAGAGACTGTGACCTAGACAGAAGGCATGGTGCAGGCTCCTCTTGGAACTCCAACATTCACCTTTTTGTCCAGGCACCTTATTCAGCAACACAAAAAAGGATTCCACTTTTCCTTATCAGCAGCAGGGAGGACCATAGTAGTTTCCACTACCCAAGGAAATGCTTTTAAAATTCTTCATTAAATTACTGCTTCATTTCTAAAGATCGGAGTAAAACAATAATATTCTGATAAAATTCCATATTTAAGGGTATGTCCTTGTTCTTCAACACTACCTGCTTTTATGTATACAAACAGATCTAGAAATATCTGCATGCCAAGAACAACAGACAAGGACACTTACTAAACTAAGTGGCCCTTTATTATAAAATTTGTTTGTATAAATTGCAGAAACTGTTTGAAATGTTTTTGTTCAAAATTAACTCCAGTACAACCCCATGGCTATTAAAACTCACTAAATTAGTTCAGAAATGTATCATTTTAGTACTTGTTCAAATCACTGGCCTTCATGGGAGTGCACATATCCTAGCTGAAAGAAATGCCTCTCTCCCAATGTAACTGATGTCTTCAACAGCCTTACAATTCTTCACACAGCTATTTGTAACTCCTTAAACACGTGCCTTGGCAGTGTGCACGTTACTGTAAATAAGCAAGCTTCATATGGCCTATAATTCTGCAGTGTAAGACAACATATGCTGTCCCAAACTACACCCAACCGCAGGGCAATCTAGTTAGAAACTTTTGGTGTGCCACCCCTAAGAATTACAGACCATTTCTACTTCAATTACAGACCTGAATGATCAGAACAACAGTAGCCCACAACAGAAATCAACATTCAGTACTGAAGACTGAAGAATATAATCAAGACTGATTTCATCTCTTAAAATATAAGTAGTTTACTCATAATAAGGTACCTTCATTATTGTAGTCTTATGATTGCTGTAACAAGCATAAAAAATAGCTTCTTGTGTAATTAAACAATTAGAAATTCTACAATACTTTAAATTTGTTCAGAGTGCCGGAATCACTTCGTTTTTCTACAAAACTGATGAGTTAGGAAAAGGTAAACATACATGTGTTCAGTGCTGTTGCAAGTAATGATGGCATTGTAAATCAAAGCCTCACACAGACCCTATTTTCTGATAATAGCTGCAGCAAGGTAAGTGGCACCAGAAAATGAGCTGCACATTCTCCAGGAGAAATGCAACCTGTCACAGGTCATGTCCTGGTCACAACAGTGGTGCCTAAACTAGGCAAGCAAAAGCCCAGGATAGAGACCTAACGACAGGACTTCTCGCTCAACTACTGGTGCACTTTGAAGAATGGTTTCAGCTTTGAAGAATGGTTTCAGCTTCCAGAACTCTACTAGATGCAGAAGAAGCACACTCTAGAGGACACTGGAGTCAAAGCAGTATGAAGAAGTCTGCCTTGCTAGGGAGAGAAGGGATTTTAGCCATACAGGTGTGGCTGGACTGTGCTACTCTTTGAAAGCCAAAGAAAAAATCCTTGGCTTTTTTAATTACTAGCACAGTCACAGCCATGGATGCTCTAGCCCCTGTAACTGCACCTAATCCACAGTTTCCCTGGAAGATGATGATCCTTTTACTTCAGCATCCTCAGTAAGTCCAAGTCTGCTGGGAGATGGCAAAGAAAAAAGCTTGGCTGATGATGCTGCACTTGAGATACAGCTGGGCACACTGCATCTGGTGTGCAGTCTGGCACAGTTCAGAGCAACTCTGCCTCAGAAAACAGAGTAAGAGAAGGCTTTTAAGTGTTCATTTCTTCCAACTTCTATAACCCTGATTCATCTGCACCAAGTACAGCTCTTGACAGATTGTTTATACCAGTAAAAACGTTTACATATCAGGTGCTTCTAAAATCAGATGGCAGATAAAGAGACATTTCTAGGGATCAAAATTTTTGTTTTGCTATGAAAACTAGAAAAATCATCTGCATTTGCACCTAAGACCTCTGACAGAGCTATTCCAAAATAAGTAATGCTACTTACTTAGCAGCAGTAAGACAGTATTAGTACTGGTTCTGCTATTTCAGTATTGTTTCCAAAATACTGCTTTCAATTATTTCCACAATTTTCTTAGACACAGTAACAGCATCCTTTTCAGCCAACAAAACCAAGCAAAGAGCTTTCAGACCACTGACATTGTTCTGCATATGTCTGATGTACTGGCATATTAGTTTATACATGTGCCTATCTCTAGAGCAAAATTTTGATGGTCCAGGTAAAATGAAAACAAATAAACCAACCAAAACTGTAACAAATCCTGAAAGTAACACTGCAGTTGTCATGAAGTAGCTACTTTGTACTACGAGGAAAATTCCCAGTATTCATCTTTAACATGCTATGAAAGAAAATGTTATTCCTAGATGTCTTGAAGTTACCATCGTAATAAACCTCCCGCCATTATTCAATCACGTGGCCTGGCTGACAGAAAAGAGGTATGAGTCACTCCTTCCAAGTAAGCATCATAGTGACTATTGCAAGTGCTTCCATATCTAAGGAAAGCAGCTTTACAATGACTTATCAACTAAACTTATGCACATATTGACCATATCCTCCTGAGCCGGATGACAGAGTTGCCACAGGGAACTGGAGACCCACCTAGCTGACTTCTGAGAAACCAAAATAATGTTATTACTCCAGCTGGCATTGTCTGAAGAGTAATAAATGTGCCGCTGAGCCAAAGGTTCAATCTTAAGATAATGTCTGAAGTGGTGATTCATGCATACACAGAGATGCTCCTAAAAATTTAAAACTACTTAACAATGAAAATATTCTCAGTGAATCCAAGAAAGTCTATTGGAAATATTTTTAAAGAATTTTATTAGTCCCTTAAAAGAAAGAAGATTGCATTCAAGCATAGGCTGCTTCATTGGCATATTCTTCATGTGTTTTATTATTAAACAAACACTTCCAGAAAACAGGTATTTATCAACATATCAGAAGAAAAATAACTCCTTTGTATAGGCATAAATTTGGAAACCTGCTCCTAACAGTAAGAAAATCTCATTTAGCACTTGGAAAAGACATGAAGTCCTAGTCCTAATCTCTAATAACTGGGTATTTTATATCAGAGTAGGACGTTTACCTTCAGCTGCCTCCCTTTTAAAGAGCCACAAAACCACCTCCCCTTTTGATTAAAAGCCACTGGGATAGCAAAAAAGGGAATACATTAAATAAAAAGAGAAGTTGTGCAAATCTGGTTTTAGCAAAAAAACCACAAAGCATAGTGTTGTAAAACAGAACTTGAATGACATTTTAATGCAATTCAGGCAACAACCATCACTGTATTTTAGGTACCAGCACAGACAAGACTTAAAGCATGCTGTGAGCCCTCAGACCTTCCAGATATCATGTGTGCAGAATGACACACATAAACTGATTAATAGGTTCAAATGCATTTAAAAAATGGGGTTTTTTTTAAAAAAAAAGAAAGCTCATACTAGGATTAGTTGGATAAAGTCAGGTTTTTTTAAACCGCACAGCATTTACATGCATGCGAGGAAGGGGGACTAGAATGACAAATAAACCTCAGCAGAAAGGTGGTAGAACACCAGACTGCAGGAGTTCTGACAACTCATGAAGTACTAGGGCAGTGCTTGTTTGCCTTTAAGAGTATTTATACATTCAGGGCCAGATTTCATCAGCACTATCTGACTGCAGAGACAGGCAAAGAGCTCCAGCAATGGCCTTGCATGTCCATGAAAGTGCCAGGTGCTCTCACCTCTCCTTCAAGATAAAATGAAGAAAGAAGAACTGCAGGATTGTTTTTCATCACAGCCCAATGGAATCATGAGCACTTCAAGAAGTGTTAGGCACAGACTTGCTTTCCTACTGTGCCCAGAGATACACTGAACATCTCACAGCATCATTCATTAATGCGTTTCTCCCACTTCCACTAAGATCACTGATGTAAACCCTTAGGCAACAGAGTCTCCAGTTTCTTTCCACATTTGAAATACACAAGTGTCCAAAAGTAGTGGAAGGCCCAATGCACTGCTCATTCGTTGCATACACATTACATTCCCACCCTTGTATGAGAGACCTTCTATAGATGTTGTAAATGAAAAGGGATACACAAACTAGGAAACAAATGATGCAAATAAAGCAATATATTTTTTTAAAAATCACCTCGAATTTACTGTCCTTTGGTGGTATTCCATAGTTTCATGTTATCCAGATATTTAATTTCAGATGGCAAATTTAAAATATCTGGTCCTTTATGCTCTACCACACTCAATACTCTTTTGGTTATGCTTCCAATGAAATGCATCACTGGAAATTTTGCTAGTGTATTCACCAAGTATTCAATTTTCTTACATTAAATAACATAAAAATATAGAAGTGTAGGAAGATGTCTTATAATCAAATGCAAGATTTACAAGAATTGCAAGAATTGGCATTTTTGTCCAAATTACTTAAAAAAATGATGGAATAACTTTGGAATTCCTACACTGATCCCAAAGAGAAACTGCTCCTATCAATCAAGAAAATGATCAGGGCAATGGACCATGGCTTCCATCACTTAAAGTTTTTTATGTAAGCACCAGTCAATTAACAGAATTGAAGTAGGCAAAGTGGTTTGAAGAGCCAAGTGGCATGAAAACCACATCTGCTAGCCATTACTTGTTGGCATGGTATATTTCTAGCACACTATAAATTGTGCAAACATAGACTTTCTGATTTCCTACCCAACAGTTAAGACAACTCCTTTGAGTAACAAACTACAGGAGCCTTTCTAATTTAGGGCCAGTGCAGAAAATGAAAGGACAACCATCTGCATGAGTCCTGCCCACATGGTTTGCTAGGGGTCTGCTATCTTGCTAAAGGCCTCAAATTTCATCTTTACCCTTGTGAAACCAGTAAAGAAGATGAGAATCCCTTGGGATTTCCAGGTGGAACACTGCACTTCATGCAAAGATATACTCACTTCCTTAAAAAAGGTGTTTGGAACTTCACCGCATCTACTGGTCCTCACTGAGAGCCACTGGAGAACAAAGCCATGAACACCACAGCTTTACCAGCTTTAGGTTTAGATGAAAAACACACATCTATATAGTATAGTCCAAGTAAAGAAATCCCAATAGACTCGGCTCCTCACACACACAGTGTTTAATCTAACACAAAATGTTGTAATTGTTACGACAAAATACACAGTGGTACACACAATGTTTAATCTATAAATAATCCCTGACAAATAACTGTAAATCCTTCCGTAACTATGTTGTAATTGCAAGAACTATCCCTAGCAATACAACACAAGAACCTTCCTTCCCTTTTCTGCATTTATACACACATGCACGTGGAAAGCTATCACCAAATACAATAAAATTACTGCTAGATAAGAAAATACAACCTGGTAATTACACTGCTCTTTGGTTCAATCCCCAGATCACAATAAAAAACTAGTGCAAAAGTTCACTGCACTATTACCTTGCCTCTTAACATCTGATTACATTTTTGTTACCTGTACCTTCTTGATGACATATTTAGGTTAGATGACTATTTGTCTCCTCTACATGCATATGCAACACATTGGTTTAAAGATACTAAATATGAAGACAGTGGTATTTGGTTTCTTGGTGTTTTTGTTTGTTTGTTGCTTGGGTTTTTTTTTTTTTTTACAAATTATATGCCAACTGTTTTCAAGCACAATTTTAAAAGCACATTTTCAGCAGTGCCCTTATATCTTATCCTAGTATCATAGTAATTATTCAGCCTTTGTACATAAAGGTTTGAGTGTACTTCCATTTTATAATACACTTATCAGTTTATTTCTGCAAGGAACACCTCAGAACAGCACAGGACACCAGGCAGTGCCTTAGTTGCAAAGTGATGGAGAGGGAATCACTGAGAGAACATCACTCTGTCTTACACCAGAAGAGACGCTGGTGGCTCTCTTGGCGTTTATTTGGCATTCACAATCCAGAACCTCTGACCCACAGCTGAGCTAAACCATTCCTCCAGGAATTGTTGCGAGGGGGAGACAGCTGCAGAGCATTTTCTTTCATTTTCTGAGCAAAAAGGTGAAATTGTAAATCACTTGTGCAAAGAGACTAAAATGCTTTCACCTGTGATGGCAGGACCATCACTCAGTTCTGCACCTGAGGGATCTTAGAGGTCTTCTCCAACCTTAACAATTCTATGAATCCAGCTGTATTTCCCAGCTTCCCAAAGTGTGGCCTGAATATCCCACATAATTGCTATTGGGTTTAAATGGCATGCAGGGGACTTAATCCCTCCTTTGCTACTCACTGAACTGCAGAGAGTGAATTTAATCTCATATGCAGGGTTCTCACCTAAAATGAGAATGTTGTCCAAGAGCAATTTTTTTTTTAAACTGACACAACCTTTGGAGAAAAATCCATATTTAACAGCTGCAGTGGAATGGGCCTGATGTTTTAATTTTCACATTAAAAGCACCACAACTATACAGTGATATGATGCAAGTTGTTGGGATGAGTTCCCAAAAGCAGGTTTTCCTACTACAAACAGGAGTTTTCTGTTACAAAGAGGTTTAGCTTCCAATAACCAACCTGTATTTACAATGTGCCCCCACAGTGACACATGGCAGCCACTAAAGAAATTCCACTCAGAAACCAGACGTTGGTTGGTCTAAGAGAGTATTTTCTCCCCTGCCTTTTATATTATGAACTATATCTAAATTTCTTGGACCTTTTATTTCATTACCTAGGAATAAACTTTCAAACAGCTTTCCTCTTAACAACCCCTTTAGTTTAGCCCTGTGGGAACATGATATCCCATGCAATGTTTCCACAAATAGATCAGAAATTACTACATACATTGCAACAGTAATTGGAGACAGATGCAGTCTTGAACGAAGGCCTGTATTTTATGTTACTGGTATGAATTCTGATCAAGTAAATGGAGTACAATTTTATCAAATGACAGCAGTATTTGGCCCTGTATACTGAGGTATTGCAAGATGCCAACACACTAGCATAAGCAGTTTGCAAGTCATGCCATCAGCTTTCCCTGATGTTTTTCCACCTTTCTCAGAGGGACAACAACCAACCTAAGTAAGCATTTGAATTTAGATCGCTTAGAGCATTTTGAGTGCAAACCAGGCTCCTGGAAGTTCTGGAAGAGGAGCTATGTGTATAAAGGCAGCATACTTCAAATCATGGCATGGAGCCAACAGCAAGCTTCCAGAAGACTGGCAGGCTTGGGATATATCCCACAACACAGCTACTGTAGCATTAACATGCTGGGGAAAAAAAAAGGACACTGAAAGTGAACATAGACATAAATAACCCTAGCAACATATTGCAGTCTTCTTCCTCTGGTATTTACATTCCAATTTTGCAAGTTCAGTTTCCTTAAACTTTAACATTTGAGGTAAATGACACACACCTTCCAACAGAAAGCAATATCACACACACAAAAATGGAATTTTTTACCTCACACAGATGTAATTCAGTAGGAAGCCAGAAAGTTTCCTTCAAGGTAAGAGTTCTGGCACACAGGCTCTAAACAGGCAAATTAAACTTTCTGCTGCTGGTAGACAGTTTTGCATCCCCATAACCTGTTCCCCAGCATTCAAGTTTAATGAAAAGCAGTAGTAAACCAGAATTAAATAAACACATACTATCCAAATACAAACATGTCTTTAAGGAAAACAAGTAGCAGGTGTTTTCTCTCCTGCCTTGTTCTTATTGACTTACACAGGCCCCGCTTGCGCATATCAGACATCTAGAGCCTTAGGAGGCTTTTCCTTAAAGGCACAAAGCATATGTTTAGATCTACAAGAAGTCCTGCTGGCAGTATATGCATACTGTTAATTTTTCTAAACAACAATTTAAGGAAGGTTTTGGGGGTTTTTTAACCTTGAGAGACTTTTGGGCAACTAATTAACAGACACTTTAAAGAGCCTACTCACTTAACCCCATATGCAACGTTTCTGTTTTAGAAAAGTGGTTAGTTAACAATATTGAACAGAATTAGAACATGATTTTGTATGGAGAGTTATGTGCTACTGTACGGCAAATCCTCCTTAACCATCCTTGGACACTGAAACCCCTCAAATCTCCTTATATTCACTATTTATGACTATAAAAAAAACCACAAGGCTCATGGGAAAACTGAATACTGTGGAATGAAGCTTACAAATCTGACTTCATAGAATCATTCCCTAAACGGGAATACTTTCTGTGTTCTGTAAATATTTTTTAGTCTCAAGGTACTTCAGAAGAACAACCCATGGAGAGAGCAGCTCAGTCCTAGCACTTTTCATTGCTCCCAGGCACTGGGATGGGCGATGACTAAGGTCTCTCACATCCCCTTTGGAACAGGATCGATGGCCAAGAGGCTGTAATATCCATCTGCTCCAGTTCCTAAGAAGCCTGCCAGCTCCACCAGGTCTTCCCAGAGAGGGCAAACCTTCGTCTGACACTTGCTGTGGACGCCTGCCTCCCCACAGCTGGACACCCCTCCTTGCTGTTACTATAGAGAGCTTCTTTTGGATAATTTCACAGTCAATACTGCCATCATACCTCTCTGAAACAAGACTGCCAAACATTTTGAAAATCATGGTTTGCCACGAGTGCTCATGGTGTTTAAAATGGCATTATACATGTTTTTCAAAAAAAAGACAGTGTAGTCAAGCTGTGAGGAGGAACATATAACCTGAGAAGCCAACAAAAGGACTTAGTGGTTCTTTCCTGCTTTAAGAGTTTCACTTCTAAGACTGATGGCAAAGCATTATTCCAAAAAACCAGTAATTTTTCTAGGTCATCATTTTCCTTTTTAAAAAAAAAATCTATACAGTTTCATTCTGAAAACATCAACATGCTCTCTTACATCTGACTGCTGATTAACGTTGCCAGGTGAGGTGCTGATAAACACACACTTGCGTCATGTTATTTTACAAAATCCTAATGTGACCACATTTATTATAAGTAATGACATACTATACTAACACGAAATGGAAACTGTAACCTGGCTGTAACAAAAAAGCAAGGCCCTGCCAGAAATCCACTGGCCACACATCCCCTGCCGCAGGGTCTATCCAAAGCTGAGGGGTGCCAGCGCATCTGGTAGAGAGCGAGGGGGAAGAAGGCTGCTCACACCTTCCGAAGCGAGGTGACCCGGTCTGCTCTGAGCCTTCTTGTACGGGCAGCTTCAGCCGCTGGGGGCCAGCGCTCGGTCCCAGCTGGTGCTTCGGGGGAGGCTGAAAGTTTGCTGTCCGGCAGAGGGACATTTGTACCTGCTGTATCTTTTAAGATAAAAATCAAGCGGGTTCTCTAGCTTTTGTTCTTGGCAGGGTGCTGATGTGAGAACCTTCATTTTCAAGGTTTATTTGGGGATTATAAAGATCTAATCATCGTCTGATCATGCTCATGGAAAAGTGGTTTTGCTCTTCTCAAGTGGAAACCGAAGAATTAAAAGCTTGGATCGATGCAGGAGGGGTCAGGATTCAGCCGGATCAGCCCCATCTCACGGACGCCGGCCTGCAGACCCTGGGGAGGAACCAGAGCCCCCCAACGCCCCACACCACGCTCGCCTCCGCTGCCTCCCACCCGCGCCACTTCCATGGGCCCCGAGTCACCGCTGGGCAGGGAGCGCTACCGTGCCCCGGGGGGCAGAGGCGGAACAGAGCCGCGACCCCCCCTTTCCGCCCTCTCCTACCGTCCGCTGACAGAGCCATCTCGATGAGGGTCTCATTCGCTTTCTTCCCCAAGCGGTTCATGGTGGCCGCCTTTCCGCTGCTGCTGGGGAGCGGCTGTGCAGCGGAGCGGTGACTCACGGGCACGGCGGCCGCCTCATGCATGCGCACTGCCTGCGGAGGCGGAGCGGCACCGCGCACCGGGGCGGGGGAGCCGCGGGAGCAGCCCCCGAGCGGGCGCGGTCCTCGGGGCCCAAGCGGGGCTGTCCTCCCGGGGGAAGAGCAGGAGATCGAGGGATGGGTTGGTCCTATATAGGACGACCCCAAAAATTACGCAGTGCGCCTGAGAGCAGGGTCCGTGATAATGCGTGATGTGGGCTCAGCTGTCCCGGCTGTGTCCCCTCCCAAGCTGCTTGGGCACCCACAGGAGGAGAACGGACCTGGACGCTGCGCAAGCACTGCTTGCTCAGCAGTATCTAAAACAGCCCTCTGTTATCAACACTGTTCTTATCGCAAACCCAAAACTTAGCCCCATAAAAGCTGTAATGAAGAAATTAAACTCTTAACTCGTGAGGTTCCATTCACAGCTGCTGTCCCTGCGCCTGGAGCTGCTACCATTGCCATGCCTCTTAACAGCCCTAGCTTCTCATCACTTCCTTCAATCATCTGAGACAGTTGCCAACAATCTTTGTTCAGCACGTGTATTTAATATTTTTTTTTGTTTCTTAATATAAACTCGGGCCTTCTTTCAAAATAACTTCTTGTATATTCGTCTTTTGCTACCTGAGTAATCATTTTACACACCAAACTGACAGGGAGTTTTGTTACTTGGGCAACTGTAACACACCACCGTTTTCATGACCAATAAGAATTCATGGAATTCTTAATAAAAAGTTAATCAAGTCAGTCAGTTGAGTTGCTGTGTTTGTTTTCAGATCTATATACAGAACTAAGCCTTTATTTGTGCAGCATAACTGCTTCAAGAAGTATATTTTCAGTCAGGAGTAAGACCTAAAAATGTGTCTGGTTGCTTTCCAAAGCCTTAAATGTTTAGTCGGGGTTTTAATGTCCCAGTGCAGGATGGTGGGAACAAAGAGGATGGGCTTAGCACACCAAAAGGTGCCCTGAAACAGCTTGTGACTGCATACAGTGCACCAGGTCACAAGGCTACGTTTAGGAGCTGTCCTCCTAAGCCTTTAATTTCCTCCTAGCACCACATATCTTGGATAAATACTTTTATGCCCACAGAAGATGCAATTAGAGTTTCTATTCAACAAGGGCCAGAAAGAGTAAGAACTGCCACAGTCATTGCTCAGTTTTTCTCCTAATTATACGCTCGTGCTTCCCAGCTCCACCCAGCAGCGAACCCAACCATACCTAAAAAGCTGTGTAAATACCTTGGCCAGAATGCCAAAGAAGATTTTACTGACCCCTGTAATTGCACAGGCTGATATTGAGTCGAGGCTTTGTGCAAATTACACAGTGGCCTGTGGTAGGGATGGGACAGAAGGATGCTCTTCCAGAATGAGGTATCTCTGGAAACGCACAGGAGGTCTGTGCAATACCCAGCATTGAATTTTCTTCCATATTCAGAGTTGAACCAGCCATTGTCTGACTTGGTGGTTTCACAGTTTGCCCAAGTGATCTAGGACCACACTTCTTTCCAAGGGCACATGCCTTTTTTCCCTCCCACCTTCCAGTTTCACTCTGAATAAGGAATGCTGATAAGGTGATGCATGACTTATGTCAACCTGTTGAACCAAATCATCATTTTGTTGGTTTGGGTTTTTTGGGGGCTTTCAGTTCCACAAATCACTGCAAGTTACAGGTAGGACCAAAATAAAGGAAGAGATGGGGAACAACACAATGGTAGGACCATTTTATTCCTAAAATATTAATACGGTAGCCAGGTACGCCGTAATAGTTCTGCTTTTGGAGTTCAAACACTATTTCTAGTACAGTGCATACATAAACCAAAAAATAATAAAATATCTAGAAGGCTGTGGGTAAAGGTAGCAAGCATCACCAAAATTGCTAGCAATGAATACACTTAGCATATTCAGTGGCAAAGGGTAATCCTTTGTTTGTGCTGAAGGACAGCAGGTAGTTTGTAGCCCTTATAAAGTCTGCCTTTCCATTGATTAGCCTTTTCCAAACCATGCAACTAATTTTTAGGCCTTCATATTAAAAAAAAAAAAAAAAAAAAAAAAATTTAAACAGAAAATTGGTGGGATTGGGAGACAAGATTTCAAAGATATCTCAGTGCCTATTGTCTCAGGTAGGTATCCCAAGGCTGTTCAAAAGAAATCCTAACTTACTACCTGAAATGTCAACTTTTAAAATTCCACTTAGAGGATTGTCTAAAACTTTTGGCACTGAAGCATCTTTGAAAATATAACCCGAGTCTTAAATCATGTGGAAAATGGAGCTTTTGTGTCTATCAGTTAGATGCTCTAAAAAAAATTCATTCTTTATCAGTCCTCTAGGAAATAATTTGATATATACTGCTTTTGCATTTACCACTTGAGGACCTACCTGTAAGTTGTTCAAATAACTTATGCTTTCAGGATTCCTTCTGCTATGTATGTCATATGTCCATGTTGCAGTCTCAGAAGGTCTTTAACAAGTTTTATATATATATATTCAGAGATTTAGTAAGTTTTCAAATCACACTGTGAACACAAGTCAAAAATACTGAAACCTAAGTTTGAAACAGAGACAGGAGCAAAAACGGAAGTTTTTCCAGCCTTCTCAGCCTGCTCTTTCTCGGCTGATGGCTAAACAACCCCATGGATGTGTTTGCTGTGTTGTGAGATTTCAGTACATGTGCATCCCAGAAATTAATGTTGCTGCCTCCGATATTTTCAGGAGTGTGCTTTGTCAACCAGTTAAAGTTGAGGATTTCTAGTTGAAGAGATAACTTATTTATTTCCCTGTCTTTCAATTAGCGCTTTAGAATAAAATTAATAATGTAATTTGGAAAGAAATTAATCATTTGGACGCCTGTAAGGCCTGATACCAAACAGGCTTAGAAAAGTAAAGTTGTACTTAGATGGACGTTAGGTATCCAAATCTGTCATTATAATAGCCAAACTGCCATTCACTTATTTTTTGGGGTTTGGTGGAACATTTTTGTTTGTTTGTGGGTGTATTTTTTCTTTGTTTTGTAGGTTTTTGTTGGAATTTTTGCTGTTGTTTCGGGGGGGGTGTGGTGTAGTTTTTTTTTAGTACACAGGGTGCACAGTTTCTGTACCCTAGTGTGTTGGTTTTGCATGGTCTGGTAGCAGGGGGGCCACAGAGGTGGCTTCTGTGAGAAGCTGCTGGAAGCTTCCACCGTGTCCAGCAGAGCCAATCCCTGATGGCTCTGAAGATGGACATGCCACTGGCCAAGCCTGGCCCAATTAGAGATGATGGTGAAGCCTCTGTGATAAAATTTTTAAGAAAAAATATCAAAACAAAGTGGGGGCACAGTTTGAATTTGATCTAGAGAAGAGGAGGAGGTGAGAACATGTGAGGGAAACTACATGGACACACCAAGGTCAGTGGAGAAGGAGGGGGAGGAGGTGCTCCAGGCACTGGAGCCGAGATTCCTCTGCAGGCCGTGGTGATGACCATGGTGAAGCAGCTGTACCCCTGCAGCCCATGGGGATCCACGGGCAATGCAGAGATCCGCCCGCAGCCCGTGGGGGAGGTGCCCACGCCAGAGTGGGTGAATGCCTGGAGGAGGCTGTGATCCAGTGGGAGACCCGGTGGAGAGAGAAGGCCCTGCTTCCAAGGTGTAGCAGCCTGTCCTTGTCAAACCACAAGTTTTTTCGTGGAGAATACAGGCATCAATTCCGCTACCTCTCGGAAAAAACTACCATGGTTTAACACTGGCCAAATGCCAGGCACCCACGAAAGTCACTCACTCGCCCTCCCCGGCCACAGCTGGGCAGAGGAGAGAAAAAACTTAATGAAGGCTTCACGAGTTGAGATAAAGACTGGGACAAAACACTCCAAGGGCAAAACAGGCTCAGCTTAGAAGTATAAAGTGAATTTATTGCTAACAAAATCAGAGGAGGATAATGTGAAGTAAAATAAGCCCTTAAAAACACCTTTTCCCCCCCCCACCCCTCCCTACTTCCCACTGACAGCACAGGGGACAGGGAATGGGGGTTTTGGTCAGTTCGTCACCTGGTATCTTCTTCCACTGCTCAGGGAGAAGAGTCCTTCCCCTGTGAGATCGTGGGGTCCCTTCCCATGGGAGACAGTTCTCCGTGAACTTCTCCAGCGTGGTTCCAATCTCACGAGCAGCAGTCCTGCCAAAACTGCTGCAGCGTGAGTCCCTCCCACATGCAAACAGTCCTCCCAAAACTGCTGCGGTGTCGGTTGTTCTTCTATGGACAGTTCTCCAAGGGCAGGCTGCTCCAGCCTGGAAGCAGAGCCCCCTCTCTCCACGGGGTCTCCCACTGGATCACAGCCTCCTCCAGGCATCCACCCACTCTGGCGTGGGTACCTCCCCCACAGGCTGCGGGGGGATCTCTGCATTGCCCGTGGATCCCCATGGGCTGCAGGGGCACAGCTGCTTCACCATGCTCATCACCACGGCCTGCAGAGGAGTCTCAGCTTCAGTGCCTGGAGCACCTCCTGCCCCTCCTTCTCCACTGACCTTGGTGTGTCCATGTAGTTTCCCTCACATGTTCTCACCTCCTCCTCTTCTCTAGATCAAATTCAAACTGTGCCCCCACTTTGTTTTGATATTTTTTCTTAAATTTTATCACAGAGGCTTCACCATCATCCCTAATTGGGCCAGGCTTGGCCAGTGGCATGTCCATCTTCAGAGCCATCAGGGATTGGCTCTGCTGGACACGGTGGAAGCTTCCAGCAGCTTCTCACAGAAGCCACCTCTGTGCCACCCGCCTCCCCCCCCCCATCTACCAAAAGCCAGACTGTGCAAAACAAACACACCTAGGCAATAACATCAGTTAAAATTTAAATACATGTCTGAAGTGTGGGAGATCACAGGACAACTACTGAGTGAAGGGGATCAGCCTCTCCTGATGTCAGGCTGCCATCCAGCCAGTGGGCTGCCGTAGGTGTGGGGAGGGAGCAGCCAGCTTGGCAGGAGACAGGGATGGATGAGGTACCGTGTGCTCGCCTGTGGAGGTTGCCACTGCAAAGAACAGAATGTAATAGCCACTGCCAGAAGAGAAAGCCCAAGGGAGATGGCAGCTTGTCAGTCTTTCAGTCTCTGCTCCACAAACTCTTCCTGCACATTACTCAGTGGCTGTTTTGAGATCTGACTCTTTCTTCCCATTACACACAGTTCCTCAGGGAAACCCGGCTGCTTGAAAACCATGGTCAGGGGCTCAGAAATACAGCAAGGCTTGCTGATGGGCATGCGAATTTGTGTATCGAGAGACATCTGATTCTTTGTGCCTGCTACCGCACAGCCCTAGAGCCATCAGGAAACGGAAAGGGAGTGTCATAAAGAGCTGTGCTTAGAGGCGGCACAGTGCCAGCACTTCTTAAAGGAAGTAAAAAGTTTTACAAAGTATGCAAAAGTTCATCGTTAGTCACTGCATTTTTTTCGACGGCATCACTTTTTAGTCAGCTGAAATTGAGGAATGCAGTGCAGACAGCCATAAACACCTACGGTGTCTAAACAAACAGATGACTTTACAGATACGTGTTTTTCTTGGCCAGAGTTACCACACATTGACAATAACAGAACTAAACTCAAGTACTCGGTTTGCACTGTCCCCAGACCAAGGAAAGCGCACGGGCATGGTCGGGCGTGGTCCCAGCTCAGCCGAGCCGCGTTCCAGCCGTGCTGACCGCGGGAGGAGCAAAGGCTGAGACGCAGGCACCGCTCTGTGACTCTGGGTGAGCAGCAGCGGCTCGGAGGGAGCTGCTGGAAATCACGGAAACCTTAACGGCTGCCTGGATCCCCTTTCGGGAGCAGACAGGCATTTTAGTTCTGTAATCTCGCAGTTACACTCCCTTAACTGGATGGCGTGGTTTACAGCTGCCATCAAAGCCTTCTTAAAATGATAATTCAAAGAAACCTCCCCCCCCAAAAAAAAACCCCAAACCAAAACCAAAGAACCCTCCTAACCCCCCCCAAAAACAACAACCCCCCAAAACCCAAACCAAACCAAAGAAAACAAACCAAACCAAACCCAAACCCAAAACCAAACCACCCACCGCCCCCCCCCAACCCCCCCCCCACCCCCCCAAAAAAGCAACCCTACAAAAAAAAATTATTTTGATGTGTTTTGGGGAGTGGAGAGAATTAATCTCTTGATGGTAGAGAGATTCTTAAGGATGGTTGAATATGTACGAAATCTGTTCAATAACAAAGTATGAGGCTTGATAGTTGCTCTCGTCATGTCGCCATGGACATAGTTCCATTGATTTTGCTATACTCCTAGGCTACATGAGTGAAGTCCAGTGTTTAATTTTGATGGGTTGTGCGCTGATAGGTAAACTCACAGAACAGATTACCGAATAGGGTGGGGTTGGGAAAAGGCCCCTGCATCAGTTCTGGCACTTAAATGACAATGTTAAGATAAGAAATTGCATCATCTTAGTAAATTCCTGTCTCCTCCTGGTGAAATCAATATATTCGCTTGTCCTTTTATAGTCAATTTGGTTTCTCAGGGTTTGTTGCCCTCTGGTGGTGATAGTCTTTTCTCCTGTGACAATAGGGATGCTGACACCTCATGCTTCATTTTCGTTTTAATCTGTTGTCTGTTGATTATCCCAACGTGATAAATAGATAAAATAAAGTGAAATTACATTATTTTTTAACACAGAGGATTTTAGAGTGAGTAAATGAGGCCGATGTGTGAAAGCCAGAGCACTGAAATGATGCAGGGAGCTCAGTAGCTCTAGTAAAAATATTAATAAAATTAGTTCAGTTCAGTGTGCAGTAATCACCTGAGACAGTAAAGCAGAACTGGATGATAAAGACTCCATTAAAGTACAAGAGAACGAAAAACCTGCAGTTACATATGACATACACACAAAGATTCTGTCATCACAAGTAAATTTTTATTAACCATAATTTCTTGTACACAGCTTTTAATGACATGTACATCTCTCATAAATGCTCATTTTAAACTGTCCTTGATTACGTATTTTATTACAAAGTGTATTGAATGATATCAAGAGATCAGCTTTTTTGTAAAAAATTCTAGAAAAACGTAAACCCCTCAGTATGCATATTAGTAAGTTACTATTTATTGTTGTCAAGCACAACCTATGTAGCTGGCAGACTGGTGATAATTATAGAAATAATGGTACAAATGATTGTCTATTCACAAGGACAGTATTGAGTGACCCTGTTCTCTACTGTTTATGAAATTCTCCATGAGGAGATGACAGTTATAGCAATTGTTATATGAGCTTTAAGAAAATATTTCGCATTTGCTGTTATAAATGACTGCTAAATTCTGTATATTTGATAGACCTATATTCGGTTTTCAAAGCTTCCATTCATTGCAGTGCACATATATAGCACTCCTATAAACAACTTAAATGAAGGAAAATTCCTTTCCATGTTGGCTTCTTGGATATCAAATTATCAAGCTACATATCTCTTTTCAGCTCATTTTTCTTGAGTAGGCTCTGCAGTTTAACTCCAATGCCTTGGCTGAAGGTTTTCATTCTTTACAATCTCATGCAGCTTCCAATTTTGACCTTTTTCCCATCAGTCCCATTCTCCTTGTCCCGTGCAAAAGCAAAGAGATGAAGCTGCAAAGGCCTCTATCTTACAGAGTGGTCTAGGCATAGGTTTACAGGTAACACTTCTAATCAGAAATTAGTGGAGATAGATGGGCCAGGGAAAAAAAAGTGCAATTTTCTATGGAGATTAGATATAAGGAGAAAAATAGCATTTCTAAGAGCAAGCAAGATGAAGGTGTGTAGGGCTGTCTGTCTCAGGGAAGCCTGTGGGATGATCATAGGGAAAAAGGAAGGTGACTAAGACGTTTCTGCAATAACCAGCCCTACCCAAACACACAGGTTTTCCCAGCTTCTTGGGTCTGTGCACTGGCTGATACCATCTCATAACACAGCTGGGTGCTTCAAGGGGCTGTTGTCTGGCCTGTGCTGGCCTGTACCCCAGTGGATGTCGAAACACTGATATATGCTGGAAGGCAGCATAGGAGGTAAATTAGTGGATGATGTCAGCCTTGATCCAGACTACTCAATACAGTCTTGTTTCTAGTTCTAATAAAACTGAGGAGTTTGGTTGCTGCAGCCCTTTAGTTTCCTTCTTGTTTTCACAATTTCTCCACGCAACTGTGTGAGGTACAGTGACTGTATGGTTTCCAGCCTTTCCCCATTCCCTAGCCATAACTGATCCCTATCCCAGATCCTGTCTGAGTAATGCAGCACTTATTTCCCCACCCAGGGGTACCCTTATGCAGAGTTGTCAGGGCTGCCCCAGCTGGCCTGTCCATCCCATACACAGCTCAGCCTGGGCATACAGATCAGTTCTGTGAGCTCTGCAAACATAATAAGCATACAGGAGCAGCAGGAGCCACAAAAAACACAAGCACCCTCAGCCACATCAAACAGAATTGTTAAGTATTGAGCAAAAAGTAAGGTCACAAATTTTAAAAAATTATCTAAAAATTGGTACTTTAAAATCAGAAGTATGAATAGTAGGATGAAATCAATATAATCTAATAATTTATGTACATGTTCTAGACAGAAAAAAGCAGAGTCTGTGAGGAACAGAGTGAAAAAGAATAGAAGCAATAAATAAGAAAAATGTAATATTAAACTAAAATGGTTGTTGGCTGGGAAATATATTTAAAATTTCAGGGAAATACCTAAAAGCCCTCAAGGTGATTCATCTCCTTTCAAAGAGGCCTACCAGTGCCATCAATAAAGTTTCTTTTTTTGCTGTTTACCTCTGACTTCAGGTAGGAAAGCCAAAGTGTAACACAAATAGGCCAGCCCATAATTCTGTAACATCTGTGGAGCCAATTTGTCATTTGAACATTTCTTTCAGAGGCTACCTCTCGGAATCTTAAATCTCCTTTCCTGCTAATTGGCCAAATACATTACAGGAGCTATGTATCTCTAATAAAAGTTAAATCTCTTTTCTTGAGATCACTGCAACTGTCCATTATACAGTTCTTCTCATGAATTGTAAATTGTATTGTTTAGCAGAAGAAAAACTAGTTGGGCCTTCTAAGTATTCCTTCTTGGATATCCATTCAAGTGCATAATAAATGAGGAAGAGTCTCATTTGTCATTTTTTGTTTCTCTCATTTAAAAAGTTCTACTGTTTCGCACCAGTTCAAATGTGAAAAGAGGCAAAAAGACACCATGGTAGTTACTAATTGTTTAATTTCTGAAATTCTGAAATCCTTGAGGCTTACTGTGTTAATTGTTGAAGATTTTTCCTGATTGTTGAATTAATTACTTATCCTATACTTTTGGATCGTTTCCTTTGGGTTATATCTTCAGGTAAGTCAGTCTGCTAAAATAGCTGGTATTGGTGTACCTATCAAATGCTTGAGATTACTGGGTTTATCCTTATCTTCCAACGCAAAAGATGAACAGACAGGTAGTTGTTAATAGCCCAATGTATTGTAAAGGAGAGAAAATTATATTTGTGTAATCTGGTACACACTCTGTGGTACTGCAAGTATGTTAGTAGGTCTATTTTTCAAGAACTCTTGTTGGGGTTTTTCCCAAGCTAAGCCTTTAAGTCTAGAATATCCTTTCATTTTCTTGGATCAAACCTCAGTTTTCTCACTGTTCTAAGTTTCTCAGAGACATAGTCTGGGCTTCTCAATTTTAAACTGCATGGATCAAGAAATTAGCTGATATAAAACAGACAGCACTTTTTGGCCAGGCTTTTAAAACCAGTCAATTGCACAAGGAGTCAGTAACCATATTTTCCTTCATGCTCTTCTGTGGGTTACTGAAGAAGCTACAGCACCAAGATTTGCTAGTGTAGTGGGCTGATTCTGGCTCTGAATTCGCTCATCCCCTGCCCCATCTGTTCCAAAGGGTGCATTAGAGGAGTCAATGTGACATTACATAGGAGGGATAACACCAGCTGTCCCGAGTCATTTCTACATTAATTAAGGCAAAGGATGCTACTTCATTTTTCAGTTCAAAGCACATCTGCGTGTTTTGATAAAAGTCTTGAATTATATGAATATTCAAAGCAATTTACATTTTGATTTCCAAGCAATCTTTGGAAATAGAAGCAAAGCCTTGTGTCTCTTAGTGTCTCTAAGTACAATAGTTCTTAGCCCATTTTTGCCTGATGTTCCCCTAAAACTTGTCTGACTCAAGTTAATGGAGTAGCCTTATTTAATCTCCTTGCTAAAACTTTTGAGGAAAAGTTTCATTAAAATTGACCTTTCAGTAATAAGTCTGTGGCTTCTTATGTGATTTAATTTTCCTTAGTCTGACACATTGAGAACTGAAATGGAATGACATTTTTTAGAACTGTCAGTAATTGCTGCTGTTATCAATCATTAGCAAGCAAGGCACCATCTGAGTCAGCTAACTTTGCCTTGGCCTGCCTAATTATGCCTTTTTTTCTTCATTTCCTTTGTACTTTCACAAAGTAATGAAGTTCTTAACCTTCATCGCTCCGTTTCTATTTGTAAAATTGATATCCTCCCCACACATTTCCTGTCATGCTCAAATGAAAGCTGAAACATTTATTTTTAAATGCAGAGCATTTATTTTTACCCTGTATTTATGAACATCCATGTTATTTTAAAATAATATTTCTGACTGTCTTTTAGTATCTCCATACTACAGCCCTTAATAAATGCTAATGGTCTGTGAGTCCATCATTGTTTTTCTATCTGCATGCCCCAGAACTTACGTTTAAAATCTTTTATTCTTCTTCTGCTATAATGCTTTTTACAGAAATCTGATAATCTTTGTTCTGAATTAATTTTCAAGATCTTGCTTTGCTGCTGGATTGGGGCTCACGTTCTTTAACACAGTGCAACTGCATATATTTTCAGGGTCAACAGCAGTTGCAGCACGTGCTTTAATCATTCTTTCTTAACACTGATCCTTTTAGCAGTCTTATCAGACAGTGGAGAATTGATTATTAGTATTGTTTTACGGTGGTACATCTTACTAAATCATACAAGAGAGCTTCCTCCTCCAAAGATCAGCAGCTTTAATACAGTCCTTCCCTGAAGCATGGTCAGTGTCCTATGCTGCTTCATGGGCACTTCTTTTACATTTTGAGAAACACATGTCTCCTGTATTCTTCCACTAATTTTTTTTCTTGTTGGTGTCACTCATTGTTTTTAGAGCTTGGAATTTTGTAATTCTTTCTATTGCTTTTCTCTCACAAGAAACTCTTGACACACAGTTATGTTCCTCACTGTGATAATGTGGTGCATCAAGTGCAGTGACCATGACTGCATGCTGTGTGAGCAGCTGGATTTGAAACTTTACCTGTGTGGATTCCTGACACTGACTGGTTTTAAAACAGATAAAAAGCCAGTCCCAGACAGTGGTAGGATAAGCATTGTCATCAACTACTCTTCCAGAACAGTTCCCCTTGTCAATACTCATAATTAATTTGATTGAAACTCTCCAGTGATAATCTATCAATTCAAGTTTCAATGATAAAATTATTAACAACAAGAATATTGCTCTGTTTTTTCACTATACACCTCAGCAGTTGCTTATCTAGCAGGCAAGGACTATGTCAGGAAATAGAATCTGGGGTGAGCTGTGTGAAAAATGTGCAGAGACTGTCCTCAGTTTTATTCCATGTTGTGAACTTGGCCAAGTGAGCTTGGCATTGTGCAACAAATTATTTCCAGTGATACGTTTCAAGATGCTATCAATTTGCCAGTGAAATAAGTTGGTTCAGCAGGGTGTAGAATCATCTGAGCCAAATCCAAATAAATGGCTTGGCTAGGGCCCTGTTTTGCTGTTTCAAAATGTAACATAAGCACCAGGAACCATGAAGAGGAAGGGGATCACAATTGCCTTAATGTTACAGTCCACAATAGTGATGTATTTAACTCCTGTTAGAGTAACCTGACCTTAATATAGTTTTTATTTCCTACATACGTTTGTACCTTTTTATCCTAAAACCTGAACTACCTCATGTACAATTTAATGTCACCCAGATATAAAAACCTAACCTATTCTCCTGCTAATTATTTTCTGATTTTTCACTCTTGTGAATTCAAAAGTCACTGCTTTGATGTGGTCTAGTCAGCCTGTGGTCTTCAGCAGCTTTGCTTCTAGACTACCTTCCAGCTGTCCTGCTGTGCTGTCAACATGACCAGAAGTAAGACTTTTGTTCTGATGGCAAGGGGCTTATATAAAAATATCTTCCAATACAGAGCCTGAATGAGACTTAGATACCAGAGCTGGCAGAGTAGTGATTCTTATATGTGATGGACACACTTAACAGCTAGGGTTTGTTAACATATATGTCTAAAATACACATTTAGGTGTTGAAAGTGTAGTTGGAACAAGGAAAAGTGACAGGAAGGACAGACCAAAGAACAAGATATTCTCTAAAAGTTTCCTTTAACTGAGACATTTTTTTCTTAATTGTTTTTCCTAATATTTCAGAATGAAGATGTTTTCCTTTCTGTATGTAAAAATATGATCTGAGAAAAACAAGTTCTCCCTTGACTTTCCTTCACACTTTACAGCTGTTATTTTGTTCATTTTCTGTTACAGTCTCAGACATCTACATAGAGTTAAATTATCTATAATCTGAATAATAATTCATGTAGGTTTGCTACCATATCATGTACAGTGTTTTATGTCAGTGGCTCACAAACTTTTTTTTACCAAGAATTCCTCTGGCACGTAACTTGACTTCCCAGAGCCTTCTTCACCTCTGTTCTCTCTTCTCATCCCACTGGTGCTGCCTAACTCTTCTTACATGCCTCCAGATCCCTTCCCTTTCCACTGGATCCTGATATCACCCTTCCTTCCATTCCTCCCCTAATGGGCCTTCCCTCCTACCCTTATGTTTGTTTATCATTCTCTTCCCAGACAACTTGGAATATATTTTCCTCTTGGAATTTCAGTGCTTTTCCCTTAAGAAGGAGATGAGGGCATGGTAACAGTAAAGGGATTTTCCTGCTTCTGGCCTTCTGCTTTTCCTGCAGAGCCACATATTCTCCCTTTTCCATCCTTGCAAAACTAGATTTCCTGCTTTCTGAAACTGAGATTGATGGTTCAGTGGATAGGTGCTGTCACAGCAGTCTCCTGGTGTCCAGTGTTTACTCCTGGGGAGCAGGAAGTATTTTATGTCACCTTTGAATGCACCCCTGTGTCTTTGTCTGCAAGTATTTGAAATTTGACATTTAAATATATAAAATATTTCAGCATAAGTCTGCTGTGAGTTGTTGCTGATCCTGTCATCCATCGGTCCCAGCATGGTCCCTCTGGAAGTATTATGATATCATTCAGAGGGAAAAAATATTTATCCATTTGAATCTAATGGTGGTGTAAATTCTATGGTGCTAATCCTAAAATGTTCAGTTTGCCCATTTTCAGACAAAATTTGCACTGAAGTTAATGACTCAAGATTTTTTGTTACTATTATAATGCCATTGAAAAAGACAAAAAACGTGTCAGAAGCATTTATTTTTAGATAGCAAGGCATTTCTTTCTCAGATGAGGAGAATCAACTGGAAAACATATAATTGAGAAGATCTTTAGGCATTACAGGCATTTCAGAATGAATAGAGATGCTTTTCTGTAAGGGTTTGATATGACAAGTTAGAAATAATTTTCATTTCTTTTAAATTAGATTTTGATATTCCCAGAGGTTTTGTCTTGGGTTTAAAAATCACAAAGAATACTGTCCCCAGAAGATGTTATCCTATGTAGTTTCTTCCTTCTTTGCTTGCAATCAATCATTCTTTCAGTGATGCTCATCTTAGGTGCTATTCCTTGGCTGCAGGATACTTCTTGCCATATGATACCCATGGCTGTAGCTCACCATAAAATGATCATCCAATTTGCTAGGTTCAGTTATCTGTGGATTGGGTCTGGAACATGGTATTTTGATTTGATTTGATGTGAAGAAGTGCGTTCTTCCTTTCCTCCATTGTTAAATGCTTTCCAAGAAGTATTGATGCTTCATTTCTGGCTCTCCCAGCACACAGCAATGTGGAAGGGATGGAGTTGCACAGCAGCACCTCATGGAGCTCCCTTGAATTGCTCGTCCTGGACACAGACTAATAAGAAAGATGCGCAAAGCTCTCATTTGGGGAACACCCAGCAATATTTTTTGTGTGCGTTCTATCCACCATTTAGACATTCACAGTCACTGACTTTTTTGGATTCAGACCTGGAATAACAGACGTATCATTCAAACTGAGAGCCCAAATGTATTTTCAAGAGCTGATGTTAATAATTTGAAGTTGATTCTTTTAGTAAGAAGTTTGCTAATCTTGAGACTTTTTTGTTCTATAAAAATGATTGCTTCTATTCTGACCAAGGTTAATTATGTAAGGCAATGACAAGGATATTAACCTGGCAACAGAGAAATGCCACATCAGCAGAAATGATGAGTTAGAGCTATTGCTTGAGAATATCTCCTACCCCATGGAATCTCTTGCTATTAAACACGTTTTGTTCTACAGACTTGTTGATGACAGAGTCAAGATTAAGAAAAGTGACTCTAATCCACTGGTTTTGGCATCCATCTGGTACATAGGAAAACCAACTGTGTTTCTCAGCCCCACAGGCATAAAGGTTTCTGTTAGAATGGCAGGAGTGAATTATGGATGACTACAGCATACTACAGAAAATTACATTAGCATATGTAACACAGGGTTAAGTATAATTACAGTAGCTGTACACAGCAAAGTGTGGATGAGTCAAAAAACAGTGAGACACACAAATGCTATTCCTGCTGAATAACCTTTGTGTGCTTGGAGAAAGAGATTTCAGTCTTCCTTTGGTTTGTATCATGTGAATATTTGCCTGGCATATTTTTTTGCCAAAGCCCAGTATGTAGCACAGATGTGGGGTTAATGATCAATTCTGTTGGAATCCAAAGTGCAGAGAGTATTTCTCTGCCTGTTTTGAAAGATTCAATCCCCCTGGACAATACTATTTTTGACCTTCGTCTATGGACAAAATTGCCTACTCTCTGGGAAGAACTAGAATCTACACTGGTGTAAACTAGGTGATAGAATATTATGTAAGATTGTCACAGGGTGAAAATTCAGAGGTTTTAGGTTTGTTAGTATAGTAAATAGATAAAAAGTAAAATTTTCAAAATGGAGGATTGTTGTTTTTTTTTTAAGATCTCCTTCTCCTCCTAAGACTCCATATTTTGCAGTAGAAATAGTTTAGTATGATTGGGTAGAATTTGCCGCAGTTCCTGTCTGCATTACAAGGTGATATACTGAACATTGGTGGAAAAGTAAAAATATCTTTAATTTTAAGTTTTCATTGGGTAATTTACCTTTAAAAGAGCTGTGAAATCTTGATAAGTTGGCTTTCTCCTCCATTTTCTGCTCTGTGCTGTGTCTAGGTCACGTCAGTGACCATATTTCCCTGATAAGGCTTAATAAACAACTATCTAAGAGCAAAGAAGGCTGAAGGTCCAGTTCATCTCTTAAGACTCCTGGCAAGGACTCTAACAAATCTCCCCCATCCGGGGAGATCTAATTAAGGCACAAACTATGTCAAATTCACATTAAGAAACAGCTAGGATTCAAAAATTTGGATTCGATATGCCCTGAAATGCTTACAGACTGAATAAAAACTCTTTGCTTCCTTCACACGGTAGTATAGTAGGTTCTCAGTGGTTGCAGGTTGGAAGAGTAGAGATGATCAATGAGTTTGCCATAACTATATGTTTGTCAGGGAACTAGGGAGTGGAAAATAAACACATGAGAACAGGGAATTTTTGGAACCATAGTAGAAAAGTTCTTAGTGCAGTTCTCAGTCTAGAATATGTATAGCTGCTGCCCTGCCAGCAGAGAGAGTTTAATCTAAAATTGAAATAACTCTTTTTGAGGCTTTTATTTAGGACATATTTAAGGCCTTTTAAAAAAATCTTCAGCTTTTAGTTTAAGCTTCAGATAAGATGATTGCAAGCACCTCTGAGTACATAATGTCCCTCCATTACCTGTTTCTTGGTGTAACAGGAATATTCACCAACACTTTCTTTGGAAAGGGAAAGCCATTTTGCCAGCAATACAACTTTTGACTGCTGACTACATGGCGTTATGGCAATTAGCAAATGCTGCTGCTGATGTAATCCCATAAAACTCGATGCACTTTTGCTTTTCTAAAATTTCTGTTTATCGGAATATTGAAGGAAGCTGATGTCTGTACATAGCTACATAAATGCTCTAGTGTCTGGGTCAGTTTATTAAACTTACGGTTTTTCCTGTCTCCATTGTCTTAGACTCTGTTTTTCTCAGCAAAAAAAAATAGATTCAGTCTTATCAGTGCTTAACCTTGTATTTTGTTACTTGTTAGCTAGCCTTGTGTTTTGTATTTTAATACCAAGACTACCTCTTAGATTGCATAACTGCCTGACTAATTCACCCTGTGAATATTTGCCAGAATGCTTCTATTGTTTCTACATCCTGCTTATACAAGAATGTTCCCTGGTTTCTTTGTGCTGGAAGAAGGTTATTCATGAGCTTAAAGGTGATAGAAATCTTCCTTTTCATCTTTCCTTCTCTCATCACCTCACAGCCACTGTGATATATTAGCAGAGTGGTTCTGTGAATATCAAGTGTGGAAGTTGTGGGGTTCAGCCCTAGTGCATCCTTCTCAGAGTAATCCAGCTGTACATAGTAATCCTGCTGATATTAATTGCTTACTGGAGCGAGAGCTGTGTGCAGTGTAGGGCTCTAGGTTCTGTCACAGCTCTACAGTTACTGTTCATTCTATAAATTAATCTGCTATATTCTTTTATCAATGGAAACTAAAATGCATCATGCTAAAATCAAATAAATGCCATCCGGGATCAGTCATCAGGGGTTTCTTGATCTCTTTCTATCAAGGCTTTTGTTATTCAGACATTCCCTACAGGCTGTCAAATGGTCCTACTCAATAACAATCGATAAAGTAAGCACCCCTTAAAAATTTCCCCAGGGAATCTTTTTATATTGAACAGGGAGCAATATATCTTGTAGTGTCAATAATGCTGAAAATGTTAATTTGGTTGATTCTATTATGTGCCTTCTCAAGTGATACTCCAAATGCTGTTCTGGGAAGATGACTGCTACTTGAATTCACTCTGTTGCTCTCTGCCTGCTCCACCAGTCTCAAATCTGTGGCAAGGGCTATCTGAGACAGGCTGTATAACAAAAGAGTGTTCTGGTGATCTGATTGCTTTCTCAACCTTTTAAATTTAAATACTGATAGAGATGCTCTTAAATTAAAATCAGACGGCAAGGATGAATGTGCTGATAAGATGTTCTCAGATGTCTAACTGATAGAGTCCCCACACGAAGCAGAAATGTGTCCATCTGCTGAGCACAGCATGAGTCTGATTCACTATACAACGCAAAGCTGATTTAACACTAGTATCAATAATGTAATTTTCTTTATTATATAAAGTGGGTAGAAAAGAATTTTACAATGCAAATTTAGTCTATTAAGGGCATTTCTGTGAATAAATTACACTAGATGTTCTTTTAATTCTTGTTAGCACAGAATTTTTTTCACAGATGTCATTTTTGGGCATTAGACAATCTTTTTTTCCTCCTGCTGTTGTGAAAGAACTGCAAGTACTGACATTAAACATTTTGGGAAATTTGTTCTGCTCTTTTTATAATAAGGGAAAGCAGTCCTGCCAAAATTCAAACCTTCCAGTGACTTATATTTTTTTTACTGTATTATTTTTTAGGTGCTTGATATCATCCTAAATAAACTAATTAAGGGACTATTTCTGAAGTCCCAATTGTATGGTTTTACCCTATAATAATGCTTTTATTTGTTAATTTTTTAAAAGAATGTATCTGCAGTGGAAACAGCTTTATGTGTGACTACTAAAATATGTTTTCAGTATAAATTTGTGGATGAGATAACAAATGCTAAAAACTTCTGATCACGAGATGTTCATTCTTGGGTTTGGTTGGTGTTGTGGTTTAGGATAGCTGGGAATTGTAGTTGAAGAAGGCTGCATCTTCCAGGAAGTGATTCCTGCAAAAAGGTGCTTCCAGCTTCCTCTAGACCCAATCAACTGGCCAGGTTGAATATTGGCAACTTTCTAAACCACTTAGAGAGCTTGACACGCCTCTGTGAGCCACATCTTAAGAAGGAGCAGAGCCCGGGAAGCCCTCTCTTGCTTCCGGTGGCCGAACAGGTAACTGGTGGGGGGGGGCCGGGCCAGGCCGGGCTCTGCCGGCCGGGCCTGGCCCGGGTCGGCCGGGGGTGGCTTGGCTGAGATTGCAGTCACTTCAGCTCGCCAGACACCCCCACCCCAGAGGCCAGGAGGGCCCTCACCTCACCTCCAGAGCAGCTGAAATTCCCCTGAGACTGCTGTCCGTCAGGATCACATGGCCAAGAGATAAGCGAGCTCCAGCTGCAAAACCCGAGGGAGATTAACTCTTTTAGTGCTGTTAAGATTTTTTTTCCAGACCAGATGAAGCCTGCAGAGACTAATCATCTCCCCGATCAGATGGAGAGAGGAAAGTGAAGGCTTGTGGAGGAAACACTATAAAGATGCCCAAGTCAGTGAGGAAGAAAAACCTGAGACATGAGGAGGAGATTTGAGGAGATGCTTTAATCCTAGAAGCTGAAATTCTGTTGGAAAAAAACCATGGTGATGGACTATGATATATTAGACTACCCATTGTAATTTCTTGAAAGCATGAGGGGGGGTTGGAGCGTTCAAACTGCAACTGTGAGCAAAGGTGCTTGTACTAGAACAAGCAAATGCTGAAGTAGCTGTAACTTGCTGTTAGCAACTGTACTTGTGCTGCAATGCTGAAGTAGCTGTGATTTGATGAGAAACTTGAGCAGAGATCGCACCAGAGAGAAAGACCTCTGTTCCCAGACCATGTGGCTACTCCCAGAGAGGGTCCTTATGCCTTTCAGGCACTTTGATAAGTGGAGAAAACTTCTGTTTCTGAACTGCTCATCCTTAAAAATAGTACCCCCTTAGCTAAAGAAACCCTCGAAACAGCTGTGGGGAAAGCTGTAGTTGGGGGATGGGACTTTCACATGCAAGCAGAAAAGCATTCCGGGCGGTTGCTTTTGCTGTGATACTGAAGCTGCACGAGATTATTTTGTGTGGAGATGTTTCCATGGTTTTGACCAAGAGAGACTCCTCTCCATAAGTGAACTGAAAACCAGAAATTATTATATAGGTGGTGAACTGACTAGAGTCTTCAAGGGTTGTGTTTTCTTTTACGTTGGTGGTAGAAGGGAGCAGAGGTGGGGGGAGAGAGGTGTTCTGAAGGTTTAGTCTGACTTTCTTTTCCTTCTTTTAGCTCTGTTAATAAACTTGTTTATATTCTTTAAGTTTTTGTGCCTGCTTTGCTTTTTTACCTCCTGATGCTTATCTCACAGAAGGGACATCAGGGGGCTACTGCCCACAGTTAACCCTTAAACTGCTACACGAATTGGTGTTCCGCCTGGGGAACCAAATTCAACCCGCTACAGTTGGGCACCAGAGCAGCCTAGAAATGGTGCATTTTTTTTACAATGAGGGTGATGAAACACTGGCACAGGTTGTCCAGAGGTCGTGATCCATCCGTGGAAGTACTCAAGGCAAGGTTGAATGGGGCTTAGAGCAACCTGGTCTAGTAGAAGGTGTCCCTGCCCATGGCAGGGGATTAGAATGAGTGTGAAGAGTTTTAAGGTCCCATCCAACCCAAGCTATTCTATGAGTCTATGTCCCAGCCCAGCCTCAGCCCATCCCCATCCCCACAGAGGTGCCTGATGCCCAAGGCTGGGGCTGCCCCAGTGCCCTGCTCTTGGCTGGAATGGTAGGACTGGGCCAGCTGCCAAGGATCCCCATCGGGCACCCCAGCCGTAGCCATGCATAAGGTGTTACTTAAACCCCTCTCCTCACAAGCAAAACACTCGAGCGAGGAAACACCATTTGCAGGACTGTGGGTGAGCGTGGTGCTGACCCAGCCTTCCCATGGCTGGGTGAACACTGTCCTGGTTGGCACTGGCACCTGTGGTCATTCACGTGGTGATGGACACGCTGCTCTGGGAGCCACTGGAAAACACCCAGTGGGCACGGACATAGGAAACTGTGTATAGATGTCGTGGTTTATCTGCAGCTGGCAACAAAGTACCACAGAGCTCTCACTCACTTCTCTCCCCAACCCCGTTGGGAGGAGCAGAATTAGGAAAAAAACCAATGAAACCGATGTGTTCACTTTAATAACTGAAACAAAGTAAAATAAAATGCATAATATAATATAGTAAAAATAGTGATTAAAGGGGGATGGGGGAGAGAGAGATAAAACTGAAGAAAAACAAGTGATGCACAATAGCATTACTCACCACCTGCTGCTCGATGCCAAACCCCTTCCCAAACCACAATCAGCCCCACGTCCAGGTAACTCCCCAGTTTATATAGTAAGCATGGTGTGAAATATCCCCTTGGCCAGTTGCGGTCAGCTGTCCTGGCTATGCTGCTCTGTCCTGGCTGCTTGTGAAGAGATCAGGCTCTGAGAAGTCCTTGACTTATATTAGGCCCTACTCAGCAACAATCAAAACATCAGTGTGTTATTAGCATTACTCTCATACTGAATCCATAACACAGCCCTCTACAGCTACTAGTAAGAAAATTAAGTCTATCCCAGCCGAAACCAGCACAATATATAAAGCAAAAACACCGAAAGCACCTCGGTGAGGTTACGGCTGTTTGACGGTGGCTGGGCCGCCGTGGCGGGCAAGCCACCAGGTGACGCCGTCAGCCCGCGCTCCGCGGCGGGAGAGGCCTCGTGCTAAGGCGGCAGGAGCGCTGCAGTGTGCCTGGGACACCGTGAGGGGGCTGTTCCTGTGGGGCACGGGCCCTGGGACACCGTGAGGGGGCTGTTCCTGTGGGGCCGGCCTGGGACACCGTGAGGGGGCTGTTCCTGTGGGGCACGGGCCCTGGGACACCGTGAGGGGGCTGTTCTTAAGGGACACGTCCAGCTCGGGCTGCCGCTGCCACAGAGTCCTTCAGCTTCGAAAGTCCTCTGAAAGCATCCAGTCCAGCCATTAGCCCTAAATACCTCCAGGGCTGGTGACTCAGCTGCTTCCCTGGGTAGCCTGTGCCAGTGCTTCACAACGGTTACTGAGAATTGGTTTTGCTAATTAAATATGCTTTCTAGGGTAAAACTAAACTCTCCTTTTTGGTTTAAAATATTTCAAAGGCCTGAGGTGGCTCAAAGATTATGAGTAATTCTAATAGAAGCCCTCTAATCTTGTCACATTTCTCAGATGAGAAGGGATATGGTTCTACCTGAGGAGTGAACACTGACTGTCATTTATGGAGCAGGTGCTGTTTCCAGGAGAGCTGTGAGCAGTGCTGCCGGTGGCCTCGGTTATTTATACTTGCACCCGGGAATGCCAGCGCCTTGACTGTGAGGTGAGATTGCCTTGTGCTTAGTGTGATACAATAAACAACCCTTCTGAGAGGGGCTTGTGGGTGCTGGTGGATGAGAGGCTGGACATGACCACCCATCTGCCCTTGCAGCCCCAAAAGCCAGCCATGTCCTGGGCTGCGTCCAAAGCAATGTGGGCAGCAGGGTGAGGGAGGGGATTCTTCTCATCTACCCAGCTCACGTGACACGCCTCTGGAGTGCTGCATCCAGCTCTGGGATGTGGTTTTAATCCTATCTGAGCATTTCCCAGATGTCAAACTATATTTACTCTTGTAATGCACATAGTTTTCTCTTGTTTTTGGTTCTGTAGGAGAGTCCTCGCAAAGTTTTGTTGATTCCTTTTTGAGAAATCATGCTATGTATTTCAAAGAAGTACGTCCATTCTTCCTCAAGCCGTTTCATCAGCAGCCTGAAATACTGCAACAGCAAAGATTACAGACTCTCATCAGGGAAAGCAAGCACAGGCAAGCACTTAATTGTCAGAAAGGGCACAAACATCATCAAATTCCAATACTGCGACAGCTCATTGATTTAAAATACACTATTGACAACCATTTCTTTTTTTTTTTCCCCCACACTTGCTGTCAGAAGTATTCTTCAACAACATTTATTTAGACGTGTAAATTCCCATAATGTGGGGGTTTTTTCCCCTCAAGTAACTTAGTGCTTTGAGTGATCCTGTTGAGTTTACAAACATTGTATCTCAAATTTCCATCTTCCAAATTCCAGAATGCTGGTACTAGTTTATCACAGTGTGATAAATGCATGCGTAGGTTAGATGAGTGCAGTGTTTTTAGACAAGGTATTGGATACTGTCTGGAAACAAAATGAGATTTCATAGAACCAGGTTGCTTTCTGTGAGCCAATGTATTTCTGTCATTGTCTCAAGTAGATCCTTAAAGATCTGACAGATCCTTAAATATTGTGCTTTAGGGTATTGGGTTTTTTTCTTCTAGAATAATAAGTTCTTAGAGATTTGGAACAAGTAGAGATGCCCAAATCTCTGAAATGAGTTACAGACTTTAGAGGCAGAGGACCATTAATATAATTAGGCTCCTATTGTGCAAAGCACTGTGCAAAAATTAAAAGAATGGAAAATCTGTGCTCAAATAAATAATAGTTTCCAAAACTCAGCAGATTGCTGAATGTTAGAAAATGTCTGGGTAATTAAAAAAATACTTAGTTGATAGAAAATCCTTTTGACACATTAAGGTACTGAAGGTATTTCTGGATGCAAGAAAAAAACAAAATTGAAAGGCAAATCCCCAAAAGGCAGCTCCATGTTGAGGTTGAGGAAGCTGCAAATTGCACCAGAAGAGCAAGGGTTTGGGTGCACTGTTTCCCTTGCAGCCCCCTTAGCTGGCAGAAGGGGAATGGGCCTTTTGTGCTAAGATTTTGGCAGATTACCTAGAATAGTTCTGTAGAAAGAAACTAAAATTTTCTTTCTGCTTCCCAGCTAGCAAGAGGTGCAATACACCTGTATTATCACCTTCTCTCTTTTTTTATAATCCCTTCTGGTGGAAATAACTCTTTAAAATATTTGCCTAAAAATATTTCTTAATATAAACATTTCCGCCATGAGCAGTGGTATTTTCTAGATTGGTTTTGGTGCTCTTTGAGCAGTCTACTACAAACTGCCCTCAGCTATGGAAGGCATCTTTCTCAAAATGGAAGGTTGAAAAAAACTGTCCTTAACCAACTTCAAGATGGAATGATTTTGGATTCAGACATAAAAATAGAGTCTGTAGATTGTATACATAGTCTCTTTATTTGCTTGAGTAATAGTAGAAAAGAAAAAGCCGTTGCCTTTTGAAATAATTCTGTTCCTTAAAAGATAAAAAGCTTAATTCACATTGGATATGTGCATGAGAATTGGGGAATTACGGTGTTGAGTCACTTACATTTTTAGAACAGTTGAGCTTGTCAGTGCCTACCTCACTTTTAAAATGGGAATTTAGGTTCCTAAGTAATGTGCTTATTAAAATTTTTTTTATAAACAGCTCTTTCAAGCACTCTGGCTTTGGAGTGTGAGCATCTCTACATTACATCCATACTTCTGAAAATCCTAGAAAGAGTAAAGATGTCATGTAAGTGGACCAGCTGCCTATCTTTTCCTCCAGGAAATTCCAATGAATTGTTTTTTATTAGATTAGATTTGAGTTTGGCCTTGAAAAAATTTACTAAGCATTTCTCAGAAGCATTTTGTACAAACCTTGGCTTTTTTTCAAGGTATTTTGTAATGTAGATGTATGGCAGTCTTGAAATCTGATCTAGAAATATTCTGGAAAAATACGTACTTCTAAAAAAGTGTGCTATATTACTAAGACACAAGCTTTTCAGTCTTCTCAAAGTCAGAAAAAGAAGACAGTAAGTCATGTTTTTAGATGTGAGATCAGTTAGTGACTACCAGTCCTCATTACACCGAACCGGGAAGCATACTTGTTTCTGACAACCTGCAATTAGAGAGAACAGTTTGCTTCTTGACTCAGGCAGTGGCGATTTACGTGGCAAAAAAAAAGAGATTGTTTTTCTTATGCTTCGTTATGTAGAATAACCTGGCCCTTGCTCTTCTTCAGGCAACACAGGACTGAGGCATTGAGGGTAGTGTCTCAAGGGGACTTCTGTTGCTGCGGTATTAACCTACATAATTCCCAACTTTGCATACCCAGAGGGCTAAATGAGTTCACGACGCAGAGAAAAGATTATGAATTCTGTCACCCAGTCCTTGCATCATACATTTATCTAAAAATGGGTTTGTAATTGAGCATGCAGAAATGGCAAAACCTCTAGGGGATGGGGAAAGGCTGCCAGAGGGGGCAGCCCTGAGGTCAGTGCCTTTGGGGAGCTCCCTGTCTCTCTTGGCCCTCCCCAGCTTCTTGATACTTTTAAGAAACAAATGTTAATTTCCTCAAGGACTTAAATTAATTTTTGAATTCCAAGGATCCATCTCAACCTAATAGCAAATGATTTTTAATTTTTCTATGGAAAGAAGAAGAAGTTCACAAGGGAAGATTGAGAAGCACTTGTCTTGTGGTTTCTGCTGGGATGCTGTCCTGCTGAAAGGTTTGATAAGTCCAAGTTTTATAATGTAGTGAAGATTTTTGATCTGGATTTTCCAGTTCCTAAATAAATATTCTGATGACTTTGTGAAGATTTCCTATCCTCTCTTTCATTGTGTTGAAATAGGCTCAGAGTATATTGTTAGCTGCTATCTGTGAGAAACAAAGGAGAATGTCAGTGTTATATGTAACAGGAGTTTTTAAGAAGGAAGTGTCCACATACTTGTACTAGAATATGGAGACAGGAATATAGAAAGGAATTCCAACCTCTGGGTGGTCAGAAAAGCCTTTATCCAACTTTCCTTGAAGAAGTCTAAATGAAACCCTATAGATACCACATATATTTCAGGGTGGGGTTTGAAGTGAAGTGGAAACAAAACATCAAGACAAAAAGGCTCTTTCAGATAGGAGGAGAATAGCAAATACTGTCATTTTCAGAAATGTCTTGCTAACTGGTACTTGAAGCCTTGCTATTGCTAAAATAACTGAAGCCTGGTATTTTGTTTAGTCAGGGAAATGTCATAGCTAAGTAAGTTCTTCCTTCTTATTGTGATTGTTTTTACTCCCTGGTATTTCAAACTGATTATTTGGTGTTATTTAAGTCTGAACTACATCTGAGCTACCCCAGTTAAGGATTTGGCTTAGAAACTTCAATTTAATTTGCACCTTAATCCATTAAGTATAACTTAATTTCCATATCATTAACATAAGGGGGGGAAGCCCCACTCCATGCCTAAGAACATTTCTTCATTCCATATATACTTAGTACCAGATTTAAGTGTTGGTGAGTTCCCAATTTTTTGTAGATAAAATGGAAAATATGGATCAGATTGGTATCCTATCCTCATATTTTCAGGATCTGAGATCCAGAATAAAATTCAAGTGCTGACCTTTTAAATAATGCCCTGTCTAATTTTGCATTAAATTTGTTGAAGAGAAAGGACTATCCTTTGGATATTGCTACAGTGGATATATTTTCTGCGCCATCTGTGGTGATTCCTGTGAAATGCTACTAACAGTGAGAGATTACTGTGTAGGGTTTATGATGGTAGCCTTGCTGATAGAAGCAGATACTTTCTATTACATTAATGTTCCATTTAAGTAGCAGATTGCCAGACACAAACTTTATATAATCTCATTCCCCATACGTGCAATTTCTGTGTCTCTGAGTAGGGCTTTGTAGATTCATTTAGCACCTAATGCACTTTTAATGAAAGACGGTTTTTAGCATCTCTTTGTAAAGCTTGTGATGCAATGATTTTCATAGCGCTTCATAGAAGAGGCATTTATAATTTTCAACAGAGTTATGCAAGTCTGATATTCGGTTTACTGGAGGGAGGGGGAGAAGGAGGAAAAATGAAAGTGAATTAGGTCAGAAACCTCACAGATAATCCAGTACAGCCTTATTACACTTCGTCCTGCTCTTTCTGCTGAAAAGTATGAGGTAAACTGATGAGCTGTTTCTGCTGGAGAGCTCAGATGCAAAACTAGTAAAATATCCATCCACCTATCAAGGCGGATTATTCACAATTCCAGAAGTATGGAATTAAGTGTGGGAAGAAATTAGTTCTCCCACACAATAACTAATGTTGAACAGGATCCAGAAACCATTTGTGTATCTGCCTGTGTCGGGCCAACCAGTATGAAGACCTACTGCTTGCATTGCAAATCCATGCTTCATTTCTGGTTCAGGAGATGTAATGGGGATGGTGGTCATGGGGAAGTTTATCTGAGCCGAGCAATCAAGAAGAATGGAGGCAGTATGAGGGGTTTGCATCTGACTTTAAAAATCTAAACTGAAGTAGACAGACAGCTGTAAAACAGAAAACTAATGTCTTGGTCTTCAAATACAGACAGTAGTTACAGTGGTGTGGAATATTAGACCAGACCATGAGCCAAAATAAATTTAACTGGAAAAAATGGTGTTAATAGTTCTCTAGCACTCCTTTAAAAAACTTGTCAATGCTGGGGATCCAATTAATGCATTAGATCACATTTGTTGATAGCAGATGGAAAGCAGACCGTTTTTCAATTGGTTTAACTCATGTTAGTGAACTAAGTACAAAGCAGTACAGAAGTAAGATATTGTTTAGAAATATATAAGTTGAAATGGTTCAGTATTACCAGAACTAAAATTGGAAAACCTGACATATTAATAGGATAGAATATTTAAATGATTATAAATCATTATATTTCAGGAGATACTAATCCTGAGCTTAATCCGGTATTTTCTTACTGGTCCTGCTATTCTGAATTTTTAGTCAGAATTGCTTGTTCCTCTTCTATCCTGTTCTGTGTCAGGTAACTAATGTTGACTACCACCAAGAACAGGACATAAAATTACATGAACCTTTGGTTTGGTTCAGTAAATAATACATTTTTACTCTCTGGCAGCAAATGCTTCCAGAGCATATGGAGCAAAATGGCAAAAAAGACAAGTGGGAAAAAAATTCAGCCAAAAATCTGTAGCAGTTCTTCCTTTTCAGAGAGATAAATTTCTCATGGAAAATTTTACTGTCTGTTTCTGTAGACCATGAGACAACAGGTAGGTATTATTAAGATGAAATATGTAATAGCTTTTTCCTCTATTAAGATACTTCATAACCATCTGCAGTAGGGGACAGCACCTAATGAGTATTGTTCCCAGTGGAATTTTGAACCAAGAATTTACTTAATGTATTCACTAGTGAACCCACACTTCAGATCCATGCTTTGGTGGACCACACTTAATAAGGAACCTAAAAAATTGTACTGCTCATGACATTTTTATTATATATTTCCTTATTTCAGGGTGGGGTTTTTTTTGTTGGTTGGGTTTTTTTGTATGGCTTAAATATGCCATGAATTTATGCTTTTTCTTCTACATGTCAGAATCGGGATGCTGGCCCTTTGACTGCTGTTGGCTTTTGGAGACTGTAACTGAAACTTCAGTAGCTTTCTTTTCCCTCTTCTTCCAGAGTTCAGACTTACTCAGCCTTGTCTAGATACCAAGCTAAAGTAACAGTGAATTCTTAACTTGAGTTTCATGGGCTTCACTTTCTAGATCCACTAATTAGGTAATCCTGTAATTAAATCTCAAAAGTAACTCCAGCTAGTGAAGTGCCTTATGAACTGGAAGGACTGGGCAAAATGCAGTATGATGTGTCATTTTCCTTTAGAAGAAAGATAGTTTCACCCTACTATTTCCTTTATATGTCATAGCCTGTAATTGTAAAAAAAATTATGTTCACCTTTCATTCCTGTCTTGCAGAATTGACACCCACATGCCCCGTTCCCTTGCCAGGATTGGGTGTCCATGGTCACTGGGGTATATACATGGGGAGTGCTCTTCAGCCATACTGTTGAATTTAGATTGTTGTGTAGCAATGAACTCAGGATTCACTAGGCCAGTAAGAGAGTAGAGTAGAATATGGCTTCATGGGTAGGGCACTATGTGATAGATGGATAGCTTCAGTTCTGCTCCAAGGATTCATATTTTATTCAATGATGTTTCATCATCTCCCCTTTCAGCTCTGTCTTAAAAGGAAAAGAATAGTCCCTGCTTAGCTATTTCAAAGACAGGTCACAGACCCCTTCTTTCAGGAAAGGGCTAAAAGCTGTGACTATGCAACAGATAAAAGCATTTTCCTGCAAAATGTGAAGCACAGAGTAGGTCAGGGTCACATTTCAAATGCATCCTTGCTCTTACTGTTTCCTAAAACAGCCGCTTCCAAAAAGCACCTCCTTGCCCTCCTTCCCCCATGATAGAAAATGAATTCTTGAAATACTTCTCTCAGGAGCAAAGAGAGGCCTAAGGAAAGATTACTGACTCTACCTTTTTCTTTATCCTCTTTCTCCCTGGTAATCATGTGAAAAGTGCACCCTTGTTACTGTGGGCTAAGCATGCTGGAGGAAGGCATGAGCAAGGCTCAAGGCTCCAATGTGCCTTATCCTCCTGGCAGCTGCTGGGTGAGGATGTTTAGTCTCTCCTGCCCCTCTCCAGCCTGCCTGGCTCTGGCCTGGCTGTACCACCACCTTTGGCAGAACTCTTCTTACCTGGCAGGGTAAGGTAGCAGTGAATCTTGACTGTGAGAAAAGGGCCATTTCCCAGTGGATGTCTTTATTATGAATGGGCAAACAAGGCCAAAGGTTAGTGATGGGATGCCACACAAATCCTCTTTAGAGCAAGTTTGGCAAGAGCTGAGCTCTCTTGATCTCTTGACAACAGGAGTCCAAGATGAATCCCCTTCTGCTGGAGCTTGGGCGATTAAGAATTTTTGTGCAGGGTATAAATAGTCTGGATGTTTATGCTAGAGGAGCATCAGTGAAATGGAAGATGAGGTGAATAGCTAGAGCAATCCTCAGAAGGGAAGAGTGTGAATTTGTGAGAGAGTGAACACAGAAATCAAGGAACCGGAGACAGGAGGAAGGTCAGAATTACCTTTAGACCAACAGTAATGCCAGTGTCTAGCTTTAGTACCACATATTAATGTCTCTTTGGATGCCCTTTTATTCCTCCCATGTGGAGCAGTGGTGCCTCGAGCAGGTACCTGGAGACCTTTCAGAGAGGTGGATGCTGGAAAGTGCAAGTTCAGCTATGGAATGCCTGACTTGCTAGTGCTTACTCTCCTTGTTGGCCTTGGCTTTGATACCATGGAAGAGGAGAAAAAAACTGGAGGTGAAAGAGAAAAAAGCAGCACAATTTAGCAGCAGACATTTTCATTGTTGGTGTCCTATCCAGTGCTGGTTGATGGTTATTTTCTTCAGGTTTTAAAACTGCCCAGTGCTCATCTTCCAGCCTTACGAAACATGGCCATGGTATTTGTGATTTGTGATGGAAAGCAATCCTTTCCTACATTTTTTTCCAAGCCAGCCCTCCCGAAATTAGATATTCTTCCAGCTAGCAGCGAAGACAAGACTAATGTGTCATCTTCAACCTGGTAGCTGACCTTCATGTTATATGTAAGAAAGGGATGTTCATTTAATTTACTTTTTTGGTGTGGTGGTGGGGGGCTGTGGCTGCACTGCAAAGCAGTCTGAGCAATCTGAGAAAATTAGTTGAATGGTTCAGCTGACATGCATATGTAACTCCAGGCCATCCAGATATTCAAATGAAAACTGGAAGTGTGATAAATAAGAAAAGGTTTTTTCATTGAGCAAATTCTAACTTCACTATGCTTTGATTTAGACTTTAAATAGTTACAGTAGGAAAAAGTGCATGGTAACAGACAAACTGCAGATTTTTTCTAATTTACTTTGTATCCCAAAATTATGACATTAAACAATGCAAGGGGATGTGATGACCCTGCAACATTTTTATGACACTACCAAAATATTTTCTCATAAATTAAGGTCCTCTGACAGAGGCATAAATATATACATTCAAATTCAAACATTGATATAGATTCAAGTGTAACGATAATGAAAGTAGCTGTCAGGGCTACACTGGTCTTGAAAGGTGGTAGAACTGTGGGAAAACATTTTGGTGATGACAAATGAATCCCATCTGTCTTTCTGCACAGGGCTGGAGAACAATCTGAAGTGATATAATTTATCTAGTTGTATCATTAGAGAAGGGTGTTGGAATATGCTGCATCTATTTGTGCGAGCTGTGCTTGTTCTTCAGTATTGTTACCTAGTAAGCAAAACTTCCTTTTCCACTGTCCTTCCTCTTTCCTGACCTCCAATATAAGAGGAAGAGGATATAACTTCTTAGAATCAGTGCATGGTAAAAGCAACATACAATATATAGAAACTTACTAATCTTAGTGTATTGATTTGTTAAGCTTTAAATAGCTTTTGAGTTTCTTGTATCCCAGTTTTCCACACAGGCATAATGTCTTTCAATCTTTGCTTGACAAAGATCGCTTCATGGGTATAAGGAAAATAAGGTGAAATAAAATAATGTAAAATGCATGGTCCTGTTACAGTGTGTAAATAATGACTGGAATGAGACTATATCAGCACTGAAATTTGCTGTGCCTGGTTTCTGAATTCCTTTTGTCAGGGTTTTACTTTTTGGGACAGCTTTTCATATTAAGGCACTGTATTTCAAGTAGTCAATGAAGTGTCATGCGGTGAACCCTTTTCAGTTTTAGTTTTATATTTTTATTCACTTGCTTTCTTTCTATCTGTTTTGGTTTTTATCAGAAAAGTGAATGCTTGACCTCTTTTCTTACCTTAAATACAAGTCAGTTTTGATACTAAAATTGTAAAGAAGGATATTTCATGAATATTTGGCCTGCAACTCGGGTAACAGTGGCAAGGTCAAAATTCAGTTTTAATCAATTTCCAGTATATTTTCAGCATGTCCTTGATCCTGTCATCTGATATTGCAGTTGTCTCCAGTGAGCAGAAGCAGGTCATGTTGTGGTTTAAATAATATATTGCCCATTCCTCTACTTTGTGTCTTTTCTGTACATGGACAAGGTCTCTGAACACTAAATGCTAGTTTAGGCTTTCAGAGGCATTCTAGGACCTCTAGTACCACTGCACCTCAGGTAATGAAATCTTATCTGACTCATGGAACTGGCAGAAGAAAAGATCCCTTAGGGTCTGCGTTTTCTCACAGTGAATGCATTATTGTCTTCTGCTTTTGAAGAAGTTTTTCCTTTCAGTATTACAACTGCCAAACAAAAATGCCCCTAAGCTTGCCTTTCTGAGATTATTCTGTAAATTCAGTCAGGACTTTTTCTTGTATTGATCCCTACTTTTTTCCCATTCCAACTGCATACCTTTATGATGCCAAGTTTTACTTACTCTTTTGAAAAAATATAAATCCACCCATATATTAATAGTGATTTCACTGTTCACACTTCCCTTACTCTTTTTCTGAATCTGATGGCAACATTTTGAGGTATCATATTGGTCTGCCCCAGTACCAATTTCGTTCTGTAACTCCTTTGGCCTCTCTTAGGACTTGTTCAATTCAAGCCAGACAGACACTTGTTTTGCATAGTCGTATTTTCTGCTTTTGAAATTGAGTCCAGCCCAGGTCTTAATTAGCAATGACATATTCCCTGAACTCTGGGTTGGTAAGAGAAGATAAACAACTCTGGGTTGGTAAGAGAATATAAACAACTCTAGGTTGGTAAGCAGAAGATAAACAGCAGTTGCAGCATTCTTGGCTAGGAATCATGCCCTCAGTGCCTATGCTTGATGTGCAGGCATAGTCCCTAAGCTGCTTATGCTCATGTCCGTCTGCTGAGATGGCAAAGTGCCTTGTCACAAGTTGTTTGGACTCCTGCCTTGAGCACAGAGGTGCCAGGCAATGATCAGCAGCCTGCATGACAATGCAAGCATCATTTCTTCTAAAAGAACAGCTCCTTTAAGCAATTAGTGTATTACAGGCTGCTACCATGGGCCTCTTAGAGCATGGCTACACCTGTTGGTAATTATGTGCCAGGAAGAGAATCCATGAAACGTACCAGAGAGCAGTCCAACCAGTGCAGTGTCATTTTTTGCTGCCAAGGAGACAGGTTGCACTGCCGCAGGGGTACGAAAACTCATCAGTAGTTCTCAGGGTGTCAAACAAAGATCTCAGCAGGCCAGAACTGCCTGGAGGCACATCCGAAACAGTCACTACTATGGCCCCCAAGTAGCAACTAAAACAAAATAACAGTAACAGAACCTGTGTGATAGCTTTCCTCACAGAATTGGTAATTAAATCAAGATAAAACAGGATAGCTTGGTGCTATCCTCTTCAAAGAAAAATAGAAGACTCTGACCTTATTCTTTCCACTCAATAAACACGTCTTAGATGGAAGAGAAGGTAATTTTTTTTTTTTTTTTGGGCCTAATTAAGTAACCACTTTGCTACCAGAAAAAACAAAGGGCAAGGAGGAAATTCTGAATAATGCCCCGTGCACTGCAGTAGAGGGGAAAGCACTGAAAGGCAGGTCCTTTTTCAATATCTGTTTTGTCTCAGGAGTCCTGAACTTCCCCTCAATTTAGGGTACAGTAGCTGCCTGACAACAGGAGCAATTCTGTCAGCTGGGGTTACTAAAAGTATTTTGTCTTGAGATGTTTTTAGATCATCACAAGCCACTTGTTTTGGAGAGGAGCCCAGAAGCAGCTTCTAATCCATTGTGCCAGCCCCATGCCATCCAGAAGTCAAATCTACAAAAAATGAGCTAGGATCTTTTTTAACAAAAACTTTTTTGTGGAAATGAAATTTTAACAGCTTTTATATGCATTGTCCCAGTTTGCTAATTTCAAGTATGAAGAACTATTTACATATATAGATATGCATAATATATATAATATGTATATATTATTTTAAATTTTAAATTTCTGTTTAACTGAATAAGAATGTTTTTCTTTATTTTTAAACTGTATTTCAAAACGTTTTAAATTGAGCAGATTTTGGCCATGCTAGTAATTTTTAGAATTTTAGTAGTCTATAAAGTTCATGAAATATTCATCCAAGACAGTCTTGAAACAACAGTTCATTTTTATTTTTCTTATACAGCAGAGAACTGAAATCAGTTGTATCTGTACTTCTCAGCATTAGCCTTGGGGTAATTTAAAATCTTTGAGTTGCTGGAGTGGACAGAAGGACTTGTGAAAGCCTTTGTGTGTTTCCAAGGACGTACAATGAGCTGAAGGGCTGTTACCAGTCTGCTCTGGCTTACACACAGCAGTCACAGACTGTGTCAGGTCTCACTGTGATCAGTGGGAATTCTGCCATTAACTTCATTAGGACCAAGATTTGCCCTAAGCCCCGGCTGATATTTTGTGTACACCATTGGGGTTATGCTATTTTCTGCCAGATGATCATTTTGAGTGCCAGGTGAAGGGATTTTGGCAAAGCCTGGTGAACAAAGGCTGTTGACTCCTTATTATGGGAAAGTTTTGGTTCTGAGACAGGTAATAGCCTTTGGATTTGCGTGTTACACCTGAGTTCAGAAAATAGTCTCTTGTGTGCAGTCATGATGAATGCCAGAGACTGGGTCTTTGACACCTGCAGGTAACATCACAAACAGCAAAAAAGGCCTGTGAACATGTAGATAATGTAATTTAAACACAGATTGGACTTTGTGTGAACCTTTCCCATTTAACTGGAAAGAAATACAAAATGAGCACCCTAACAAAAGAATTTTGAATACCAAGTAAATGACCCGTTGCATTTCTTATGTGTGGTGTCCAAAAGACTCTGGATTGGTATTTCAACATCATGTCACAGATTCATTGACTACAGAACTAGCTTATTCTTCATGAAGTATCTTAGCCTGGAATTGTTCTGGCTGGAAAGTAGGATTTGCTCTACTCACTATACAGTTTTACATTTGTTGATCTAAAATTATTTTCAGAATAACAATGTAAATAGTCACAGCTCTACTATAAAATGCTTTCTGGCAGCTTTATTTTGTCCTTGGGTCTATAAGTATAAATCTTGCTGATAGTAATATAGTTTCTTTGTATAGACCCAAGGATAAAGTTTGGTTAATAATATTTTCTTCTTACATAAGGTATATATAAGTTACTGCAGGGTTTTTTTGGCTGGCCATGTTTTATGGTAGTACACCTGACACAGAAACTAAGTGCTTATCCCTTTGCCAGCCTCTCAGGAATGATGCTGGTACATGAGGAGTTGTTGCTCATATGACTAGCACCAGTATTCTTTTCTCTTGGGTAGCAGAAAACAGATGGAGACTTTTGTACTCCGAAAAACCTGAGTCTGATCCAGAAGATAAACTTGGAGAAGGAGAAAACAGTTCTGATTTTTCATTCTACACTCTTCTATGTAAAAATCTAATGCAGTTTTCCTTGAAGGTAACAAGCCAGTTGCATTGCTTATGATGGGAAGAATATCAGGCCTTGGCCTTTCTGCTGAGATTAACCAAAAGTATAATTTTAGGGTGACTGTGACAATGTGATGTAGTTATGATCTACAAAACTTTCAGTAAAGCAGAGGAAACATAACAATAGTCATTGTCAGGACCATCCACTGCAGTATCTTATCTTTGACAGTAGCCAATAGTGGGTGGCTAGGGGAAAGTATGAAGGCAGGGCAGATGGTGATACTTCACAGGATTTTCTCCAATATTAAATGAGAAACTCAAACCTCTGTGATAGAGAACACACAGAGTCAAAAGAGTAACTATTTTTAGGCTCTCATCTCCTAGTTTGAGTTTGAAATAGCAGAACACGTCAGCTCCACATTCCATTACCACTAGCAGCTAGTTCAAGCCTGAGCTAGGGTAAAATTATGGGCAAAGCATGCATCACACTCTACATTGTGTGAAAAGATTGTGCTGAAGAGCTTGAAGATTTAGAAGGAAATTGGATGCAGATTAACAGGCCTTTTAAAACAACAAATGGAAACATTCCCTGGGTGCCTGCAATCCTTTTCAAATACACCTGACAATTAATTCCTCCTAAGTTCATATTTGTGTTTTGTAATGAAATGCTGCAGTCCAGCATTTTACCCTTAAGAAATCTTTTATTTCCTAGTATTTTTAAGCATCCCTTGCTAATTAATTAGCTCCACTAATACAAGAGTTAGTTCTTTTAAAATTAAAGCTAATCTTGAGGCCTCTCTTGTTGGCTAGCTTCTCTGTGGTTTACTTTTCACTGTTAGGACTCAGAATGAGAGAGATAACAAACCTCCTTGTGATCCACAGAGCCTTTGCACTGTAATGAAAGCTGAAAGCAAAAAATATGAGAAACTGCTAGCTTCTCACTGTAAGTAAGATAAACAGGGAGGAGAGAGGAACGTAAAGGGTGATGCTTCAGTAGCAATGATAATGAGGACTCCATCTCTATTTCTCTACTGAACAGAGCAAGTTGTTGAATTAAGCAAACATGAAAAGGTCAGAGAAAAGAAGCCAACAATAAACAATATCTCTTTTTTTTTTTTTTTTTTTTTTTTTTTGTCTGTAGGACACAGGTGGAGTTTAGGTGCCCAGGGCTAGGAAACATTTCCCACTACCCCTAAAACCCTAGCAACACCTTCTTTCAGAAGTAGAATTTTGAACATAAACACTAACAAGTTTGCAAAAGTAAAGAGAAAGGTGTATGCGTGGAACACCTGCCTTGCCCTTCTGTGGTCCAAAAGCAAGGTGCAGGGGTTCCCCAGTTTTTCTAAATCTCCAAGCATGCGTAAGTGTCCTTCAGGTCAAGACTTACATACAATTGACTACTTCATGTCAATGGAGAACTGTTCGATTTACTTCTATTTGAAGCTAATTCATAGTATGGTTTCTGTTTTCTTTAGCCAGTGACTGGGCAATTTAAAATACACATACAGTCATAGGAAAAAAATGTAAGCCTTTTGATTTTCTTCCTAACTTGCTGACCTGTCTCTTAGTTTACATTTGCTTTGGTCCACTGAAGCTTGATTTTATGGCCTCACAATAGTTCATCTTCTGTGGAAGGGATGAAGGTTGCTTTTCCTTGTTACTGCATTAGCCAGTCATTATGTGCTGTGTGTGGCAGTAGGATATTGAAGTCTCTCCTGTTGAAGTGGTAAATGTATCCAGGTGTCTTCCAGATAAACGGTTTATGTTATTCAATAACTGAAGTCCATAATCCCCAAAATATAGGGGTTTTGATAAAGTTGGGTGCATGAAAATTGTAATTTTGGGATTTGAATTACTTTGGATTTGGTGACTTCAGGTATGTATACATGAACAACTTAACTCAGGAGTCTGTTTTTGAAGCAAATCCCCCAATAAGCTCTCATTTTACCATGCTGTGTTTTGTGTCACAGGGTAATCTCTGAACACAAACTGGTTCCTTTTCTGATGAAATTAAACTGGTAAACATATCTAAGCTTTGAATCTACTGTACTGTAGTCATTAGTGGGCATTCAGTTAGAGTTCCTCTGAAATAAAACTTTCAAAACTTGTGTAGTGTGGATGTCTGTTCTCCAGCAAGAATTGTTTTGCTCTATAAATATGCTCTGGTTTTGCTGCACAACCTGTAAATGCAGGCATAGCTTTATGTTAAGCTTCGATCTTCTTTTTCTTTATCTCTACTGAAGAAATCTGGAGAAGAGGAAGGAAGGAAACCAGTAGAGAGCGTTTCAGTGGACAAAAACTGGCTTCTGACTGACACAGGTAAAGACATAGCTATATAACCACCTCGCACAACATGAATGAGAGAGAGAAATAGAGAAATAGGAAAACTATTCCCTCTTTCAGTTTCCATTAAATGGATTTTAGGTTCTATAAAAATACAAGTTTAAATATAATGTTTTCAGTCCACTTTGAAAGGATGAGTGGTTAAAGCTGTCAAAAAAAACTTTCTAATGCAGCATTCACAGATGTGATTAGAGGCTAGGAAGCATTCAGCTCTCAAGGACTTTGATTCATGAAAAAACCTGATTGAATCCTGGGATAGGCAGTATCCTCCCTGTGAACCTCATAAGGAATAGCTTGGAGTCAGCTGCAATTATTGCAAAAGCAGGCTAGAGAATTAGAACTGAGCTAAAGTAAGTAAGTGAATAAATGCATTGTGACCTTCCCCACTATACCCTCTACAGTACTAATTAAAGAAAAATATGACAAATGAGCCGTGTTTATAAGTAATTATGAATTTATGGCTCTATTAAGTTCAATTAAGTAAAATTATAAAGGGAGAGTATTTTTTCTCCCAAAATACCTCTCTTAAATCTGTTTACTTTTGCAACAGTTTTTGTTGCAAAACTTTTGCTCTTAAGGCTGTTTACTTTTGCAACAGTTTTTGTCATTTACCAAGAATACAAGGATGTTGTACAAAACCCTCAGTGAACAAGTGCTCTGGCAGCACAGTTCCATACACCACCTCTTTCAGAAAGAATAATTTACCAGGCTCCCCAAAAAAGGTATGAAAAAGAATATGTATTCTGTGACTTTCAACAGAGTATTTTGAGTTGGAAGGGACCCACAAGGATCACTGAGTCCAACTCTTAAGTGAATGGCCTGGACAGGGATCAAACTTACAACTTTGGTGTTATTGGCACCATGATCTAGCAAAATGAGCTAATCTCAGGATTCTTCAAATGTTCTTGGATAAACACTTGCACAAGTAACTGTAAGGGAAAATATTAGATACACCAAAACAGTTAGTAATCTCAGGAATTCACAGAGTTGTATGAATACTCTAGTTGTCAGAAGGTGACAACACCGTCTTGCAGATCTGTTCTGCCTTTTTTGTTCTGGGACCAAGAAAAACATAAAGCAATGCAGACTGTTTCTTGGAGTGATGACAGGGAACAATAGCTTTTAATGTAATTTTGGCAAAAATCCTTGTCCTTTAGCTTGTAATCACTGAAGTTTTAGCCTGCTTTTCTTCCACCTTGATGTATGACTTCTCTGTGCTGATAAAGTAACTAGTGAAGTTTGAGTTCTCTCTAACTTTCCGGTAGATTTATTTTTATTATAAAGTTTCAGGATTATTTATCTATTTTGCACTTTTAAGTTTTGTGTTGATGATGGTTGTACTCCTTCTGAAGTAGTATTCGGCAGCCTTCTTAAAATTTGGCAGTCTTAAAAAAAAAATCCGAAAACTAAATGAATTTGTACTTCTGGCATTTTTTTATTCCTCTCTCTCCTGGGTGTTGCTTAATTACATTATTCATCTCCATACAAGTCATAACAGAAGATCTTTGATTTTTTAGGAGTAAGCAACAACCAAGAGATGTCTTATGCATGCACAAAACAATGCATGTGTTAATCTGCAGTTAGCTATTTTATCATCTGGGAGCAGAAATACCTAGAAGTACAGCCATAATGAAGATCAAGTGAGGGCAGTTTTCCTGTGCTGAAGAAATCACATCATATAGAATATATACTAAGATTGATCCTTAAAATTGCATTCAGGGAAGACAAAGACATCTCAGAGCTGGGTAAGATACAGCACTGTAAGAGATGGGGATCTTATCACTGGAGCCTGCATGGTTTCATTTGAACCCATTTACCATTCTCATTAAAATCACTGTAACGAGAAAGAAGCTCTGTTCTATTTATAATGTTTCCTGTCAGCCTGTAGCATGCAATCTGTTAGAAAGAAAGCAGTAACACACAGCACTTACATCTGTTTCCACTGTTGCTTGTTTGCTGAAAGGAAAATGGGAGGAACGATAGGGCACTGCAGTCAATGTGTGTTCTAGATATGTGTGCAGCACAGTTCATCCATCCCAAGTGGGTGGCTTTAGCACTCAGAGGATGAAATGGTAGGGCATGGATTGATAACTGACAGAAGAACCTTAAGGTTGGGAAGATCTCTAAGATCATTGCGTCCAGTATGGCTATATGAAATTGCATTCTATCTTCGCTCTCATTGCTTAATTTTAAGAGTGTCATGCTGGTGGGAATGGTGCTTAGTAGAGAGCACTGGAAGGTAACGTCACTCTGCAGAAAAAGGCTATGGATTCTACAGAGGGAATGTAAAGTTTCAAATTGTTTCCACTGGGGGACAAATCACTAACACAGCATGATCTGAACAGCTTGCTTTCCTATTCAAGTATGTCCGGCTTTAACTTCAGCATAACCAAATGCAATGCTATGCATTGAAGAATGATGACAATGTAGGTCACATTGTCAGACTTGAGGGACTGTGCTCAAGACGGTATGGACTCTGGAAAAGATTTTCAGGTCACACTGGGTAATCAACCTACCCTGAATCTGCTCTGAAAAGCTCCAGCTGTGAGAACACATGTGTTGAGAAGAAGGAACTTTCCTTTGGGAATTAGGAAATTATATTGTGTGTGTGGCATTAGTGAAATTACAATTGCTCACATTTTTAAATGAGTTTATAAACTTAAAAAAGCCATTGTAAGACCTTATTCAAAGATGGGTGTTATTTTTAGGAATTTGTGGTCTTCAGTGAATCAGTGATCTATTTGAGAACATGCATTTCTTCATTATCTCTAAATTAGCATAAGGAACAGTGTATGTTCTGTTATGCAAGAACACATTGTTTGAGTGCTAGTAGGTGATCCCTCTTGTCTTCAAAATGTCTGTCATTAAATTTACTCTGCAAGGACCAGTTGTAGGTGTAAGGTGGTATAATGTTATATAAAATCAGTGTTTGTACTGACATTAAGGAAATCTTTGTGTGACTGGTGTGAAATCTTTATGCACTAAACAGACACCTACCTATTTAAAGTGCAATGAAAATGGAGCAGTGCCTTTTCGTCTTCAGCACGGATGATGGTGGACCAATGGGGTCTCAGTGCCCTGAGCTGGAGCACCATAACTTCAAGAATGATCAACTCCCAGCTGACCCTGAAATTGTGCAGGATCTGCTGCTGCAGCTGGATCCCTACAAATCTATGGGGTCTGATAGGATTCATTCAAGAATCCTCAAGAAGCTAGCAAAACCCATTTCAATGATTTTTGAGCACTCTTGGGAATCCAGAAAGGTTCCAACTGACTGGAAACTGGTGAACATTGTTCTGATTTTCAAGAAGGGCAAAAAGGAGGACCCCAGAAACTATAGGCCTGCCAGTCTCACTTCAGTCACTGGTAAAGTTATAGAGATGATTATTCTGGGAGGTATTTAAAGAAAGACAGTGCAGTCATTGGTCACAAGCAGCATAGCTTCCTGAAAGTCCTTCTTATCAAAACTAATTTCCTTTTATGACAGGGTAACTCACCTGGTTGATCAAGGGAAACCAGTGGATTTAATCTTTTAAGATTTCAGTAAAGCTTTCAATACTGTCTCTCAGAGTGACCTTCTGGACTAAATGTCCACCACAGAGCTGGATAAACACATCGTGATGGGTGAGCAACCAGCTCACGGCTTGGGTACAAAGGGTGATGGTGAATGGGGTCATCAGACTAACAGGGTTCTGCAGGGCTCCATCTTAGGCCCTGTGCTTTTTAACATTTTCATGAATGACTTGGATGCAGGATTCAAAGGAATACTAAGCAAGTTTGCAGATGATACAAAACTGGGAGGAGCCTGCAGGGAGGCCCTGCAGAGATCCCAACAGGTCAGAGGACTGGGCAATCACTAGCCACATGGAATTCAACAAGGGAAAGTGCCAGATTCTTCACCTGGGATGGGGCAACCCTGGATATACAGACAGGCTGGGCAATGAGACACTGGGGAATGGGGAAGCAGTGCCACAGAAAGGGATCTGGGGGGTCCTGGTCAATGGCAAGTTGAATATGGGCCAGCAGAGCCCTGGAGCCAGGAGGGCCAACCCAGTCCAGGGGTGCATCAGGCACAGCATCACCAGCCAGGCAAGGGAGGGGATTGTCCCACTCTGCTCTGCACTGGGGCGGCCTCACCTCAAGTGCTGGGGCAGTTTTGGGTGCCTCAATATAAAAAAGACATTAAGCTGTTAGAGAGCATCCAAAGGAGGCCACAAGGATTGTGAAAGGCCTTGAGGGGAAGCCATATGAGGAGCAGCTGGGGGCACTGAGTCTGTTCAGCCTGGAGGAGACTGAGGGGAGACCTCATCACAGTCACAACTTCCTCGTGAGGGGAAGAGGAGGGGCAGGCACTGATCTCTGCTCTCTGACAGATGACAGGACCTGAGGGAATGGCCTGAAGTTGTGTCAGGTGAGGTTTAGGTTGGATATCAGGAAAATGTTCTTCACCCAGAGGGTGGTTGGGCACTGGACTCAGTGGCTCCCCAGAGCAGTGATCACAGCACCAAGCCTGACAGAGTTCAAGAAGCATTTGGACAATACTCTCAAGCACATGGTGTGATTTATGGGAATGGTGCTGTGCAGGGCCAGGAGTTGTACTCGATGATCCTTGCAGGTCCCTTCCAACTCATCTTGTTCTGTGATTCTGTGATATACCCTTCTTTCTGTGTGCCTTGAGTGTCTTCTGAGGATATGCATTTCAGTGCCAATACAGTGTTTGTTGCTTTGCTTTGGAAAAGATTTGCAAGAGATGATCACCTGTCTGATTTAATCTAAATATAATGCAAATATTTATTTAAAATATTGTGAGGAGGTATAATAGAAAATATTTTTCCTTACACATTTATAAGTTTATTCTGTCAGAAAAGGTTCATGCGTGTGCATATAAGGGAAGGAGAAATTTTGCTGGTACCATGGCAACAATCTCTTTATTTCATAGAGTAAAGTCTTGTGGCTTTCTTCATTGTAATAGAATAATTTTGTCTCTCTTTTTTCTCCCCTCCCATGAGAACAGCAGATTCTTATTTGCATTCTACCCTCTTTCTTAGTGAATGTCTCAGTTTTCTTCATGTTCATCATGTAAACCTGGACACTTTGAAAGACTTATTTAAGAGACAGAATTAACTGAAAAGTATTTAAAAACTAAAACATTGAATTCCATCTGCCTTATGTACAGGAATGTTGCTTTGTTGAATTTCTCTATAAGAAAATTAATACATCAAACTATACAGAACAAAAGCAGAGGAGACATAAAAGCTAAACTTAGCTCTAGGTTGCTGGAAGTCAAGGGTCTAGTGCAAAGAGAACAACTTTGTAGTGTATGATGTTCCTGTCATGTAAAATATACTGCTTTTTAAATAGTTTATCTAGAAATAGAGTTATTACTCATAGAAAAAGCTCAAGTTTCAGCTGTAAACAACCTGGGATGGGCATACAATCTGGCAACAGTACCAATAATTTCAAAGGTTGGTTGGAATATATCCTCATCAGAAATAAGCAGTGGTTATTTGCTATTCCAGCTTTCTAAAAGTTTTTCTAGAATTCACTTTTGTCAAAGAGTATGTATCTACATTTCACAACATTAAAGAAATTCAGTAATGACTCAAAGTGGAAGTTTTCTACTAAGAATATATCCTTCCCTTCAATTATAGGCATACACATAATGCTATTATAATTTTTTTTCTATTTATGCACCACTGTCTGTTCTTCAACAGGAGGAACTGCTCTCCTAATTTATAATTACTCCAACACTTGTTCTTTTCCAGGTTTGCAGGTCTGAATTTGAGTTAGAAAGTCAAGAAGTGACTGTGTTCCTTTTGATATGACTTCAGCTGCTGTATATACAGTACATACATGCTTGTATACTTTCTTGGATTGGATTTCTGAATATATTATTAGCTTTAATTTCCAGTATAATTAACTGCTCCACTATATTTGAAGCACTTGGTGAGTTGACAGTGCAGAGATAGGATGGGATGGTGGAAAATGTAGTTTTTCTAGCGGAGGCTTATACAGAATTCGACTGTGCAAGTGAAAGGCTAATCTGACTCCATAAAGTTTAAAATTTCTGAAAAAATCCCCTTATTCTTGCCAGTAGTTTTGAAGGAGGAGAGAATGTGTGTAATATAGAAATCAGCCTGAAAAGTAAATATGGGGAGAAAACCATTAAGAATGAATGATGCATAGAAAACAGATGCTGAGAAATCAGCCAGCCTCATAAAAATTTCCACAGTTTAAAATGAATCCTGCCTGTCAAAAGAAAAGAAACAAATCCCAAACATTTCCCCTCCATATTATAAACTACAGGCATATCGAAACTATATGCATTTCTTTAAGTGAGGATCCTAAAATTTAGGATTATAATCCAATCCATCTGTAAATTATGGCTAAAGCAGGCATACATGTTTCAGAGCCACTGCAGTCCTGGGCAGAGAAAGAGGTACACGACTGAGACACAGGGAAGCTCTTCACTTGGAGAGTGTTTCAAAGTTAGAGTTGAATACCTTGCTTCAGAAAGGTCATTATTTATGATAGAAGTCACCCATATGTAAAGGGCTGATGCACCACTGCATAAAAAGTTATTTAAGACAAAATTTTTGCATGTTTTCTGTTGCTGGGTACTGAAAAAGACTTCTAGGGTTAACAGAGTTTTGGAGATAGGAAGAATATCCGCTTGCTTATTGTGGCTACACCTATGTCCGCAGGTGATTCAGACTGCAGGCAGCAGCAGCTGTGTTGAATGGAGGAGCTGTATGGATTTCAGGAGTCCGTGCTGTATGGATTTCAGGAGGTTTTGTTTCCTGGTAGTCTAATTCTGGTTCCTGTGGAAGGAATGCGTGTAGGTGCTTTGGTGTTGCTAGGTGTCCTCCTGGAGTACATCTCTGGATTTATTTCCACTTGAAGAAGGACCAATTCATGCAGTCTAAAACCACACTGCTGTGAGAATGAAAGCACAGTAAATGGGAATGTTTAACAGATTGGCATAAAATCTGCTCCCCTGATGTACACTAAAATGCTAATGCAGAAGTGCCCTCTGTGTTATATGTTTCTCACCAAAGGAAAGAGTATGTGTGCAGATAGTGTACAGGTAGGGCAGAAAAAGCTGCTGTCTCTAGTAGTGGAGGCTTTTATTTTGGTGCTCAAGGTCTCTTCTGTCTAAGGTTATCACCTGAGGAAACATAAGCTGATTTAGAATGGCAAAATATTTAAAAGCAGGTATCATTTTCATCATACTAATTGGTAGAGTTTATATTTATATATTTTATATATTTTATGTTTCTATTTTTTGACATGTAGTCCTTTATCAGGTCATATTTTGAGATGTGAATATTCAACTGTAGGGACCAAGGTTTTTAGTAAGTACCATACACTGATAGGTTTCATTGTCTTCAAGGGAAGGTGTTGGTGTCAACTGTTGCTGAACAGTACTGCAAAAGCACTTTAGATTGTACCCAAGGCATGAGGGAAGCAATTTGAAGATTTGGGTCTAAAAACCTTGAGACAGAAATGCTGCCTACAAAAAAGAATTTTGATGAACAAAATACTGTAACGCTGAGCAGCACCTTTGTGTCTTCAAAAAGCACGAGTAGCCCAAAATGTTCTGTATTTTTTATTGTTAATAATAAATGTTTGTTTCATACATTTACTATAATTTACCAAATTGCCATAATTTAAATGAATGATGAATCTATTTTAATGCATCCTTCACCTTAGAGCAAACCTGGAGCCTTCTTAATCGGCAAAAAATTATGTTTACCCCAGGGATATTTTGAATAGACGTTTATGGTATGTCAATGCACTGTAGCAACCAATCAGTGAAAACAAATGTAGTTCTGTATATATCTATATCTATATCTATATCTATATCTATATCTATATCTATATTAAAAAAAAAGCACATGACTAGTATTTGCAAGCAACCCCACTCAATAAAATAGAAAGAAATCACAAGTCTCAGTTTTCCTATGTTGCAATTAGCACAGTCCTGGCAGATTTATAAAGCTGAATTGTGTCTCAGAGTAGCCAAAGCCTTAGGGAATAAAAAAGGGTATATTAGGTAGAAACAATATAAGGAAGGAAAAGGAGGAAAATAAGGAATAAAAAAATAAGGGATTTCAGGGAACCATGTGTGAGAATGAGTTAAAATGTAGCCAAGTTAATAATGAAACAGAAGGCTACTGAGAAATTTGACTTGCTCTTTTCCGATACACTTAAATCAGCTTCTGAATTAGAATTGAAAGGGGGAAAAAAACCTCTTGCATAAAATAATCTGGTAAAATGGGTATGTGGATTAAAGAGTACCCTTGTGTTAATGCTGGAAAACATTGGCTAGAGGTATAAAATGAGCACACTAGGGTTAAGATGAAATATGATGAATGAGTTTTAAATCCTCTGTGTGGTTTGTTGAGGTGA